>JACEEZ010020813.1:90000-217500 GCA_016584305.1 Chionoecetes opilio
AGAGAGAGAGAGAGAGAGAGAGAGAGAGAGAGAGAGAAGATGAACATTATAATTGACCCACTGAACTTCCTTACCTCACTCCTCTACTATCGTGTTTCTCCCTCCCTCCCTCCCTCAGGACATGTACGACAAGATGATCCAGATTGACCCGAAGGCGCCGACGGAGGCTGAGCACCGCGCCAAGGCAGTCACCAAACCCAGGTGGGTGACGGGTAGGGAGGGGGGGGGGGAGAATGAAGGAGGGGAAGGAGGAGGAGGGAAGAATTAAAGGGAATGAAGGAGGGGAAGAAGAGGAGGAGGAGGGAAGAATAAAAGGGAATGAAGGAGGAGGAGGGAAGAATAAAAGGGAATGAAGTAGAGTTTACTTAGTGCCCCCCCCCCCCCCTTTTTTTTTTATAGATACCTAGCTACGCCAAAGCTAACAAAGCAATCCAGTCCTTTAGACAACCCACAAACTACGTAGCAAAAAAAAAAAAAATGTATATCCTACCCACAATCCTCTGCGATCTGTTAATGAATTCGAAGCACTAACGAATCCTATCAATATAAGCTTTAAAAAAATACTAAAAAACTATAGCAACACTATTACTAACTCACATTTCCTAACATTTAAGACTTAGATAACGTTACAGTTCAATAATTATTGGTCAAAGGTCAACAAGTAAGGGCGTGGGAAGGAAATAAGGGAAAGGTTTAGTGTTTCGAAGCAATGTTGAGTTCCTTGAGTAATCCGGTATGAGCGACAGTCGAGAGCGAGCCGGCCAGCAGGCAGGGTGTGTGTGCAGGCAGCTGGGAGGAGGAAGAGGGTGAGTTTTGGCCAAGCAACACACTATTTTGTTGCTTTTCTTCATATTTCTGCAACGAAAGTTATGTAGAGAGGGAAAGGGAGGGAGTGGAAGAGAGAATGAGTGGCGGATCCAGGGGTTGGCCACAGCCACCCCGGGGTAGATTTGAGTCGGAGGTCTAATGAAAATTCAACCATTTTTTTTATGACTATGCCATGGCCACCTCACACTAGATATGTGTCCAACCTTGGCCACCCTGGTCACCATGTCCTGGCGGCGCTACTGTGGGTGGGAGAGGGAGTGAGGGAGTGATGAGAGCTTACGTGTGATTTGAGGTTGTTTAGTCCTCCCTGCAAAGTAATGGCTGTAGCCTCGTTATCTTTCTACCTTATACAGTATAACGTCAGATCAGCTATAGCCAGTGGCGTAGCTATGGGGGAACACGTGCCCCCCTGCCCCCCCAGGTATCCCCCCACTGGCCATGGCTGCCGTAATCTGCTTGAACCTGTGACTGATGATATGCCCTAATAACCTTTATGTGGCATCAGAAGCTCCGCTTGCCATCGTGCCCCCCATACACAGATGTGCCCCCCCCCCCATTGATAGAGACTTAGCTACGCCACTGAGAGGGATGAGAGAAGAATTAAAAGGAATGAAGGAGGAGGGGGAGGAATAGACATTTAAAGGGAATGAAGGAGGAGGGGGAGGAATAGATATTTAAAGGGAATAGAGAAGGAGGAGGGGGAGGAATAGATATTTAAAGGGAATAGAGAAGGAGGAGGGGGAGGAATAGATATTTAAAGGGAATAGAGAAGGAGGAGGGGGAGGAATAGATATTTAAAGGGAATAGAGAAGGAGGAGGGGGAGGAATAGAGATTTAAAGGGAATAGAGAAGGAGGGGAGAATATTAAAGGGAATGAAAAGGAATATAAATGTTTAGAAAAAAGTAGAGGAATAGGAGTGTGTGCATGTAAGAAGAAAGGCTTATGATGATGACGAGGAAGAGGAAAAGGGAGGGAATGTCCGGCTGTAAGTGTGAGGAGGGGGATTAGGTGTGTAGAGAAAGGGGAGGAAGGGGGATGACACGGAGAAGGGAGAGGGAACGAAAGAGACAGAGAGAAAAACAAATAAAGGTATGAGTTGATCAGAGAAGCAAATAAACAAATGCCGTAGTTATTAATGTTTTCCTTGTCAGTTTTTCCATCTCTCCCTCCTCCTATAGTTGTCTGGCACATTTCCCCCTTTTTGGCATTAACCCCTTGAGGCCCAGAACGTAATTTTCATTGCAATTTGGCTACCCTTAAACGATTTTTAGTGACTATAAGCAATATTTTATAGATATGACCTGTTTAGTATCCTTGCCTAATAACTAATTTGGTATATTCAGTTACTTTTCGTAATTTTATGGCTCGACAGCATACGATTTTATATAGCAAAGGAAAGATCTGGGCGTGAAGGGGTTAAACCAAACAATCCTCTTATAGTTGTACACGTGTTAAATCCTTTTCTTCTGGTGGGCCTCCCTCTGGTACATGGTATGGCGGGAGACCATCATCTGTTACTACTACCACTTATACTATTACTACTACCACTACTACTACTTTTCTATTATTTCCTTGTCAGTTTTCCATTCCGTAGATATTAATATTTTCCTTGTCAGTTTTCCATCTCTCCCTTATATAGTTGTAACACTTCCTCACTCCCTTTATGTGGGCCTCCCTCAGGTACATGGTGTGGCGGGAGACCATCTCGTCCACGGCCACGCAGGGGTTCCGCATCGAGGGGGTGCGGCGCGGCGACGGCACCTCCAGTAAGGACTTCAAGACCACGAGGACCCGGGACCAGGTGTTGGCCTGTCTCACCAGCTTCATCCAAGGCTACTCTCATGCGGCGGTGAGCTCAACCATCACACTACTTACACTACTACGACTGTTATTTCTACTATTTCTTCTATTAGTACTGATGTTTTGATGGTTACTATAACTACTGATGTTTTGTATGGTTCTGCTATTACTGTTACCGCTTCCACTTTTGCTCTTACTGCTACGGTACTACTACAAGTAATACTTGTGATAATAATGATAATGCTATCGTCATATTTTTTTTCATTTTTTCTTCTCCTATTCCTCAACTCCTCCTTCCCTCTTCCTTCAATACGTGTGTGTGTGTGTGTGTGTGTGTGTTTGTTTGAATGAGTCACAGAGGGAGTGGGTAGAAAGGTGTGATAGTGACGCGCGCACACACACACAGTCACATACACACTATAGAAATTCCCAGGTTGTGAAATTCTTACCTTGATAGATGACTTTGTGGTTGTTGTTGGTGGTGGTGGTGTATCTTCTTCGTCATTATTGTTGTTTTTGTTATAGTTGTAGTTTTTGTTCGTAGCAGTAGTAGAAGTAGTAGAAGTAGTAGTAGTAGTAGTAGGAGGAGCAGTAGTAGTAGTAGACAGTAGCTAGTAGTAGTAGTAGTTATAGGAACAGTAGTATCATCATCATCATCATTATGTCACCTTCTATAGCGGTAAACAAAAGCTTAAAAATAGCTCAATGACACCGAAGCCTTGCCCATGGTCGTCACTTCCTCAGGTGTGTGCGCGTGTGCGCGTGTGCGTGTGTGTGGTTACGGATAAGGTAAAGAAGGGCGTTGTACAGTTAGGCAAACTCTCACTTTTTTTGTTCTAGCTGCTTATCACTATATTCTATTCTTATTATTTTTTTATTATTATTATTACGTTGAAGCCTTTACTAGTTTTGCTTTGCTTTTATTTCATTTCCTAACCTTTTCTTTCCTTATTTTTACTTCTTTTTAGTTTACTAGATTATTCCTGTTCCACTTTTTTCGTATTGTATGCTTGTTCTTTTACCTTTAACATATATTTTTGTTCTTATTTTAATATATACTTGCCGAGGAGTTGTGTGTGTGTGTCTGTATTCATCTTCTAGTTGTATTTTACAGGGCCTGAGCAACGCTCGTATGGCCCCGTCTCCATATCAACATATTTTATCATTCATGCTTAGTGTTGGCCGAAGCCACCACCCCGGGAGGCGGCTCACAAACCCCCGGCTAACACCCGATACCCATTCACTGCTGGGTGGACAGGGGCTCGGGTTTTCAGAAGACCGCCCGTCTGTCTTCGCTTCGCCCGGGGATCGAACCCGGGACTTCTCGGTTGTGAGCCGAGTGTGCTAACCGCTACACTACGGAGTTCCCCGTGTGTGTGTGTGTGTGCGCAGTTTTTATAGACTAAACTATTCTTGATCTCTTAATTAATCTGTAAATCAAGTTCAAGTGTGTTCTAGTACGTAAGTGTTTCAAGTATTGCTCAAGGTGTGTGTTGAGAGAGAGAGAGAGAGAGAGTTGTTGTGTTCTAGTACGTAAGTGTTTCAAATATTGCTCAAGGTGTGTGTTGAGAGAGAGAGGAGTACAATGAGTGTTTGTGTTTCAGAGTCGGTACGTACAGCAACTCAAGTCGATCAAGGTTACGTTAGAGGCTTCCAACTTCTTCAAGACGCACGAGGTGAGTCCAGGGGCGGGGGTGAGTCCAGAGGCGGGGGTGAGGGAGTAAGGGGTGAGGTGGGGAGAGGGTGAGGGAGGGGTGAGGTGAGTCCAGGGGCGGGGTGAGGGAGTCCAGGGGCGGGGTGAGGGAAGGGCGCGGCCAGGTGAGGTACTGACGGTGTGGGAAGAGAACCTGAACGAAGGCTTGAGTTAGTTACCATAAAAAAAGGGAGAAAAAAATATAAATCAGTCTTGTGTTCTTGGGATTCATTTACTCATATGGAATCAGTGCTATATTTACTTCAGATACTTATGTTTGTTGTTTTATCCATTTTTATCAATTTATCCAATATATAGGTATTACAGAGCTTTTAATGAATATTGCGTGGTATGTGATGACTGTGTGGTGTGGTTGTGATGACACCATTGAGTTAGGTGAGTGTGGTGATGAGGGGGAGACGAAAGGTGTTGTTGGTGGTGTATGTATGTATGTATGTATGTATGTATATGGGAGTCCACTCATAACACCAAGGTATCTTTCCTTTCCTCCCCCCCCCCCCCCATCCCTTCTCTCCCTACCTCTTCCTCTCACCCTGAACCACCACCAGCCAGCCAGCCAAACAGACAGGATGTTCCCAGAGAGAGAGAGAGAGAGAGAGAGAGAGAGAGAGAGAGAGAGAGAGAGAGAGAGAGAGAGAGAGAGAGAGAGAGAGTGGTCTGTAATCTGTATGTATGTATGTGTGTGTGTGTCTTCCTTGTCATATCAGGTGCAAACGCAAGAGTGAACATGAGACTAGGAGGGAGGGGAAGGGGAAGGGGGAAGTTACTGCATCTCCACTTGACCTAATCTTCTTGCTCTTCTTCCCTCTCATGATCAGAGACAAAGATTACTCTCACCCAACTCTTCCTCTCCAACTAAACGGCAAAGCAATCACAGAATCGACTCTTCTTCCAAGGAGAACTAAAAATAGCCACGTTCCTGCTGCTGGTCTTTCCCTCCCGTCCTCCCCTCATAGTTTAGGCATTGAAGGCAATCAGTCTCTCTCTCTCTCTCTCTCTCTCTCTCTCAACAAGCAGTCTCTCTCTCTCTCTCTCTCTCTCTCTCTCTCTCTCTCTCTCTCTCTCTCAACAACCAGTCTCTCTCTCTCTTAACCATCTCCATCCATCTCAGTAAAAGAAGAAAGAAAAAAACTTATGTCCATGAGGCTAAGTGTTCCTCTCCTCACATAAACATGGACTCTGATTTACGATGCACTTGTTGTCATCGCCGAAATGGTCTTTGCTTAAGGCTGTGTCACTATTTTTTGTTTAACCCCTTTACGCCCAGATCTTTCCTTTGCTATAAAAAAAATCGTCCGATGTTGGCCATAAAATAACGAAAAGTAACTTAATATACCAAATTAGTTAGTGGTCAAGGATACTAAACAGGTCATATCTGTTAAATATTGCTTAGATTAACTAAAAATAGTTAATGGTACTCAATTTACAATGGAAATTACGTTCAGGGTGGGCATTTTCGAAGGGGCTCTAAACTACACCCTCTTAGCGTCCTAAGACCGACTTAGTTATACCAGGCTAAGAAGACTGGTAAGGAAGCATTTTCGAACGTCATCTTAGCCTCGTGTAAGGCCAACCCTTCTTAGTGCCACAACCTCCGCTTCAACCAATCAGCGCGCGCGACACAAGTCTGTATTTGGTGGGAAATACGTATACCACGCCGAGGGAGTCTCTCTCTCTCTCTCTCTCCTCTCTCTCTCTCTCTCTCTCTCTCTCTCTCTCTCTCTCTCTCTCTCTCCTTTTTTCTTCTATTATTTCTTCTCCCTCCTCTTCCTTCTCCCTTTTCATCCTCCACACACACATCATAGCCAGTATGTGATATTATCGTGAATAACGAAACTTTTTTTTTTCTGGTGAGTTTTGATGTTTAGAATTAATCTGCTAACCGTTTCTGTCGCAAATAATTATTATATATATATATATATAATATATATAATATATATATATATATATATATATATATATATATATATATATATATATATATATAATATAATATAGGTTCGGTTAGGTTCAATTAGTTTTTTGTCATTTTTGTTCCAAATCACAAAAAAGTTATTTGCGACATAACTGGTTAGCAGATTAATTCAAAACATCAAAACTCACCAGAAAAAAAATTCTTCCACCTAAGGAAGTAGTGTTCATCTGGAAATGTACCTTTTTTCTCTTCTTTTTTTTAAGATATCCCTCTCCCCCAGCAAGCTTGGGGCTGCTGGTAGGCAGGGTTTTCTGGTGAAGAGACAATATCCCAAGTGATTTAAGAGTAAAGCAACGTACTAACCTCATCAAATAATATCCCTGCTAGAATAGAAACCATAAACTAGAAACCATATCTAGTCCACTAAAAAAAACACAGAAACCATATCTAGTCCACCCAGCCCACCCCAAACAGGGTTATCACCATTAACCTCATCTAATGATCTCATCTCACCATTAACCTAATCTCACCGCCTACCCAAGAAGCTTATTAATTAACCTAACCTCACCGATTAACAGTGGTGGAACAAGGGGTGTAAAAACGGGGGGCACCATAGTTTTCATATACTGTATAGGCTATATATGTATATAATATATATATATATATATATATATATATATATATATATATACAGTGTATTATACAGCCTAATATACTATATATAGTCTAAAATATATAATATATAACCAATAATATAACCATTGTTGTTGTGGTGACTGAGAAAATTGCGGGCTAAGACGACCCCAATCCTACCTTAGCCTACACTCGCTGCGCTGTCCTAGGCGGAGCGAAATTTGCTTTCGAAAATGTCCAACTAGCGCTAAGATGGTCTTAGTCCCCTAAGATGCTCTTAGTAGTGTTCGAAAATGCCCCCCCTGGACCTCAAGGGTTTAAGGTGAAGTCCCTCCCCTTCATGCATTATGCAGAAAACGTGTTATAACATTGACTTGGCAATCAGCGGACTAGGCAGACTACACCTTTTTTTTTTTTATTATATATACTCTTGTCGTGTTGGTGATTTCCTGATGACTTACTTCTTCACTGAATCACCGTTTTTATTTTCTCTTCCCTTCGTGTTGCTGAAAATAGAATAAAAATATATATATAAAGAAAAAGAGAAGGAAAAGTTATCATCGTAGTCGAGGTTAATGGAACTGTACACAAGATTGGAAAAAAAAAATCTTACTAAAGCTGGAAATAAATAAAAGAGCGATAGTATTTAGTAATTAGAAGTAATTATAATGGGATTAGGTAAACTATGTATGACCGATTACGAAGAGGAAAAGGACGAGGAGAAATTAGTGAAGGAGGAAGATGAGGAGGAGGAGGAGGAGCAGACCTTGAGGCGACGACAGGGTAAAGATGTAGGAATGAAATTTGGATATGTTTTATATATTTTTATTTTATATTACGTGATCAAGTTAGTTCATGACAGTTTGATTCACGTGCATGGCAGTCCAGCTACTCCTCGTGAACCAAAGTTGTCAAAGTCTCCCTGTTGCTCCCTGCCACGTGCGATTCCTGACCTGCAGTTGCCTGTGAATGTAGAAGAGTGAGGAGAAGGATAAAAATCGAAGGAATTGAAGGGAAATCTGAAAATATAGTTAGTTAAATATAATTTAGTTAGGTCTCTCTCTCTCTCTCTCTCTCTCTCTCGAAGCTATTTGTGGTAGTAGTAGTAGTAATGCAATGAACTACGCATCTTTGAACAGTGTGTACGAACAAAAAAAGAAACTTGAAGCTCTTGGTGTTGGTCATCATCCAAACGAGAAGGAAGAAGTCACGCACACCCAGAGCTGTTGCGTGTGTGTGTGTGTAGTGGCGTAGCAAGGTATCAATGGGGGGGGGGGGGCATAGCTGTGTATGTCGGGGGCATTCTGATGCTACATTGAAGGGTATTAGGGCATATCGTCAGTCACAGGTCCAAACAGATTACGGCAGCCATGGCCAGTGGAGCGGCTCCGGATTCTCATGGGGGCGTACCCCCCCCCCCTTGATGTGGGACCTTCCCACCCCCCGCCTTAGCTACGCCACTGGCTATGCCGATCTGACGTTATATAAGGTAGAAAAATAACGAGGCAACAGCCATTACTTTGCAGGGAGGACTAAACAACCTCAAATCACACATAAGCTCTCACTCCCTCCCTCTCCCACCCCCACTCACAGTAGCGCCGCCAGGACATGGTGACTGAGGTGGCCACAGTTGGACACATATCTAGTGTGGGGTGGCCATGGCATAACCATTAATAAAAGAAATGGTTGAATCTTCATTAGACCTCCGACTCAAATCTGGGATCAATGAGATTTCAGATCCACCACTGCCCACTCATTCCTCTCACTCCCTTCCTTTCTCTCTCTACTACCTTACACTGCAGAAGTATGAAGAAAAGCAACAAAATAGAGGGTTGGGTGGCCAAAAACCATCCTCTTTCTACTCCACCTGCCCAGCACACACACCCTGCCTGATCGCTGGCACGCCCTCGACTATGGCTCGTAGCGGATTACTCAAGCAGCTCAACTCTGTTCAACATTGCTTCGAAACACTAAACCTTTCCCTTATTTCCTTCCCACGCCCTTACTTGTTGACCTTTGACAAATAATTATTGAACTGTAACGTTATCTAAGTCTTAAATGTTAGGAAATGTGAGTTAGTAATAGTGTTGGTATAGTTTTGTAGTATGTATTTTAAAGTATATATTGATAGAGGGTTCGTTAGTGCTTCGAACTCGTTAACAACGTCGCAGAGGATCGTGGGTACGATATCTTTTTTTTTTTGCTACGTAGTTTGTGGGTTACTGTGGATGGACTGAATTGCATTGTTAGCAGTGGCGTGGCTAGGCATCTATCAGGGGGGGCACCTGGGGGAGCACAGCTGAGTATGAGGGGGCACTAGGCAAACAGCCGGAACTCAGGGGCCACTCTGATGCTACATAGAAGGGAATAAGGGCATATTCTAAGTGGTGATCAGATCAGACCACTTACGTAGAATATGCCCTTATACCCTTCCTAGAAAATACCCGTATACACCTAGAAAAGAAAGATATATTAAGGAACATTATAAGGGGAATGAATGAAAGACGTGAGTGTGAATGTAGGGTGAATGACACTAAAGACGTGGGTGTGTATGCATGTAGGGTGAAGGACACTATTATGACGGTAAAGGGTGAAGCCTGTGGGTGCGTGAGTGAATGAACAACACATGAACGAAGGCGTGAAGGTTAAAGGTGATGCAGTGAGAGGCGCCGGGGTGGAGGTGGAGGTGGAATGATTCACACACAAAAGGAGTGTTGTACAGATGAATAGGATGGAGCGAATGAATGGTGAGGAGAACACAATGGGGGCTGAAGGGTCTCTCTCTCTCTCTCTCTCTCTCTCTCTCTCCACCTTCCCTTACTGTTTACTTCTTTCCTCTCTTCCTTTCCTTCCTATCCACAACCTTCTCTCTATACTACTACTACTATCTTTCCATATTACACCACCACTCTCCCCCTAACCTTCCCTAATCCAAAGTAACTTGCACCACCACTCCCTCCCTTCCTTACCTTCCCTAAGTAACTAAGATCTTATACTAATAAATATACTAAGCCCTAATCCACCTTCTCTCACACTAAATCTCCCACGCCCTCACTTACATAACCTTGCCAAATTAGAAGTCACCCCCTAACCACCCCACCCCCACCCTCCCAGACCTGTACGTACCTTTCACCCGTCCCCTCTCCTCCCTACACATCCATCCCCTCTCACCCCTCCCTACACACCCATCCCCTCTCCTCTCCCTACACACCCATCCCGTCTCATCCCTCACCCACAGTCGCATCATCCGCTTCATGTTGGTGGTGTGCGTGTGTGTGTATGTGTATCTGTATGTGTGTGTGTGTGTTTGTGTATGTGTATGTGTCTTGTGTGTGTGCATGCCTTTTTTTCCTCGTTGTCTCGATTTGCTGAAGGGAAGTGAGGAGAGGAAGGGCTTTTCTTCTTTCTTTTATTGTGTTTTGCTCATAGACATAATTTAAAGTACAGTGGATTCCTGTATCATAATACAGTAAAACCCTTATAACTCGTCACGATAGGGGCTCTGGCCCTTGCCGAGTTATTCAATGTGCCGAGTTATGCAATGTCCTCCTCTGACATCGGGTAAAAAAAAAAAAAAAAAAAAAAAAAAAAAAAAAAAAAAAAAGTAAATACAGTACTGTGAAAGCATATAAACTACACTTACCAGTGAACGGGTAGAATGTGCTGGATTTGATATCAAACTCAGCACAAATAGCACACATGGACGCACCTGCATCCATCCTTGCCAGCACTTTCACCTTTTCCTGCAGGCTCAGGCTCTTCAATTTCATTCCCTTCCTGCTGGAGACACCCTTGCGTGATGGAGCTGACATCTTGATATACAGTACTGTATGATGTAATCCCAAAACACGTAAAATAGGTGGCAAAGTAAAGCAAAGGTTGGGTACCAGCGCGTAGGCAGAACCGTGTTTTTGTCGTCCAAGCACCGTCTTGGATTACGATTCCCAATCCACTAACACTTGCTGAAATGTCCGAGTGTAAGCAAAGAGATGCAGTTATAACATTAATATGCCGAGATACATTATTTTTTGCCGACTTTCTGTTTACATGTTCACACAAGAGGTTGTGAGGGCATGATATGCCGAGTGAAAACCAAGAGATGCAGTTTAGGGGAGGCGGTAGCGGAGTGGTTAGCGTCACCGAGTGGCGTTCTCGAAGACCCGAGTTCGATCCCGAATGAGACCCATAAACCCACTTGAAATCATTCTTCACCGTCGAGTGGCCTAAGAACACCCACGTGCCCTGTCCATTAACTCTACCTTCGCCTGCGAGTGCATGGGAGGACACAGGGGGGCGGCATGAGCCTCTAATTACAGGCGTCACTATAAGAATCCTGCCTGCGCCACCACGGGCGAGCGCCAACCATCACAGCCCTCGAGTGAGCCTCCAGGGCCTACCATCCCACCCCTGGAGCTCACTGCCTACACACGCTATAGGCATAGATGTAAAAACAACTTTGTATTTGCCTTGCCGAGTTATATCAAATTCCGAGTTATACAGTGCCGAGTTATAAGGGTTTTACTGTATTAATATTATTTTTGTCTTATTTTTTGTTCTACTATATTTCCTTAGTTACAGTTTAGTAAGTAGCTTTATTATTTTCAATAGTTTTATTTTATTAGTTTTCTCCCATTTTTCTCAATATGGAACATCTTAGCAAGCCTTTTTTTAATGTTCACTTCCTCTTAACAGCCTCACAGTCCTCTTTGTCTATGTTATATTTTATCATATTTATTTCCATGGTTATTTACAGTTCTATGTATTCAATGATTTTTTTAATTAGTTTTATGCGATTTTTCTCTTATTTTGTTCCTTGTTGACTTGTAGTCGCTAAATAGCGACTTGAAGAGGCGAATCGATGCCTTTGGTAATAAGTGTCTTCGCAGAATCATGTGGTATCGCTGGGATGATTACGTGTCAAATCAGCGATTGCACCGTGAGACTGAATCGAGGCCTATTACCTGCATAGTCAGTCGGCGCCAACTTCGGCTATATGGGCATGAGGCACGCTACCCTGAAACCGATCCTTCCCACCGGGTTGTATCTGTAAGAGACAATCCGGCATGGAGGAGGCCAAGGGGGCGCCCACAAGGCTCGTGGCTGGGGCAAGTTGATGTTTCCTGCCGAGAGTTGCTTGGTATGGGAAGGGAGCCTGCATGGTGACCCCGGGGAGTAGCGTCGTAGGGTGGGCGAGGCGACGTGCCCCCCGGCGTATGCCCCCAATGATTGATTAATTAATTAATCATCTGTATTGTATTGTAATTTTCTATTATTTTGTTCATTATCCTCACTTTCTCATATATTTTCAATGTGTTCACTCCCTCTTAACAACCTTATGTCTGCCTTAATATATCTTTCTCTCTCTTGAAAATACATAGACATAATCATATAAATGTGGTGGCGTTTGAGATCTTTTATATTCACAAAAACACGGTGAACAACACGGTTATTATTTTTGAACTGATCAAGATTTGGAGTTTTTTTCACTGAACTAACTAACACCCTTTTGCTTCCCTCACCCTGGCAGCTCATCGGCAGTTCCCTCCTGTTTGTGCACAACGACACCTCAGCGCTGGTTCGCATGATAGACTTCGCCAAGACGGTGCCGCTGCCTCAGGGTGTGGGCATCACGCACCGCAGCCCCTGGTCAGAGGGCACACACGAGGACGGCTATCTCTTAGGGCTCGACAAGCTCATCGACATCTTCACCGCCCTCGAGAAAGTGACAGTCTCCCCACCCAACGGAACTCTATCCAACAAAACCTCCACTACGACACCCCCAACTCCCACCACCAAGCCCTCCACAACAACCCCCACCACCACTTCCACCCCCATCCAGCGACTCCCTCCAACCCCAGCCAAGACCCTGACCCCCCAAAAAAAACCTCATGACGGTGGGAGTGACGTGGTGGGGGGCGTGACGGCAAATGTGGTGAAACTTCCTACACTCGGGAATGTTTCTAGTGCTTCCTCTACCACCACAACCTCCGACCATCATCATCACAATCACCCCCACCCTTCAGCCCCTCCCCCAGTAGCCAGCGCCCCCTCCCCTGCACCCCCCACCTAGATCTGTGCTAAAGTACAAGCATAGCAAGTGAAAAAAAAAATGTACAAACTTCTTTTATTTTTCTTCTTTTTTATTGTATACACCAAGTCTATTTAGTGCATAATTTGGAATGATGTGTGTGTATGTATGTGTGTGCGTGCGTCTGTGCGTGCATGTGTGTGTGTGTATTCAAAGTTAGATTTAGAAGGACCATTTATATATATGAGAGAGAGGGAGAGACTGTCATGTCGAGATCTTATACAAATGGGACCAAACTAAAACGACTATGGGACCAATATTTCTGGGGCCAACATGGGAACAGGTGCGTTGAGACTAGCGTTTTAGAATTCAGAAAGCAGGTGAGTTAAGGCCGTGTCACACGGGGATATTTTCCGGGATCTTTTGGTATTTTGCTACCAAAAGATGCCCGTAGTGGTGGCAAAAAATGCCCATTTCGGCGCATGGCGTTTCGGCTACGAGCATCTTCTACTGGCATCTGCCGGGACCCACTACCAAAACAAACGCTATGGATCGTGCAAGACTTAGTCTGGCTGCTATAATGTTAGTTTTGGTCGCGGGTCCCGGAAGATGCCAGTAGAAGATGCTCGTAGCTGAAATGCCGTGTGACGAAACGCACATTTTTTGCCGCCACTACGGGCATCAAATGGTAGCAAAATACCAAAAGATGCCGGAAAATATCGCCTTGTGACACGGGCTTTAGGCCCGCCAGGTATCGGGTTAGAAGTGGCACGGTGAGTGAGAGCATTCTAGGATAGGAGGATCATCAAGTGTGGCATTAGGGTAAAATACGAGTGTGTGTGTGTGTTTGGAGTTAAGTCTATACGTAGAAGAAAATTGTGAAGAGAGCGAGAGATGTTATTAGTGTATGTGAGGGGAGTAAGAATCTGTGTTCAATGAGCAGGAGGAAACAATGAGAACGGGTCTAAAACTCCACTGCTAATATGCCTTTCTTTTTTTCCTCTGCAAGTATGGTGAGGGAACTGTGAGTGTGTGTGTGTGTGTGTGTGTGTGTATCCATATGTATAGATTTTATGAAGAACAGTATGAGAGAGAGAGAGAGGCCTACATTACCTCCGCCCATTTAGAGACCCTTGTTATGTATTTGGGTCCAGACAGACAGCCCATGAAGAAGTCAATTTAGTCAGCTTTCCTTTAGTTATTATCCTTATACTATATAGAAAGAGAGATGAAGATAAGAGAGGAGAAAAAAAAAAGATACA
This sequence comes from Chionoecetes opilio, assembly GCA_016584305.1. Taxonomy (NCBI): domain Eukaryota; kingdom Metazoa; phylum Arthropoda; class Malacostraca; order Decapoda; family Majidae; genus Chionoecetes; species Chionoecetes opilio. Next base: position 104,182 of record JACEEZ010020813.1, read on the forward strand.
CATAAGAATATCACTTTTGATATTCATTACGAAAACAAAAAATGTATTACAATATTAAACACTAATTTATTATTGTGACTATTTTCCTTTCTGTATCCTGTCTTTCTACACTCCCAGAGAGATTAGAGAGGTGGAAAAAATAAAGAAAATTAGCGAAATAGATGTGGGTGATTTGGGTGTCTTGTTATTTTCTGTGTGCTATTCCTTGTCCTCACTTTTGTCTACGTCACTTGTACACTGTTATTATCTTCCCCCAATACTCCGGGTAGTGTAGTGGTAGTATGCTCGGCTCACAACCCAGAAGTCCCGGGTTCGATCCCCGGGCGGAGCGAAGAGAAATGGGTGGTCATCTTAAAACCCGAGCCCCTGTCCACGCAGCAGTGAATGGGTACGGGTATTAGCCCGGGTCTTTGTGACCCGCCTCCCGGGGTGGGTTTCGGCCAACACTAAGCACTAAGGATGAATGATACAATGTAGATATGGAGACAGGGCCATACGAGTGTAGCTCAGGCCCTGTAAAATACAACTAGATGAATACACGCACAAGAAAAAAAATGTATATGTCTTGGGAGAGAAGGGTTGTTCCGGCAGTGAGTGAGGTAACGTAGTCAAGATATAAATGTGGACGAGAGAGTGTCTGGAATGAGACAGGAAAAAATGTAACCCTTTGGATAAACCAGTCTGCATTAATGCGGAACAAAACCACTGCTTTTAGAACATACAAATTCATCGTCTCAAATATTTTGTGTAGCTCCTTGAGCCAAGAAATTTTAGTCATACACATTAGGAAAGTGAAATTATTAGCTTGAAAGAAAAGTTGCATAAGTATTCTCAGCAACCAGCATTCTGGCTGAACCAATTACAATCTGTAGCTCTTGACCTCTGCACAGCCAACCAAAACTCAACCCTACAGACCAGCACGGTCAGGTTGGGAGCACCTCAAGAGCTACAGATTGTAATTGGTTCAGCCAGAATGCTGGTTGCTGAGAATACTTATACAACTTTTCTTTCAAGCTAATAATTTCACATTCCTAATGTGTATGACTTAAATTTCTTTACTCAAGGAGCTACACAAAATATTTGAGACGATGAATTTGTATGTTCTAAAAGCAGTGGTTTTGTTCCGCATTAATGCAGATATAAGGAAGAGCTGCAATTTTTCCTTGAAACTCTTGTCTTGTTCCTCCTTGTTGGCGGAGTGTTGTGTAGTCTCTTGAGAAATTAGACTATAGTTGTGTTTTGAGGAGAAACGTGAAAATTAATGTGGGCTAAATAAAGATTATTTCAGAAAAATAAAACTGCAGCAATTGAGTTTGCAGATCAAATGATAGTAATGACAAGCAATTCAAAATGAAAATGGATAGGCAGATCATGAAAGAGATGAACAAATTTAAATATCTGCTCCATCCAATGCAAGAACGGGAACGTGGAGAGGTATAGGAAAGTGAGCCTTGCTAGGGAGGAAAGTAGCGTAAAGTATCATGGCTAACGAGCCCCACCTGCCCGGATCACCCATAGCTGGGGCTGGATGGCCATGGACTCATTAGTGAGTTCATCTGCCTTAAAGATAGTCTTATTTTTAGTCCATATGGGTGTCCAGCACACCACACCAACCAGTGGGGGAGCCGGTTTAGTCGTCGATGATCCGACCATGCGGCTGGTTGTACTGGGTTACATGGTACCAGTAGCAGGGACAGCCCTGACCAGACAGTCCAGAAAGTCCTTCCTATGAAAACCGGTTAATTTGTTAGCCCTCTTAACAACTTCTGAACAATGTTTACTGGGCTTGAGGTCTCTGCTTGCTATTATCCCCAAGTCTTTTTCTTCGGTAACAGTGGAAAGTTCACGTCCGTCCATTGAGTAGTTAATTTGATCGTTATTACTTCCTATATGCAAATCTTTACACTTATCGGGATTAAATTTCATCTGCCACACGTTTGCCCAACTAACTAAGCGATCAAGGTCTGGTTACAATTGCAAGGTTAAAGGAACAAGATTATGAATATATTTAGTTATGGTAAGTGACACGTAAAACTTGCATGTAATACTTTTAAACTTGGAGTACATGATACTGAAAGGCTCCTTGATACCTTACCCACCTGGTGTGCAGGGTGACGGTGGGACGGGGCTGAGATAGAGTGTCTGGTGAGGGGCCCTTCAGCAGTGCCATGGTTGAGAGGCAGGGGGAAGGGGAGGTGCAGGCTGGCCCATCTATGACTTGAGGGAACAAGTGTCATCCACCCACCACGAGGCAACACATTCCTGAAACAAGGCCTCCCCATTACTTGGTGAATGTGGAATGAGGAGGTTTAGTCATATACAAGTGGACACCTCTCCGGTAGTTACTGCAGAGGGCTTCTTTCTAATACCTATAATTTAATTTAATTGTCTTATATGTGCTATGTAGACATGGAACACTACTACTCAGCGAGGGATAAATATGAAGTTGTCTTCCACGTGGCACAGAGACATTAGTTTTAACCCCTCGAGGCCCAGATTTCCATTTTAATTTGACCACCATTAGATGATTTTTAATGAATATAAGCAATGTTTTAATAGATAGGACCTGTTTAGTATTCTTGTCCACTAGCTTATTTGGTTTATTTACTTCCTTTTTCGTAATTTTATGGCTAATAAGAGACAATTTCATATAGCAAAGGAAAGATCTGGGCGTGAAGGGGTTAAGATCAAGAAAGGGAGATGCGGTTTCCCAGCCAACACTCCCCACATGAAGCTGCTTAGTCAGTCAAGGTGAAATTTAATGATTCCCGGCACATCTCTGGAATAACATCACTCAAAGAAGCTGAAATATTACGTTTTTTGGTTATGCTTCAAATTTAATACTGTCAATTTAATTAAATGGGAATATGAAGCTTCCTTGCTGATGCTTGGGAGACAAAGCTGTTTGGGTACTCACAAAGTTAACTGGTAAAAAAGGTAAAGATGGGAGCATACGCTAAGCTGCGCATGGCATGCGGTGCTCATCTCCGTGGCATTAGCCCTTAGAGCCTGTGGTGGGTGAGGACCCGTTACCCCGGGACACAGGGCTAGTGTGACTCCCAGGTTACCACAGTTACCTTCCCCAGGTTACCCCAGGTACCCATTTATCAACCCCGAAAGGAAGGAAGAACAGCTGGGTAGGCTGGTCACAGACTTGCCCTGGCCCGGAATCGAACCAGGGCCCGCAGATTCGTAGCCAGGCACGCTAGCCACTGCACCACGGAGGTGACAAAGTTAACTGGTGCCTCTACATAATTCTAAAAGATCTCATGACATTTACTGATAACAATGGGAAGATACTATAACAAGTGTTGTCATCAGCACAGGAATTGAACCAAACTATGGGCAATGATTAACTTACCGTGTAATGTGTGCTAATTTCCTTATACAAAATCATGGACAATTTTGCATCGCCTCGATCACCATAAGTTACGAGGAGCCAAACACTACCAGGTGGACTCCATAGTGTAGGGGAAGCACGCTCGGTTCACAACCGAGAAGTCCCGGGTTCGATCCCCGGGCGGAGCGGAAACAGTTGGGCTGTTTCCTTAAAACCCGAGCCCCTGTCCACCCAGCAGTGAATGGGTACCGGGTGTTAGCCGGGGGTTTGTAACCCGCCTCCCGGGGTGCTGGCTTCGGCCAACACTATAAGCACTAGCAGACAGCTCTCTAGGGGTAGTCTGAGAGAGAGCTGTCTGGTTACAGTGGAGATCCATCTCAGCTGCGTCGATAACTGACAAAATTCTTCAAACATCAGGTGTGTCAGTGCCCCGAAGGTCAGGATGTTTCACACAATTTAGATAAAAAATGAAACACTTCACTTATATTACTGACACTGTGTGTTTCTCTCCACAGGCCTAAAGTAGGATGGAAAAGAAAAGTTCAGAATTGTCATTTCAGTTTTCTTGTTAGGCAGTAAATGAGGACCATCCTACTAAGTATCAAATGGTTCAATAAAAGTAGGAAAACATTATACATTGAAATTATTTCAGAATATCTACTTCCTACTGCGGTTAGCGTAATACTTCTCCACTGCCTGCCAAGCCATCTTCTGGGCCTTGTAAGCATCCATCATCTCCCGGATCAGACAGCTGGCCTGCTCCTGATGCTGGCCATGAAGCATAAGGGAGGTCATCATGGTATCCAAGTGTGTCACAGACGAGCAATTAGCTTCATCCCCTGACTTTCCCGCTTCAGGTGTCGGTGATGGCCCTGGTGTGGCCCAATCATGTCCTTCTGTTACCGTGGCACCATCTTCTCCGACATAGACCTCCAAAGGTTCTCTGACATGGTTTGCTGGTGCCTCCTCGACCTTGACGACACTGTCATCCAAACTGTAATAATATACACACCACTATAGAGATAAGTGCTAGTCCGAAAAGCCTCCCCCCCCCCCCCCCCACAAACACTTTTGCCCCTACCCCCCTTCCCCAATGGATTTTTGAAATTGATCTCCTCTTACAGTTATCATCGTAGTCATGTGTTGCACATACACTAAAGGTCAGGCTATGGTCTTTAATGTAACAATGCAATCGGGCTGTTACATTTGTTTATGTTGTGTTTCATTTGTCTGTAATAATTTTGGGGGGAATTCAAAATTTTTGCAATTAAATTTCAGAGAAAAAAATCTCAAATTTCTGTCAATAAATTTGAAAATTTCACGTTGAAATGCAGGCCTTTTGACTTTGCTGAGTCTTTATTTAATTAAAATTGATGCATAAATGGCTGAGAAGATAGATTTCAAAGGTGAAGAAATCATGTTTTGAGAAATGGCCTGTTAAGGTTTTGAGTACTTTTCAACACTGCTTTGCCTATCTATAAGGTCGGTTATGTGTGCCATTAGATGCAGTTTTCTATCCCCTTTTCATAGCAACACAAGTATTTGCTAAATTTTCATCTTACAAATATGCCCCCATTCCCCCCTTTCAGGTATTATCTCTTTCACGAGGGTGTCAGAGTAGGCTGAGCTCTTCTCTATTGTTGTCTCAAATCCACCTGGTTCAAATGAGACGCAGCCACTCTCAGCCTCACAGGGACAGCGGGGAGATATGCTTTGTTCAGTCTCCACCTGCTGATGAATGTGACGATAACCAATTAATTTTCGCTGTCCTGTTCCTCTTCAGTTCCTTCTAATAATGGTGACCTTATGTTATATCTTAATAAATCATGCTCCTGAGAAGTAGAGGGAACAGGTGACTGATTCTTGGGGGGCAGAGGAATGTCTTGTTGGGCAAGACAGGTGAGGCAACGTTTTGCGAGAAAAATACAGAGGGCAGGGGTTACACTGAAGACCATAATTTACACAATAATCTTGTAATTATCTCAGCAGATACGGTGAATTTAAAAATAAAACTTTGTCACAATGTTGCCAGATACTGTATCTATGCCTAAAATAAATTCACCCAGCAAGTGATATTTTTCTCAATTTCCGCCGCCCCCTCTAAATCACCATTATCAGTACCTTAATGTAAATGAAAAGAGTTCAAAGATCTTGCTTACCTTGCAACACAATTCATCAATGCAAATGTAGATGCATCAACACCACAGTCATTCTCAATGTCATTAATGGAGTCCCTGTCACTTATTATGACACCTGCAGTAGAGTCATCGCTGTCATTCTGTAGTGCATCAGACCCTGAAATATAACACAGAGAATAATGGAATATTTCAAAATATTTACAGTGGATGGAAGCATAGCAGAAAGGGGATGCTGCATACAAAAGTCTACCATAACTTTCTGGTACTAGTTTTGAAGCTAAGAATATTAACAGGAGAAAAGTTATACCTTCTCAAAACTATCCGTGTGGCTTTGTTATATCTTGACACCCTGTCTGCAATGTCTCAATGTTCTCTGGGCTATACTTTAGGCTACCAAAAAGTGTTGCACAAGCACTAATGTTTGTGCTTCCACTTATCATACAGCAGAAAAATCTATTCATACATCCAATTATTTCCTGAAGATGGTCAGTAAAAATGCAAACGTGGATTTCCTTTAAACAGTCTACAAAAATCATGGATATTCTTGCTAAGCAGACAGTGGGCCACTAAATAAAATATTACACGATCATAATTGATATTGAATTAATAGCATACAACAAATTTGTATTTACAAAATAATAATCTTACTTGTTTGTGTACAGAGTCTTTTATTTCCCCGGGGCCGCCCCTTCCCCTTCACACGGCTGCCCTGGAGGGTCAGATTGGATCCCAGTCTTCCTTCCATGGCTCTCCTCTCCTTCACAAGCTGAAGGAGAAAATCCACCTGATATTTGGAGAAATTCACCACACATCTGATTGCCATTTCACTGTTGTTTGTGCAATGTGGTGTGTGGAGTCGTCCAGTGCAAACTCTCATAACCTCCAAGACTTATAAAAAAAACCACACAAGCAAACTCTCATAACCTCCAAGACTTATAAAAAAAACCACACAAGCAAACTCTCATAACCTCCAAGACTTATAAAAAAAAAAAGTCAAAATGTCACATTTGGGCATGTTTTCCCTCCTTCAAAATTCTAATTATATAATTCTTAATTAAATAAGTCGTTCACTGGCTATAAAGGTAAGTGCCTAATAGCCTCAGTGCATGGCATGACGTATGATGCACCCCAAACACCTGCAGCAAGGAGTTGGAATCATGAACTCATGCCAGGACGGCACCATAAAGCTGCAGGCGGCCTCATTACCAACAGTTTCTGTGGTGACTGTAGTAGCAGTGTAGCAATGCCATGCCAAGACTAGGCCTTTACCACCCCTATTTACCCCTGCTTGACCAAACTTACCAATACACAGTGGACATAGTTAAGTTTTAAGTTATCTTAAACATAATATATAATCACTATTAAATACTAATTATAGAAAAATATATGCTGCACCACTCATGAACAGCAAAAAAATTCACTTTCTTCAGTGGCGTCCCATGACTAGTATTTTTTAACCCCCTATTCGTAACCCCCGAACTGAAGAGGATCACTGATGCATCGCCTTGCCATTCTCCCCATTCTGTGGTCATGATCTTGCGAAAAAGAAAAAGAAGAAGAAAAAAAATTTAAATGAAGTGGGAAAACAGAGATAATTCCACGATTGGGTAAAATGCTCACCAAAGCAGATGAAAAGGGTTCTGTATTGTGGTTGCTTGCAAGAGGATCAGTTTCATCATCTTCCCGCACTGTATCATGCGGCTGTAGTCTTTCGTGGGCATACACGTGGTCGTTGTATGGCGCTGCTGTAGGGGTCACATCAGCCACAGTAACTTCTGAAAAACACACAACCAGCCCCTGAATATCAAGTCTGGTCACCATTACAACTTAACAAAACAGTAAAAAGGCGTACAGTTCATGAAAACGAGCCACCCTCTTGAACTATTAACCCCTTGAGGCCCAGAGCGTATATTTCCATTGTAATTTGGCAACCATTATAGACGATTTTAATGAATATAGACTATTTTATAGATATCACCTGTATTCTATCCTTGTCTACTAGCTAATTTGGTATATATTATGATACTTTTCGTACTTTTATGGCTAACATCAGACAATTTTATATAGCAAAGGAAAGATCTGGGCTTGAAGGGGTTAAATTGTGGGGTAAAATCATACATCACTTCAAGGTCTAGGCAGGTCTAGGTTAGAAGGTATTACAGTGGTGACCCATTTTAACCCCTTGAGGCCCAGAACGTAATTTCCATTGTAATTTGGGAACCATTAGACAATTTTTTTAGTGACTACATATAAGCAATTTTTTATAGATATGACCTGTTTAGTACCCTTGTCGACATACTAATTTGGTATATTAAGTTAATTTTCGTAATTCTATGGCTAACAACAGACAATTTTTTATATAGCTAAGGAAAGATCTGGGTGTGAAGGGGTTAAACACCTTCACCGTGCTATGGGCCACCAGTGTACCAAACAGAGGATGCCGTCCTTGCATAATGGTAAACCCGTGGCTAAAAATACTCCTTTTTAAAAGTTTTAGAAATATGAGTGTAACCAGTTATTTAGGATGTTTGCATTTATAAAAGCTGCGATACAATCAGATAATACAATAATACCTATCTGTAGGGGATTCATTGATCAATAAATAACCAAAGATATTTTTCTTAATTCATTGATTCTAATCACAAAACCTTATTTATTTTTTACATCTTAACCCCTTCACTGCGGCTGGTACAAATACGGTCTCTCAGCTATGTAAGGGTTCACTGCGGCTGGTACATATAGGGTTTCTTTATTTAAACTCCGCGCTCAATGATATTGTGGGTAAATATTCACTGTGATAGGCTTGTATGGCAACAGTGTCAAGTGTTGCGATACAATAGAACCTATTTTTCTGCTTGAGTGAGTTAGTATGACTAATAAGGTCATGCGGTACAGTACGACGTGTTGACGCTGCCGCGCCCTCAACTTCAATGGCGAGGCTAAATAGTCAAGATATTCAGCATATTATTGATGTATATAAAACAGAAGCATGAATGAATGAATGCATGAATGAATGAAACATTTATGTACCAAAATAAGTTGTATTATATTGAGTAGTGAGTGGTTTCATTGTGCGCCTGGCAGCACGGTCACGGACCTGTTGCTGCACTCTGACACAACTCCTCACTTAGCTGGTAGCCTCCACCAAGACCAAACATAGATTTTCTGGTATGGAATGAGCATCCTATTCATTTAGGCACCTTAAATATGATAAGTAATTATTTTCTTATTTTAATTAAACCTGCCGCACAGGGGGGTAGGCCTATGAATTTGATATCCGCAGTGAAGGGGTTAAAGGAATAGCCATGGGCAAAAAAAAAGAAGTAACAAAATCCCTGTAACCGCCAGTCCCTGTAAAGAAGACAGTAAGAGACTGCAGAAAGAGGGCTGTGGGACAATTGGTTTGGCAGGTGTCCCAGTGACCACTTCTCTCTAGAAAAAATTTAACCCTAGAACATATTCGGGGTGTAAAATTTTACACCGCAACTTTTTCAATGCGCAATCCATTGGTTTTGGAGGCTGGGGTGCCATGTCGCTTCAAGTTTCTATGCAGTCTTGCAATGAAGGTGTGTGTGACACGCCCTGACCTGTACTTTGCCTGTTATAGGCCTAGAGGGAAAAAATGTACACGCGTTCTGTGTTTACGTGGTATATTAACGTCTCATGAATGCATAATGATTTTTTTTGTTAGTTTGTACAGAGTTTATGAGGTATTTTGAATTGAATAAGAAGCCATTGTTGTGGTGTGGGCATTGAGGCGAGACATTTCAAAACAGTTGGTGGAGTATGTGAACTTTGTGAATCTGGTGTTTTTGACACAACAAACGAGGATTCCAGGGATTCCTTAAAATTGATGATGTGAATGACAGTAATAACGATCGCCGTTATGAAGTGAGTTCCAGTGGTGGTGAAAGTAGTGACTATCTTGACGGGCCACAAAGACAGTGCAGGCGAGGGTGGGGAAGTACCAGAACCGCAGTGAATGGTAAGTACGAACCATTTTGCATGTATATATGTAATCATTACTCCTATATATACATTGCAAGATTTTTTTTTTTTTTTTTTTCCAAAATGTCACTCGTAAATATATTTTCAGAAAAAGTTCGAATTTTCCGGTAAAACTCTATGGATTTCTCAATATATTACAGGGCATACATAGCCATAGATTATATGATAATACCACAGACACCACAATATTGAGGTAAATAGTGGCAGAAAAATATACGTACATATAAAGATCATGACACAAACTCCACTTTGCTTCAGATTCTACATTAGATGGTCAACCATGAGACTTCAAGGAAACAAAAGCCTACGGGCGCTGTAGCCTTAAATGTTTGAAAAAAGGTAAGAAAAAGGTCAATACAGCACATTGTGTACATTTGTTACCTACCCTTGTCATCTGGTGCCACCTGAGATTCATCTGAGCATACTTCTGTTTCACACCAATCTTGAACATCATCACAATACAGGACCATCGCTTTATAAGAATAGGTGGCTAAGACCAGCTGTTGGATATCTTGTGGTGGAGTTGCACTATCACTATTGCTCCTATCAGCGTCACTATTGCATGGCTGGCCACGCCTCTGTGCTGCATTCTGTTTCCTACTGATGTGTTTTAAACAGTTCTTTCCCCAGCCATTATATGAAAACAGCACGGGATCAGGATGCATAGGTGATGGTCTATTTTTTTCCCATGCGATGAAGTGTCTTGAGCAAATAGCATGATACCTAGTTGCCCGCCACTCTTTGCCTCTTCTGCATCGCATCTCCCACTCCCTGCGACGCTTGGGATTGCTTTTCTTCTTGGATGGAAACATTGCCCATCCTTTCACTAGTCTTGTCGGACGTGTTGAATCTGATTTGCAGTCGGCCACAGCACAGATAAATTTTGTCATTTTCCTCTTGTTGCTATTATCATTCCTGAACCAGGCGAGTTGAGGTCAGGTCATTTGAGATCACCTTCTATAATACCTTCTTCATATACTACTATTAATACAGCAACTGCTACTACAACTACTACTGTACCACTTCCACAACACAAGCGGCAAGCCTCAGCCAGACAACTTTGTGTGATGGCTTCATCAGACCCTGCCTGCCTGCCTACCATGTTCAGGTAAATGTTCAGCAGATTTTATTATGTCCTGACAGGCGTGGATGTATTGTAAGTAAAGAAATGTTGAAATGTGCCGAGAACAAAATTTTACAAGCAAAATACTCTCGTCTTCTTTTCCACCCTGAGAGGACTGAGAAGCTGTGGAGTGAGTGTCACTGTGGAGTAATCAATGGACTAAGGGTGACTACTTGAGGGACTGCTGGCTAACAAGATAGGAGGATATGATTAAGGAACTGTGAGCAAACAGGGTGAGAGATTTGAGGGACTGGGGTGATGAGTTTATGAGTATGTCTGACTTCAGGAGGGTGGGGTGACTGAGCGAGAAGGCAGAGAAACCCAGTGATAAGGTATGACTGACTGAAAGCCTCTGGGGTGATGAAGAAACTATGAAAAGGTGCAGGGGTGGTGAAACTGGTTTGGGTTAAGGTGTGATTTAGGTCCCACTTATTTTTTTGATAGGAGGTAATTTTCAGCAATGGACCTGTTTACTCAAACCTAAAATACTGAGTATTATGAAGCTTTGGATGCAATATAGGCTACATATCACTCTACTCATATTCTTTCTGCTTAAAGTACATCATGAATTAAATATATGCAGCTTTTTTCAGATCAAAATATCACGTGACTGTGGAACACCCCGAGATTGGTTGTGACGCAGGAAACCAACAGTCTCAGAGTCCTCGCCCAGCTGATCGGCTCTTGACGGCATCAGCAGACCGTCGGTATACTTTCAACATGTCCCAAACAAAAAAAACATACTATGTTTGTTTGTGCCAATGTGCAAAAACACCACTATTAAAACACCAGTGTTCATAACTGTCTAAATACAAAAAAAAAAAAAAAAAAAAAAAAAGGAAACAGTGGTGGATGTCTACTCGGCGTGACCTCCGCCGCAAGGCTCATCTTTTCATTTTCAACATTAACATTAGACAGTGTAGCTTTCTCCCAATACGATGTTATTGAGGTGACTGGCTCCTCAGCACTGCGCCTCTCAAGCCACCCTACAAAAGAAGTCGCATGTTTACAAGACCCTGTGCAGCTGTGCTGCTGTACTGCCGTGCTGCCTTGACACTTTCCATCCAGTATTTCCAATCACTGTATAGGCTAGTCACACAATCTTGAATTTCATTCTTCTTAAGCGTTAAGAATTTTTTTGTTTTTTTTGGTTCTTGTGAATGTATTTGCTAAATTTAGCAATCATTTACCAAAATTGAAAAAAAACCGATAGATCAGAAAATCACATCTTCTTTCCTCTTTCCAATGATATATTGTTTATTAAATTCGGTACAATAGTGGCAAAGTTATTAAAGATAAACTGGAAAAAAGCAAGTTTTTCAGTATCGAGGTTTAAAGCCGCGCGCCCTTTAAACCTCGAGGCTCGGTGAGTATGAGCAGATGCTGGTTTGTTTGTTTACTCTCGCAGCCACGCTCTCTATCACTCTTGAAGTGTTATATGACATAGCTGGTATCTGGTCCCCCCTTTTGCAAAAGGTACTAGTCACAAAAGGGTGCTAGCTGTCAGACGCGCATGGACAGTTTGCTGAACTACAGCCAGCATTCTCTCTCTCTGAGCCACTTTATGCCTTGATGTCCTCAGCATGGTGGTGGAGGAGGTAGAGAGCGTGAGGTAGATCAATCCTTCGCTGAATAAATGGTCTGGATGGAGCAGGAATGGTGGACGGCTGAGACGAGCAGCGACACCCGGCTTCCCCCTCTACTCCCTCACAACTGAGGCCTTGTGACGACCCTCTGTCTCACAGAAAGAGACTGAGAGGTGCCAGTTTGCCTATGCCAGTGAATATCATACAAATTTTCTTTACGGATATTTTTTGCGGCAAAAAATCAAGATGTACAGTATGCCTATAGCTTGACATGAGTCACGAATGAGGGGGGGAGAGAGAAAATCAGCCACATCTCTTTCATTTTTGCTGCTTTCTTTATAATTATTTGTCACAAGCTTGCTCAAGTGATCAACTACGCATGATTTTTTTTCTAATATTTCAATTTTTTTCGGAAATATTTGTGTGACGCTCCCCTTAACACACACACACTGGATCAGCTGATCGGCTGTGGTACAAGACGCGCTCAGAGGGCTCCCAACACAACTGGCCATTGTGAGTGGCTGCTGTGGCCAAACAAGGACGCAGATGACCACAAAAGACCTTGAGTATCTGCAGGTAAGAGCTATGAAGTAAATTGTCCCATCTCCATAGGATTAGCCTAAAAAAAGTGAAAAAATAGACAGTGAAAAACGTAAACAAGATGGAAAGTCCCGCCAAAACTCCGTTTGATGGTTTTGCAACCAATGAAAAGGACATACAGGAGAACCTCATTTAACCGGCATTTAAAACAACGGCAGCCTCAAAACAACGGCACTAATCTACCCAGGCATTTTTTTTTTTTTTTTTTTTTTTTTCTCCGGGCCTCCAGCAGGGAGGACCACGGGCTAGCTTGAGCTCGTCAGAGAGATCCTGTGAAAAAAGGGAGGAGAGTGTTCGTGGTGCTGGCGTGCAACACAAGGACTGGCTTGTCCATCCTGACGAGGAGTGCGGGGTAGAAAGGGGCACTCAGCAGGATAACCCAGGCATTAATTAGGTATCATTATTTCAAAAACTGAGAAAATCGGCAGAAATTTAGTTCAAATTTGGCGGGGTACGCAGGGTCGGCAACCCTTTCATCCCTTTCACTGGTAAACTCTGGAACTCTCTTCCTGTTTCTATTTTTCCACTTTCCTATGACTTACATCTTTTCAAGAGAAGAGTAACAAGACACCTCCCTCACTAAATTGGCTCACCCCTCTTTTTTATTTTATTCTCTTACTGTCTTCTTTATAGGGACTGGCAACTAAGCGGGCTTTGTGTTACCCATTTTTGTTGTGCCCTTGGCCAGTTCCTTTGATGTATATAAAAAAAAAAAAAAAAAAAAAAAAAAAAAAAAAAAAAAGGGGGATTTTGGGCGATTCCATAAGAGTAACTCTCAAAACAACGGCAAAATGAGTTATCCGGCATGCGCTCCCCCCCCCCCGAGGGTGCCGGATAAACGAGGTTCTTCTGTATTAGGGTTGAAAATGAACCAAAGAAGTCATAATGCTGGAAAATGTGGTACACGATCTAATGGAGAAATTAGATAAGATGGAAAAAAAAGAGTATTCGTCCTGGAGAAAGATAATACGATTTTGAAAAATAGAGTGGATGAGGTTAACGGTAAACAAGACGATGAAAAGGTAGAGAAGCTGCATGCTGAAATGTATTCTGTACATAAGAAATGGAAAATGACACAAGAGGAAATGAAAGACAAAAGAAAGACATGGAAGATGGAAAAAGAAAATGACCAAGAAAGTTTACGGCAGATAATAGAAGATCAAGAAAAGGAAAAGAAAAATCTGACCAAAAATGTAGTAAAAGTAATCAAACAAAAGGAGAATCTAGTAAGAGATACGGTAGACAAAAAGAAATGTGTCATCATTTTTGGTTTGAAGGAGAAAGTGCTGCCCAAGAAAAACTTGAGAGAAGAGGAAGAAAAGAAAGTGTCAAAAGAAATATTTAAAGTAGTAGAAGAAAATACAGAGGTAGAAGAAATAGAAGAGATACATAGGTTAGGAAAATATGAAGAGGGAGGGGCCCGCCCCTTGAAAGTTAAGTTTAGGTCACAAAATACAGCACTAGATATATTGTCTAAGGCATGGAAACTGGCAAAGACAGAAGAATATAAGAAAATATGGATAAGAAAAGATATGAATGAGGAAGAAAGAGCCAGATTGAATGTACTGTTTAAAGAAGCCAAAGAAAAAAACTAATTGAGGACGGAAGAGGAAAAACAGAAATTCTATTGGAGAGTTTTAGACCAAAAACTGAAGAAGTGGTATCTAAAAGAGAGAGTAAGAGAAGACAGTCCAAAGGAAAATTAAGTAGGATGGCAGGTATCGTATACAAATATAAATGGGCTAGAGTCAACATTATCAGAAGTAAACGATTACCTGAGAGCCAAGAAACCAGACATATTAGGTCTAGTAGAAACGAAGCTGAGTGATTCTGAGGATGTGCTAGTTGGGGAGGGTCAATATAATGTATGGAGGAGAAACAGAAACCAGAAAAAGGGAGGTGGTGTAATGGTGCTAACCAGGAAGGATGTGGTAGTAGGAAATGTGGAGAAAGGAGAAGGAATGGCAGAGGTGTTGAAGGTAGAGTTGGTGATGAAAAAAGGAAGAATAAGAGACTTAGTAATCGTATACGTTCCACCTAAGACAAATTCCTGGGGGAGAGAGGAGTACGGAGACATGATAAGAGACACAAGCAAATGTTTAAAGAATACGATGGAAAATAGTGAGAACATAATTTTGATGGGAGATTTTAACTGCAAAGAAGTTTGCTGGGAAGAATGGTATACTGAAGGAGGAGAAAACTCATGGGGTGGTATATTGTTGGATTTGGTAATGAATAACATCATGACTCAGTGGATTAAAGAGAACACAAGATTCAGAGGTAGCGAAGAACCATCAAGACTAGACCTACTATTGACGATAGAACTGGAAGTAATTAGTAAAGTAAATTATCAGTGCCCACTTGGAAAGAGCGACCATGTACTTATTGAATTTGAAATAAATGATAACAAAAAAGAGGGGAGAAAAGAAGAACATAAGAAAGGAAGATACAATTATGGAAAAGCAGACTTTGACGGATTAAGAACATTCTTCGGAGACAGACTGGAGTAATTTCCATGCAGCAACGAGTACCCAGAAAAAATGGGATGAGTTCATCCAAATTTACACCGAAGGAATAAATAGTTATGTTCCAAGGATAGTTATCAGAGAAAAGAAAAAAAAATAATGGTTTAACAGAAAATGTGAATTAGCAAGACTAGAAAGAGAAAAAACATGGAATAGTTGGAGGAAAAAAGGTGGCAGCAACCTTTGGGAGAAGTACAAAACAACTAGAAATGAATATGTAAGAATCCGAACAGAAGAAGAAAGTAACTATGAGAGGAATATAATAGAAAAATGTAGGAATGAACCGAAACTTTTCTATAGATATATTAACCCTTTCATGCACGAAAAGTTTAATAAGTTTTTCCGTCCACTGCAACATCCGTCTTATGCTCCCTAAGGGGCCCCGCGAAATGGCCAGACTGTGCGGCGAATTATTTTTTTATGTTATCAATTTCACCAACGTGTATTCTTTTTTTCCTGGCATTATTATATAATATTGGTTTTGCAAGAGATTATTCTGCCTTATGAAAGAAAAAAATAACAAGAAATGCAAATAAATAGCGGAATTTACCGACTCCGAAAAAATATTGAGTAAAGAGAAATAAGAAATACTTACGTTCACCACTTCGTAGCTCGAAACTTCCTGAGTCAACTTTTTATGGTTTATATGCCAATAAAAGCGGATATTTATGAGGATTCCAACGCTACCATTATAATTTTCATATGGCCATTATGGCCAGCTCGGGATACGTTTTAAAGGGACGACAATCCGCGCGCACAGGCTGCCTGCTGAGTGGAAACTGACACACAAACCCTTATCATTTCACATCCACTCA
Organism: Chionoecetes opilio; assembly: GCA_016584305.1. NCBI lineage: Eukaryota > Metazoa > Arthropoda > Malacostraca > Decapoda > Majidae > Chionoecetes > Chionoecetes opilio. The sequence goes on from JACEEZ010020813.1 coordinate 120,317, forward strand.
CACGAGAGTTGACAATTAGTTTATTTTACAGGGAGGTCCCGTTATACGAGCATTCAGTATACGAGAATCCGATGATACGAGATGTGTAAATTAGGGTCTATTTTCAATATACGAGATCGAAAATCCAATGATAAGACATCCAAACTGGGGTGAGTAAAATTATCAAGTTAAAAATGCGTGCTCAACCACTCCCGGGCTGGACAAAGGGGCATTTGGTTGACCCCAGTGAGGTCACCCCTAGCAAGCCCTGACCTGAAGGGTAATTAAGCATATGGCGCGGCCTGACATTTAGGGGTAATTAGCAGGTGTGCGGCCCCAACCTTGGGACCGCAGTCAGGTCACCCCTAGCAAGCCGTGACCTGAAGGGTAATTAAGCATATGGCGCGGCCTGACCTTTAGGGGTAATTAGCATGTGTGCGGCCACAACCTTGGGACTGCTACACTACCTTCTCTTGTATCACGCGGTGTCCCCTACATTACAACGTCTTTTTTTATTGTTATGCATGTTTTATGTTTAATTAATGTGCAGTTATGTTATTTTGTGTGCTATTTTCTCTTTCAGAATGCTTTTTCTACAGAATAGGTAGTACAGTGTGGGTAATATAGACGCTGTGTGTTTGTTGTGTTTGCTATAGTTTATTTTAGCTTGAAAAACATGTCATTTTTTTTTTTTTTTCTTTATTGATGGGGTCCTGGAACCAAACCTATATTTTACCATTAGTTATGTGTTTCGTTATACGAGATTTCGCTTTACGAGTATGCCAGGTGGAACCTAACTGCTCGTATCTTCGGAACCTCCCTGTATAGGTCTAGGTTGGATCTTTGACGCAGAAACTTTTGACGCAATTCTGATAAATACTTTATTTTGGGCAAATTTTTAGCTGTTTTTTGACGCAGTTCGCGTCAAAAGCTCAGATTGCAGACGGGCCCGTTTTGACGCGATCGCGTCACCGTGCATGAAAGGGTTAATGAAAAAATGAAAAACAAGGAAGGAATAGATAAGCTGAAGGTAGAAGGCATAGTGTATGAAGATGCATTACAACAGGCCGAGGTGATGAATAAGTGCTTACAGACTGTATTTACAAGAGAATGTGAATTTAAAACGAAAAATATAATAGCAAAAGAAAATATAATGGAAGACATAAATGTAGACGTAATAGAAGTAAAAAGGCTAATGGAAAGTCAAGATGTGAGAAAAGCCCCGGGTCCAGATGGAGTGTCGAACTGGATAATGAAAGAGTGCAGTAACCAACTAGCAGGAAAATTACATAGTGTAATTGAGAGTTCACTCAAGGAGAGCAGAGTCCCGCTTGATTGGAAAAGAGCAAATATTGTGCCAATTCACAAAGGAGGTGACAAAGAAGAACCACTAAATTACAGGCCAGCATCATTAACAAGTGTGTGGCAAAAATGTGTGAAAAAATTGTGAAGGACAGATGGTTGAAATATTTGGAAGAGACAAACACACTTGCAGGTGGCCAGTTTGGATTTAGAGGAGGAATGTCATGTACAACGAATTTATTGAGCTTTTACTCGAGTGATAGATGTGACACAGGAAAGAGAGGGGTGGGTCGATTGCATTTACTTGGACCTAAAGAAGGCATTTGACAAGGTACCTCATAAGAGACTGCTCTGGAAGCTAGAACATAGGAGGATTGAAGGGTGGTTTGCTGAAGTGGATGGAAGACTTTTTGAGCAACAGAGAGATGAGACCAGTAATAAAAGATCAAAAGTCAGAATGGTGCAGTGTGATAAGTAGAGTTCCTCAAGGATCAGTATTGGCCCCAGTGATGTTCTTGGTATATGTAAATGATATGACAGAGGGAGTAAACAGTTATATGAGTTTATTTGCTGATGATGCTAAATTACTAAGAAAAGTAGAAAGTAAAGAGGACTGTGAGGATTTACAAAAGGATCTAGATAAGATTTTCAGATGGAGTCAACTATGGGAAATGGAGTTTAATGCCAAAAAGTGTAAAGTGATGGAAATGGGCAGTAGCAAAAAGAGACAGAGAGGAAAGTATTCGATGGGAAATGAATGGATAATCAAAACAAAGGTCGAAAAAGATCTGGGAGTATGGATTAAGGACAATTTGTCACCAGAGAAGCATATAAACAAGTTCACAGGAGATACATATCAGTTGCTGAGGAATATAAGAATGGCATTCAAATATCTGGATGAAGAGATGATCAAGAAATTGATAACATCTCTGATTCGACCAAGGTTGGAATATGCGGCAGTGATTTGGTCACCACATAAAAAGAAGGATATAAGGAAGATTGAGAGAATACAAAGAGCAGCCACAAAAATGGCTCCAAGCCTGAGAGATTTACCATATGAAGAAAGACTTTCAAGACTAAAACTCCCAACACTTGAGAAAAGAAGAGAAAGGGGAGATTTTATAGCAGTGTATAGAGCATCAATGGGTCTGGAAAAAATTGATAGAGAAGATCTGTTTGTGTGGGACGACAGAAGTACAGGGAGGTCCCGTTATACGAGCATTCGGTATATGAGAATCCTATGATACGAGATGTGTAAATTAGGGTCTATTTTCAATATACGAGATCGAAAATCCAATGATATTCAAACTGGGGTGAGTAAAATTATTAAGTTCAAAATGTGCGCCCTACCACTCCCGGGCTGGACAAAGGGGCATTTGGTTGACCCCAGTGAGGTCACCCCTAGCAAGGCGTGACCTGAAGGGTAATTAAGCATATGGCGCGGCCTGACATTTAGGGGTAATTAGCAGGTGTGCGGCCCCAACCTTGGGACCGCAGTCAGGTCACCCCTAGCAAGGCGTGACCTGAAGGATAATTAAGCATATGGTGCGGCCTGACCTTTAGGGGTAATTAGCAGGTGTGGTACCAACCTTGGGACCACTACACTATCTTCTCTTGTATCACGCGGCATCCCCTACATTACAACGTCTTTTTTGCTTGTTGTGCATGCTTTATGTTTAATTAATGTGCAGTTATGTTATTTTGTGTACTAATTTCTCTTTCAGAATGCTTTTTCTACATAATAGGTAGTACAGTGTGGGTAATATAGACGCTGTGTGTTTGTTGTGTTTGCTATAGTTTATTTTAGCTTGAAAAACTTCTTTTTTTTTTTTCTTTTTTTTTTTTTAATTGATGGGGTCCTGGAACCAAACCTATATTTTACCATTAGTTATGCATTTCGTTATACGAGATTTCGCTTTACGAGTATGCCAGGTGGAACCTAACTGCTCGTATCTTCGAGACCTCCCTGTACAAGAGGTCATGAGAAGAAATTGAAAAGGACAACATGCAAGAGGGATATAAAAAATACAGCTTCCCGTATAGAAGCATAGAAGCCTGGAACAACCTTGATGCAAAAGTGATTAATGCAAGAAGTGTTCAGGACTTCAAAGGCAAACTGGATAATAGTAGATTTGGAGACGGGACAGTACGAGCATAGCTCTTTTCCTGTATGTTACAACTAGGTAAATACAATTAGGTAAAATACAATGTGATCGATGTGACACAGGAAAGAGAGGGGTGGGTCGATTGCATATACTTGGACCTAAAGAAGGCATTTGACAAGATACCTCACAAGAGACTGCTCTGGAAGCTAGAACATGTAGGATTGAAGGGTGGTTTGCTGAAGTGGATGGAAGACTTTTTGAGCAACAGAGATGAGAACAGTAATAAAAGATCAAAGTCAGAATGGTGCAGTGTGATAAGTGGAGTTCCTCAAGGATCATTATTGGCCCCAGTGATGTTCTTGGTCTATGTAAATGATATGACAGAGGGAGTGAACAGTTATATGAGTTTATTCGCTGATGATGCTAAATTACTAAGAAAAGTAGAAAGTAAAGAGGACTGTGAGGATTTACAAAAGGATCTAGACAAGATTTTCAGATGGAGTCAACTTAGACAAGATTTTCAGATGGAGTCAACTATGGGAAATGGAGTTTAATGCTAAAAAGTGTAAAGTGATGGAAGTGGGCAGTAGCAAAAAGAGACAGAGAGGAAAGTATTCGATGGTAAATGAATGGATAATAATCAAAACAAAGGTCGAAAAAGATCTGGGAGTATGGATTACGGATAATTTGTCACCTGAGAAGCATATAAACAAGATCACAGGAGATACATATCAGTTGCTGAGGAAAATAAGAATGGCATTCAAATATCTGGATGAAGAGATGATTAAGAAATTGATAACATCTTTGATTCGACCAAGGTTGGAATATGCGGCAGTGATTTGGTCACCACATAAAAAGAAGGATATAAGGAAGATTGAGAGAATACAAAGAGCAGCCACAAAAATGGCTCCAAGCTTGAGAGATTTACCATATGAGGAAAGACTTTCAAAACTAAAACTCCCAACTCTTGAGAAAAGAAGAGAAAGGGGAGATTTTATAGCAGTGTATAGAGCATCAATGGGTCTGGAAAAAATTGATAAGAGAAGATCTGTTTGTGTGGGACGATAGAAGTGCAAGAGGTCATGAGAAGAAATTGAAAAGGACAACATGCAGGAGGGACATAAAAAAATACAGCTTCCCATATAGAAGCATAGAAGCCTGGAACAACCTTGATGCAAAAGTGATTAATGCAAGAAGTATTCAGGACTTCAAAGGCAAGCTGGATAATAGTAGATTTGGAGACGGGACAGTACGAGCATACCTCTTTTCCTGTATGTTACAACTAGGTAAATACAACTAGGTCAATACACACACACACACACACATACACATACACACACACACACACACACAAACAAACACCTTGAATATTGTGCAAATTTTCTTTTTCTTGTAGTATTTCTTGAATGATTCTTTTTCTTTTGTAGACATCTCTGTTCTCATTGATCACCTCTGTCTTGCCCTGACACTCAAATCTGTGAGGCACGGCTTCAGGCTTCATTCTCACTCTACCTCCCATCATAAAATGGAAGCGATAGTTTTCCATATCCTCCTTCAACTGCAATATAAAGAGATGAATATTAAAACTTTACCTTCAAGAGCATACCAATCCCATTCTATTCACCAGATATGGTGGTGTTAAAAGTTTGTTTCTGGAGCCATCATTCCCTATAAGATGTTCAATTCCCTATGGCTGCTACAAGCTGTTTCATGGTTCATAGTATAGTACCGTTTTATTCAATATTTTTTATATATGTACAGAAGCTCCGCACTTCAGCAAAAAATGTACACGCCTCCACACTATAGTCAAGGGGAGTAAAAAATGTCTATCAACCATAATATGAAGGTGGAAATGCTCCAAACATTTCCGCCTTGTAGGTACAAAGGGATACTAATTGAACTTACCTAACCTAACCTCCCCTCACCTCAGTAAATTGGGTGAGGTTGCATTGAGCTAGGTTATCTGGGTTAGTATCAGTACCTTTAGAAGCTTTGTCTTGATATAATAAGCAGGTACGGTTTTCCAAAAAAATTACTGAAGATATTAATCAGGGAGGCCTTCGTATTATGGTTGAGAGACATTCCTTACTCCCCTTGATCCCTGTGTGGAAGTGTGAATACTGTTTGCAGAGGCGAGGTGCTTCTCTGCATATTGATCTGACATTTGCTTACAACTATATTTATTACCATTTCCAACACACACAAAACCCCTTCAATACTCTTCCCTCCAGGTGCTGCCAAAACTTATTAGGCCCAGGCCTAGCCAATCCCCAACCAACTGTCTAAGTATTTCAACCAGGGCTTGGAAACGGTTTAAGGGAACGAAAACGAAAACAGAAACAAACTAAATTATGTTCGGAACAAAAACGGAAACGAAAAGAAAACTTTATCATATTTACTGTTCCTGAGCAAAAACGCTATTTTGAAATCCCTGTAACCGGTTAATAACGTTATTTTTTTGTTTAAGTAAATGCATCTGTATTACATACATACATTAATTAAGTCTACTGTATTTGTTCACTTGGCAATAGGCCCATAGATGCAGAGGCCAGAGGTCTCTCTGTACTATGTACTCTATGTACTAATATATTTACATTTTTTCGTTTTCTCGTGCGGGCAACATGGGTGACTATTCATTTTTTCGTAAATCTATTTTTTCGTTTACTCCACATAAGAGCCCCTCTCAGTAATGAAGTTACTTTCATAGTACTATCATGAATTACTCACATACATAACCCATACACTTCAATCTCCATGTTAATCACAACCTTCGTATATATGAATGAATATCTGTAGTACATATTTATGTCTTATACATGATTATTATGAACGTGATAAATATGAGGTACATCAGTATTGTTGTTCAAGTGAAGTATGACTGTAAGAAAGTTACGGCTCCAAGTGACATGGCATATGTATATAGTAATCTCCGAAAAATGTATCAGGAAGATACGCTGCCAGACGTACGATCGCACGGGTGGCTTCCATGGAGGGAGGGGGTGCTTGGTATTAAACCCACGTGTGGTAGTCTGAAGAAAATGTCATACCTCAGGCATCAACACACTGTGGTAAACATTAATGTTTCTTATATACAGTACTTTGCTGGTATTCGTCAGTTGCATTTATATATATGTATAAATCAAGAAAGTTCTCTCTGTGAAGGAAAAGTTGTATATTTCTGGCCCTTCATACAGAAATAATCAGGAATAGTGGGAGTGCAGTGAATCATTTGACAAATGCTTATTCTACGATTAATATGTCCCATTTTCATTAAAAACATGCGAGAAAATTATCTACATATATTAATGTAACGAAACAGCAACAGAAAAGGTCTTATAATAAAGCCCGCAGTTGTAAGTTTTTACAATGAAAAAATAGAAATACTGGCGTTGTGTGGCAACCCCAGCTTTCGATGTCTACAGATCTATTGACGATGTGGTTTTGTTTCAAATAGTATCATATGCACCACTTTTCATTTAATTTGTGAAGAATAACTATTTTTTAACTTATATAATTATGAATTTATGTCTTCGTGATATGCATCACGTTCCCTTATTTTATTACCTTCCAATTATGCAATCGTTAAACTACTATACTGCAGTTTGGTTTAAGAATATGCTTAGATTAATATCCAGTATTCGAAAAGGGATTATATATTGTGAGTATGTACTTAAATGTTTAACTGTGTTCATAGCCTAATGCTTGGTGTGCCGAATTTCGGTGAGTGTCCTAAGTTCGAATCCTTGGAGTACCACATGTAGTCATTGACTTCATTGATTAGGTTTATTTAATTAGTGGGCTGGTGATATTTCGAATTAATATAGTTTTACCATATAGAATATTAATAAATAATTAGTGATTCATGTCTTTACGACGACTGAGATTGCATACTCCTACACTACGCTTCCTGTATTGTATATGTAAATGTGTTGCCTTATTTAATTCGTATAATAATATAGTTCTTACGACATCTAAGGGTTTGATTTTGTTGGATACTATGCACCATGAATTGTAAGGCTTTATTACCATCTATAAAAATGTAGTCATGTATAGGCATTATTATTTATTAGGGCTAATAGCATATTCATTACATGGTTTGAGAATAACGTTTTAACCGGTTTTCATTTCGTTCTAACCGGTTCAGGAACGTTATGTTTGGAGGAGGAACGAAAAACGAAACGTTAATAATACTGTTTCTGATCGGAACGAACCGTTTGAGAAAATATTTTGTTTTCAAGCCCTGGTTTCAACCTACTGAATATATTTCAGCCTAAACATATAATGCACATGTATATTTCAATTCAGTAACACTCACATCAAAATGGTCCTCACAGCAGTACAAGCAGCCTTTGGCCATGGGGAAATATCGGCGAGCAGCCATCCACCATCGCTTCCTTATCTTGTAATTCTTGGGAATTGAGATGAATAGCTTCCCTGGTGTTGACCTGCCAGTGTTGGTGCACATTGGCACGTAGCACCAATGACGTCTATTCCATTTCCTTTGACATATGGCTTTGCTGGCGTCTTGATTTTCCATCATGGGTAAACACCGTGCATGGCCTCTGCTGCCTCCCGAATGTGTACTCCAATGGACGTCACCACCAATCTTGGAGCTTTTTGTAGTCACGTGACATTTGGGCAACTTTAAACCTTGTTTTAATATATTTCTTGCTTTTTTTCTTTAAATGGACCCATTTACTCTACTTGAGGTAACGATTGATTTGAAATCTTCAAGCCTCATATAGTTGGCAGTGATGTTGATTTTTCTATGTGAACAGTATTTTTGATGATACAGCCAATTTAAGTACAGGAAAATTTATACGCTCTAAAACGACCGGCGCCATGTTGTGACGACAACAACTTATACAAACTACAGAGCAAAACACAGCTGTGAAGCGGCTGCTCCTATGTATCACCTACCACCACACCAACTTGCATTACCCCTACTACCGCAAGATGGCCAGTAATCCTCCTTCAAGTGATGTGGTAGGTATTCACTGTGTTTGTGAATATATAAGTTGTAGTTTATAAGGAAGAAGTGGATAGACAGGGATAAGTAGCCCGTGACAACAGACAAGTGATTACTTTTGGGATCGGCATTCCTTATAGACTGAGATATAGACTTATACAGGGAGGTCCCGAAGATACGAGCAGTTAGGTTCCACCTGGCATACTCGTAAAGCGAAATCTCGTATAACGAAACACATAACTAATGGTAAAATATAGGTTTGGTTCCAGGACCCCATCAATTAAAAGAAAAAAGAAAAAGAAAAAAAAAAAGACATGTTTTTCAAGCTTAAATAAACTATAGCAAACACAACAAACTCTCAAATATAGGGCTCTATATACCACACCACCACACAAAACACAGTGAATTAAGAGTGTGACAGCAAAGTAGGACAGAGCACAAATAAGTCACAATAAGCACATTAAGTAAACCAGCAAATCACTAAAGTCGACTCACAAGGCATAATACATACAAGCAACAAAGACGTATGTACTCGTGGGGACGCCGCGTGATACACTAGACTCGAGAGGGTACGGTAGGTAAGGGACAAGGGAGGGGTGCGCAGACCTCTTCCACTGCCCACAAACTCGTCCCTGCGCATCTGAATCATTGTACATCGTTCAGTCCATCATTCACTTTTCCTCACGTTTTCCCCAACTGAGACACACGAGAGCTGGCTATTTCCACCTCTCACACCCTCCCCACACACCCACACACACGCGACACATCTTCCTGCACCTCTCACTCACCTCGTCTATGACTTCGTCGTACATTTTGACGTATTTTCACCCTAAAACAAGGCTTGAAATAGGTTGGCAAGCGCGTGTTGTTGTTGTCCGCCTGCAGTGTTGCCAACAGGGATGTGAATTTTTGTAGGCCACATTGTCGTACCGAGCCACCAGAATTATCATATTTTCAGATTGATTATCGTACAACCTTAGGTAAAATCATATAGTCAGTAAATGACTTTATAATTTTAGTAAATAACTTGTAATTTACTTTAGTAAATAACTTGGTAATTTTACTCACCCCAGTTTGAATGTCGTAGCATTGGATTTTCGATCTCGTATATTGAAAATAGACCCTAATTTACACATCTCGTATCATCGGATTCTTGTATATCGAATGCTCGTATAACGGGACCTCCCTGTATTCCCTCCAACTGAGCAGCTTCACACCACTGAGTTACAGGCAGTGTATGCCGATCCTCCCATTGACGAAACTGCACCTTCTCTTGACGAAGTCAGAGAGGCTGTAGCAAAGTTGAGGGGTGGAAAGGCAGCTGGTGTTTGTAATATCAGTGCGGAGCTCCTCAAAGCTGGGGGTGAGGCCATGATCCGCGGGTTGCATGCTGTCCTGACTGCCGTGTGGCAATCAGGTACCATTCCTCCTGACTGGAAAAGGGGGCTGGTCGTCCCTATCTGGAAAGGGAAAGGGGACCGTCAGGACTGCAACAATTACTGCAGTATTACACTGCTCAGCGTGCCAGGCACGGTGCTTGCCCATCTATTGCTGACACGGATCCGCAGTCATCTGCTGAAGCATCAGAGACCTCAGCAGTCTGGGTTCACGCCTGGTAAGTCAACAACGGACCGTATCTCAGCGCTTCGTGTCCTGGTGGAACGCCAACGTGAGTTTCGACAGGGAATGCTTGCAGCCTATGTTGATCTCAAGAAGGTGTTTGACTCAGTGCATCGTGAGTCACTCTGGGATCTTCTGCGACTTCGCGGGATTCCTGCAAGGACTATTGGTTTGATAACTGGTCTGTATTCTGGGAATGAGAGTGCTGTGAAGTGTGGGGGAGGTGTATCCAGCTTATTTCCTGTTAATACAGGAGTGAGGCAAGGGTGCGTCCATGCCCCATCACTTTTCAACTCTTGTATGGACTGGGTATTGGACAAGGTTGTAGATCAAAGTGATTGTGGAGCATCCGTCGGCAACACCAAAATCACTGATCTTGTTTTTGCCAATGATGCAGTAATCTTTGCTGAGTCGCTGGAGGCCCTGGTGATGGCTCTCGAGGCGCTGCACGAGGAGGCAAAACCTTTGGGACTTGAGGTCTCCTGGCTTAAGACCAAGGTCCAGGTGTTTGGAGACTTACTAGATGAAGCAGTACAGTCTGTTCATGCATGCGGCAAGGACATTGAGATCTTGGAAAGTTTTACATACCTTGGTAGCGCAGTCCATAATGACGGCGGGTCACGTCAAGAAGTCTTACGGCGGATTGGCATAGCCCACAGTGTTATGGACTCGCTCAGCGGGAGTATTTGACATTGTCGGTACCTGTGCAGGAGGACAAAGATCCGGATCTTCAAGTCGCTTGTGATCCCTGTCTTACTCTATGGTTGTGAGACATGGACACTAAATAGTGACTTGAAGAGACGAATCAATGCCTTTGGTAATAAGTGTCTTCGCAGAATCATGGGGTATCGCTGGGATGATTACGTGTCAAATCAGCGATTGCACCGTGAGACTGAATCGAGGCCTATTACCTGCATAGTCCATCAGCGCCAACATCGGCTATATGGGCATGTGGCACGCTACCCTGAAACCGATCCTTCCCATCGGGTTGTATCTGTAAGAGACAATCCGGCGTGGAGGAGGCTAAGGGGGGGCCCACAAGGCTCGTGGCTGGGGCAAGTTGATGTTTCTTGTCGAGAGCTGCTTGGTATGGGAAAGGAGCCTGCATGGGGACTCTCGCATGGTGACCCCCGGGAGTGGCGTCGTAGGGTGGGCGAGGCGACGCGCCCCCCGGCGTATGCCCCCAATGATTGATTGATTGATTCCTTATAGGGAGCTTAAATGAACCTGCAATGACATGTACAGCTAGACAGATAGACGAACTCATAGAGGAACAGGTACAGTCACTCCACCTAAATCGCGAACACACAGGCCTCGGATCCTCTCCTTCCATTTCCTTTTCGTATTTTCCAATAAATTATCGTTCATATTCTCAAAGTCTATACAATGCATTCCTCCTCCTTCCCCTGGGATGTTGTTAATCCCACGGGGGCCATCTCTCCCTCTCTCTCTCTCTCTCTCTCTCGCTCTCTGTCACGTCATCTTTTTCTTCCCTCCCATTCCTCTTAAATTTCAGTAACCCTTTCTCCCTTTCTCCCATCTCTCTCTCTCTCTCTCTCTCTCTCTGTCACGTCACCTTTTTCTTCCCTCCCATTCCTCTTAAATTTCAGTAACCCTTTCTCCCTTTCTCCTTCCTCTACTCTTTTGTCTCCCTCCCTTCTTCCCTCCCTCTCTCCCTTCCCTTACCTGTTTCTTACAACACCTGTTCCTCGTACTTGGTGGTCTTTCTGTCTCCCTCCTCCCTTCCCTCCCTTCATCTTTTCCTTTCTGTCTCCCTCCCTCCATCCATCCTTCCCTCCTTCCCTCCTTCCGTCCCTCACTCCTTCCCTCCTCCCTATCTCTCTCCCTCTGTTAGAGCTGTTAAACTGTCATTAGTGTAATTGCGAGACTTAAAACTATAATTACTATTCATTAACACCTACTGCTAAACAAGGCAATACTACCACCACTACTGCTACTACTATTACTACTGCTATGCTATGTTTGGCATAGCAGTAGTAAACTAGTCATATTTGAATCGATCGTATATTGTAGAGAGAGAGAGAGAGTATAAATTTTTTGTAGTATAAAATTAAGTGAAACAAACTATTGATTAAAGAAAGTATATTAATCATATTAATACGAAGTTCGTGTGTGTGTGTGTGTGTGTGTGTGTGTACTGACTGAAGTGCTGGTGAAGGCTAAGTGACTGCACATTTCCACTACATGCTTTATATATGGGTCCTGGCCCTGATATCTCCACTTAGCTTATAGGATGTAAATGGATCAGAAAGCCTTGCTTGAGGCACAAGAAGGATAAAGTTTTTAGCACCTCGAGACATCACCTTATTAAAATGTCTTTAGTGGTTTGTTTGTGCAGGAGTTAAACCCATAATTACCAGATTAGCCTGCCTCTCTCTCTCTGACACTATCACACAATGAGGAATATACACATACATAATGTAAAATTAAAAATACTTTAATTATAGATATTTCCAAACAATATTATTGGCTACACACACACGCACGCGCGCGCGCGCGCCCGCCCGCCCGCCCGCGCGCACGCGCGCACACACACACACACACACACAAACCCCCCCCCCCTTGCTCTCAGTGTTACGAATATATTTTGCTATAGCCATTATTTTTTCCGAAAACAAAGAATGTAAATATTTTAAAAGTTACTTCATCCTGTCTGATGGAGGAAGGACCCAGTTGAAGGGCTCAATGGAAGGAGGAAGGGAGGGAAAGAGGGAGGGAGGGTGGGAGCTGTTAAATTGTCATTAGCTGTTGGTGCGGGATTTAAAACTATAATTACTCATCAGGGAGCTATAAAGTCGGGAAGGTTTGAAACAGGTGTGGCTATTTAGGGGGGGTGGAGCGGGTCTCCAAGAGGAGACTGAGCGAACATTTGTAGACAAGGAAAAGATTTGAGAAATTGATGGGATTGCCTCGCCCCAAGTGTTCGCGAAGTATGTGGCGTGACTGTACAATGAGATATTTGGCTTTCTTTCCCCAGTAGTAGTAGTAGTAGTTTATTGACAAAGTACCAGTTTTACACATAAGCAAAGCATACACCCTTCGTCACCCTAATACTTGCCTCCCACAAAACTGAAAAACCTAGGATGCTGAGACACTTTGGTAAATTTTGGTTTCTCAACATCCCGCAAATATTTTTACATGACTACTCCTTTCCGATGAATTTTGATGTTCCTTTTAGTAATCTGTTCTTTGTTTGACCATTGCTTTGCTTAATCACTTTTTTTTCAAGGAGAGACAGTACCTCAAATAAGCCATGAGGAGTCCTGGATGGGCTTGCCTCCCCTTCCATGGTTTTGGAGTCAAGATATGGAATTAGGTTTAGTTAGAAATACACACAACCCTCGTTTTCCCGGACTATTAGGGGGGTTTTCCCGGACCATGCCGTGAGGGGGGGACGCCTGCTGCCGCCAGCAGGGTGGGACTGGGCAGGTCACAGTTGGCGACGTTCAGGGTGAGGAGTTAAGAGTGAAGCACTACACGGTGGGAGTGGAAGCGCGGACACTGTAGCAGAAAGTGTTCAATAGTCTCAGAGACGTTCCTGCACCAGGGGCAGTGGGGGTCAGGGGACTGACGGAGGCGGTGCAGGTGAACCGTGAGTGTCATGTGCCCAAATGTAAACAATACGACCGCTGAGCATGCTGCCACCTGGCGGGAGGTGCGGACACTGACTAGGGGTGACAGGAGACGCTCAGACCGCCGGACAACTTTGTCGATTTACGGACTGGACCAGGCATTTGTCCGGGACCCTGACATATCCCTGGACCTCGGATTTTGACCTGCAAATCTGATATCCGGGAAATGGAGGTCCGGAAAAACGAGGGTTGTAATATTCATTGCATTGATGTTTTTTTCCCTCTACCAAATTGCTTGTTAAATGTATTTTCTTACTTTACAGGGTCAGACATGTCAGAAGGTGGGCATCCTTCCTGGATATGTGAAGGCAGACTCACGAAATCTACCAAAAGTAGACATGCTGATGATCATTGATTATTATCAAAGAGTACGTCATCCAGCCATGAAACATGTGAAATTAAAATGGTATGTACATGTTTGGGGAGGCGGTAGCAGAGTGGTTAGCGTCTCCGACTGGCGTTCTCGGTGACCCGAGTTCGATCCCCGAAGAAAACCAAAACCTTTCTGCACCGTCGAGTGGCCTAAGAACACCCATATGCCCTGCGCATCAACTCTACCTTTGATTGCTAGTGCATCGGAGGACACAGGGGGCCTCTAAACATGAGCCTCTAAATACAGGCGTCACTATAAGAATCCTGCCTGCGCCACCACGGGCGAGGACCAACCAACCATCAGAGCCCTCAGTCACCACTGCCTACAGGTGCTATAGGCCAAGATGTAAAAAAAAAAAATGCTAAAATGATATGCTACTACTATAATAGACGATTTAGTATAGTATACTATACCAGAATAGACTAGGCAATCTGATAAATTGGTCTACCAAAACCTTTTCTCAAGATCAGCCCATAGTACAAAATGATAGGTGCAAGAAAACAACTGATTATCAACATACAAAATTATGACTGTAACCAAATTTGTTCATAATAACCATTTCAAATAACATTAGCTGATCAAAAAAAGGTAACTAACTAACTCACCATAAGTGTATTCTTTGCCTTCATGTATTTCTTGGATTTTTCTTTTCCTTGCCATCACCCTACGGTTCTCATTCACTGGCTTAAGCCTTCCCTGACATTCAAACTTGTGTGGGACAACACCTTCTTTGAGCATTATTTTCTTCCCACCCATCATCTTCACGTACAGGTAGTTGGCAACATCCTTTTCAAGCTGAAGAAAAAAAAAATCAAGGTCAGTCTGTAATAGTAAAATCACTGAAAGTCATTCATGCAAAAGGAATGGTCAATATTTTAATACATTAATAATATGCTGCTAACTTGTGTAAAAATATAGTCTTTTCCAGCCCTCATTAATGGGTTTTTTTCCCTTCAGACCTTCACAGATCCTTTCAGATACCTCTAAAACGTAATTATATTGGGGTGGGAGAGATGCCCCCTTCAACCCCTCCTCCTCCTCCTCTAAATGACACCCCCCCCCTGGACCCCGCAAAATAATATTATTAACCTAACCTCACTATAACCTTACCTAACCTTACCAATACTCTCCTTACAAGACTTAAGGCTGATTCACACTGGCGTTTTCTCGTCATTTTTATCTGACGAGAAGGGGTCTGGGTCTGGGGCTGGTGTCATGATCGCAATAAGTTTTCAAAAAAAATCACACACCGACCGCTCGGTCTTTATCTACCGACTTGACGAGAATTTCGCGCGCCAAATTCAAATAAACGCAGAAGCCAGCACCTCCCTCTCCCAAATTACCCCAATTATTGGTATAATTTCGGTATTGGGCACTAAAAACTAACAAATTTAACTTACATCATCATGCAGATCTTTTCATCCTTAATTTGAATCCAAATTTCCCATGCCAATGGCGATACATATAACCTCATCATCCAACGCTAGGGCTAGTGCAGCAGCAATGAGAGTACATCGGATACGGGTGCCACGATTCATGGTTGAAGAATGTACACTACTTGTTGATGGCGGGGACGCGGGAACAACAAGAAGCTCGAGCACGAGCTTGACAGACGACCTATAAAGCGATACTCAAAGCAGAAAAGGTCACAAGAAGAAGAAGAAGAAGATTTGTCTCCCGAAACGAATTGCGTGTGTGAACGTAATCTCCGCACTAGCCCGCGAGAGACCGACTTCTCGTCAGATAAAAATGACGAGAAAACGGCAGTGTGAATCAGCCTTTAAGGGCGGGAAAAAACTAGAATTCTACCAGGTTAGGTTAGTAAAATGTAACTATAATTTTACACGGTTAAGTTAGGTTAGTAATTTTTTTTTTTGGGGGGGGTCTTGCTTGGAGGTTGTTAGTGAGGTTATAATTAGGTTAGATTGGTAATATTAAACATATTATATTTTTGAGGGGTCCAGGCCGGGGTCGTTTAGGAAGGGAGGGGGGTGAAGGGGGCATCTCTCCCCCATTTTATAATTACGTTTTAGAGGTACAGTCAAACCTCGATATAACGGACTAAAGGGGGGGAGGAGGAGTCCGTTATAGCCGATTGTCCGTTATAGCGAGGGTATTTTCCCAAAGGGGGAAAAATATATGAAAAAACCGGAAAAATTGTGAAATAAATGAGAAATAATTACAAACACAACCAGACTGTGTAGCTATGTTGGGAGGTAAACAGTGACTGTCACTACATGCTGAATTTGGTCCGCTCCTACACGTGAAATAAATGAGAAATAATCACAAACACAACCAGAGCGTGTAGCTAGTCAAGCTCAAGCTCTAGTGAAAGGTAAACAAATTACTACGAGCCAGATTCAGCTGTGGCTTCCAAAGGTATTGCTTATTATCATGACTAATGCTCATTATTAAATATATTATATGGTTGTGAACTGCAGTTCTATACACGTGTCACTATTTAGGTCAGTGTAGCACTGCGTGTCGCCTTAGATAAGGGTTATTTAGGGTGTTGAGGTGACAGAGAGACGTAGCAGAGGCCACGCCATAACACTAATAGTCACTATTTTAAACAATACGCACCTTCTACCACTAAATCACTAGCAACACAGGCTCCTTCCTTATAATATTACTAGCCGCAAAGCCGCCCTCCGGGCGGACTTTTTGGCTAGCTCCTGCGGAGGGCTATTGGTGGGCCTTTGGCCCACCACCTGCGTTTGGTGGGCCTTCGGCCCACCAAACACACTCTCCAGATAGCCCCTTCTAACTTTCATGAAATGATGGATGTAGAAATGTATATTAACGCCAACCCATTCACATCACCCCCCACCCATTCACTCACCCATTAACCATCACCCCCCACCCATTCACTCACCCATTACCCATCACCACACACGCATTCACTCACCCATTACCCATCACCCCCCACCTATTCCCTCACCCATCACCCCCCACCCATTCACTCACCCATTACCCATCACCCCACCCATTCACTCACCCATTACCCATCACCCTACATCAAGGTTTCCTCAATTCTCGCAACCCACTTTTTTTTCACAATTCTCGCTAATAGGCTGCTAAAAAAAAAAAAAAAAAAAAAGTGCTCGGATCATCTTATAAGTGGGCTTAAAACCTTCCCCTGGTCGACCCGATTCCAAAACTGTGCCATATGAGGGGATTCCGCCACAGGGGGCAGCACCCAGAGCGGACAGACAGACACACACACACACACACACTTTCGCTTATATTATTATAGATATCTTAATATGTGATACATCAAAACTCCTTAAAACTCAAGCATTCCAAAATAAATGAGAAAATACAATAATGTTGAGTTGACAATTCGAGCGGCGATAAGCGGTCTAATATGAAGAAAGAAGAAGAAAAAAAAAAAAAAAAAAAAAAAGTCACGCAAATGGAGTCCGTTATATCCGATGTCCGTTAGATCGAGGTCCGTTATATCGAGGTTTGACTGTATCTGCAAAGGGATCTGCAAAGGCCTGGAGGTAAAAACCACTCTAATAAGGGCGGGAAAGGACTCTTATCATTTTACCTAACTCATTGCGTGTTGTATACATAACATGAAAAAAAACCCAGCCTGTCTCATCCCTACCTCAAAAGCCTTGCATAATGCATACCACTCCCGCAACTTATCACAGCTCAGCTAAAGCCCCACAGCTACATATCATTTGCAAGTTACTTATCCATGCACAAGTACATACATTAATACTTACATCAAAATGGTCTTCACAGCAGTAGTATGATGAATTTACTGACTTCATCAATAACTCGGTCATATCACGCCTTGCAGATATCCACCACTGTTTTCTCTTTTTATTGTCTTTAGGCATAGTTATGAACACTTTTTCAGGAGCTTTTATTGTGGTGTTTTTGCACATTGGCACAAAACAAACATGATAGTTTCTTTTTGTCTGGGACATGTTGAATGGATAGGTACTGACGGTCTGCTAGCCAAAACAAGCCGATCAGCTGATCAGGCGAGATCTGAGACTGTACATCTACTACGTCACTGTGGATGTGTGATTACATATAAGACAGTCATACACATATTATTCATGCTTCTTAGTAAATCTTACACATACAGGTTAGGTAACAACACTGTACGTGACACAGCAACAGCGCATTGCCCCTCAGGCCCCATATGTAACCAGTTGCTATCCG
Source organism: Chionoecetes opilio (assembly GCA_016584305.1). Taxonomy (NCBI): domain Eukaryota; kingdom Metazoa; phylum Arthropoda; class Malacostraca; order Decapoda; family Majidae; genus Chionoecetes; species Chionoecetes opilio. Next base: position 138,500 of record JACEEZ010020813.1, read on the forward strand.
GCTTGCGGACAGACCACACCAGCTCCTCGCTTGGGTGTCCCGACCACCTGTCTCTCTATCAATAAACCTACGGAAGTAATGCTCGCTTCTCTCTGGGATAACCTCCCCACAACCACTCCGGTCATCACTGCATAACGAGCAACAGTCACAACCAATCACAGCGCGTTCCGCCGTGTTGTGATATTTTGGCCAAAAAAAAACATATACATACACACAAACCTCGTTTTCCCGTACTAATAGGGGGGAGCACTGGTCCGGGAATCACAAAAGTCCGGGAATCGCAACAATCCAGGAATTATCCTCTAAACAAAAAAAAAAAACAAAAAAAACAAAAAAAAAGTCCGATGCCATTACCCACCACGGGACGTTTATCCTACTCTAGTATTTACTGTCCGGCAACCGCCAATATCAACTACCCCGCCGCGGACTTTTAAGTCCGCTGAGCATGCTGCCACCTGGCGGGAGGCAGCAGAAAGTGTTCAATAGTCTCAAGAGACGTTCCTGCACCAGGGGCAGTGGGGGTCAGGGGACTAACGGAGGCACTGCAGGTGAACCGTAAGTGTCGTGTGCCCAAATGTAAACAATACGGCCGCTGAGCATGCTGCCACCTGGCGGGAGGCAGCAGAAAGTATTCAATAGTCTCAAGAGACGTTCCTGCACCAGGGGCAGTGGGGATTAGGGGACTAACGGAGGCACTACAGGTGAACCGTAAGTGTCGTGTACCCAAATGTAAACAATACGACCGCTGAGCATGCTGCCACCTGCGGGAGGCAGCAGAAAGTATTCAATAGTCTCAGAGATGTTCCTGCACCTGGGGCTGTGGGAGTCAGGGGACTGACGGAGGCTGTGCAGGTGAACCGTGAGTAAATGCTTACATTTGTGCCCAAATGTAAACAATACGACCGCTGAGCATGCTGCCACCTGGCGGGAGGCGCAGACACTGAACAGGGGTAACAGGAGACGCTCGGACCGCCGGACAACTTTGTCAATTTACGAACAGGACCAGGCATTTCAACGTGTAATAAAAAAAAAAAAAATAAAAAAAAAAAAATTGTCTGGGACTCTGACATATCCCCGGACCTCGGATTTTGTTCAGCAAATCCGATATCCGGGAAATGGAGGTCTGGGAAATTGAGGTTTGTGTGTATTTCATTTATGGTGCATTTCTCAGCAAAAAGAATGAGTACAGTGATATGTAGCCTATATCCAAAGCTTCATAATACTCTGTGTTTTAGGTGTGAGTAAACAGGTCCATTAGGCCACCCTCCCCTTTGAAGCAGTCACCTTGTGCAGCGATACACCACTCCCAACACTTTTGTCACAATTGCAATGCTACCTGAAAGTCTCGTTTTTAACCCCTTCACGCCCAGATCTTTCCTTTGCTATATGGTTGTCTGTTGTTAGCCATAACATTTTGAGAAGTAACTTATTATACCAAATTAGTTAGTGGACAAGGTTACTAAACAGTTCATAGCTATAAAACATTGCTCATATTCATTAAAAATTGTCTAATGGTAGCCAAATTACAATGGAAATTACGTTCTGGTTCTCAAAGGGTTAAAGTGTGTCAAGCACCATCAACGAGTCACGCCGGATCTCCCCACGGTGTCAAAACTACAAACCTTAAGCTTGAACTTCATCTAGACGAAGAGGAGAAAATCACACCGAACAAAAGCCAGATTTTGTTCCCTCTCCATCAAGATGAATTTCAAGCTTAACCCCTTCACTCCCAGATCTTTCTTTTGCTATATAAAATTGTCTGTTGTTAACCATAAAATTACGAAAAGTAACTGAATATACCAAATTAATTAGTGGATAAGGATACTAAACAGCTCATATGTATTAGAATATTGCTTATATTCATTAAAAATTGTCTAATGGTAGCCAAATTACAATGGAAATTACGTTGTGGGCTTCAAGGGGTTAAGGTTTGCCATTTTGATAATGTGGAGGAGATCCAGCGCTAATGGACGTTACTCTACTTGAGGTAACGATGTATAGGAAATCTTAAAGCCTCATATATCAGGTCAGTGATGCTGAATTTTCAATGTGAACAGTTTTTCACCACGAATTGTTTTCATTTCCCTGTATGAGTGTAGTATTTGTGATGGCTGCATGTACGTAAATATACATCTAATGTAACGAACAAGGTTCATTATACATGGAAATGTATTGTTGCCATCATTAAAGAATATGAAGAGGAAATACTCGACGTCAAGTGTCAAGACTGCACATCAGCACAGGGCCTTGTAAACATGCGGTTGCCTTTGTAGGGCAGCTTGGGAGACGCAGTGCTGAGGAGCCAGTCACCTCAATAACATGGTATTGGAAGAAGGCTACACTGTCTATTGTTAATGTTGAAACTAAGACCATGAGATTTCCGGAAATTGGAAAAAATAAAATTTTATTTCTATCAAAGCCTCACGGAACTGCCAGATTCATACAGTGTGATTAAAGTAATTTTACTTTAGTTAAGGTATATTAACAAATAGGAATACGGATTGATATATTTCCTTCAGACCTTGATACTGTACTAGTTTATGAGTGAAGTGAGTAAAGTATTGTAATTCTTTTTTTTTTTTCTTTTTTTTTTTTTTTTTTTACACATCTATGCCTATAGCGCCTGTAGGCAGTAACCTCCAGGGCTCGGATGGTAGGCCCTGAAGGCTCACTTGAGGGCTGGGATGGTTGGCCCTCGCCTGTGGTGGTGCAGGCAGGATTTTTATAGTGACACCTGTGATTAGAGGCTCATGCCACCCCCGTGTCCTCCGATGCACTCGCAATCGAAGGTAGAGTTAATGGACAGGGCATGTGGGTGTTCTTAGGCCACTCGATGGTGCAGAAATATTTAAAGCGGATTTATGGGTCTCACACGGGATCGAACTCGGATCTTCGAGAACGCCACTCTGCTACCGCCTCCCCGTGCTAATACAGGCGAATAATATATCACTACTATATATGTGCTGAATGCACTACTATGTACCAGTCCTCAACCAAAGGATGTTTGTATCATAATCATAGTAATATTTTGAGTAAGAAATTATTCATATCTAGCTCACCAGAAATGCTTCCGTTTTCTTGGTCAAGCATTTCTTGGATCATTCTTTTCCTTGCCATCACCCTACGGTTCTCATTCACTGGCTTCAGCCTTCCCTGACACTCAAACTTGTGTGGGATAACACCTTCCTTGAGCATTACTTTCTTCCCGCCCACCATCTTCACGAACAGGTAGTTGGCTACATCTTGTTTAAGCTGAAAAAAACATATTAAATATTTCAGGTCATTCTGCAGCAGTAAAAGCACTGAAAGTCACATATATACAAAAGAAATTATAAATATTTCAGTACATTACTAAGATCCTGATACCTTATGGAATTAACTAATAACAGTGGAGTTCTAGCAAGGTTATAATAGATTAACTCAATGCATGGTGTATGTATAACATGAAGAAAAAAGCAATCATAATCACCTAATCCAAGCTTTAACTCTGCATTATAATTTCAAATATTTTGGCATCAAAGCTTTGCATCCCTTTTATAGTAAAATGTAGACATGTACTCCCCGCCCACAGCCAACCATAACCCACCCAGTCTGTCAAACCCACCCCACAGCTTACCATAAACCACCTACAGTCACATACCCACCAGAGTATGTCACATCCCACCCACAGCTTATCACAATCCACCTAGTCAGTCACATACCCCACAGTCTGCCTCATCCCACCCACAGCTTATCACAACCCACCTATAGTCAGTCACATACCCCACAGTCTGTCACATCCCACCCACAGCTTATCACAACCCACCTACAGTCAGTCACATCCCCCCCCCCCCCAGTCTGTCACATCCCACCCCAACAGCCTGGCATACCACTCCCTCAGCCTAACCTATCACAGTTCACCCAAAGCTTCTTACCGTTTGCAAGTTATTTATCCATGCACAAGTACATACAGTTAATACTCACATCGAAATGGTCTTCACAGCAGAAACATCCCCTTTCCAACACAGGGAATTCACGTCTAGCAGACTTCCACCACTGCTCTCTTTTTGGGGGGTCTTTGGGCATAGTTATGAACACTTTCTCTGGTGTTTTAATAGTGGTGTTTTTGCACATTGGCACAAAACAAACATAGTATGGTCGCCTCGTCTGGTACTTCTTTAAAAGGCAGTGACGGTCTGCTGATGCCATCAAGAGCCTATCAGCTGGGCGAGGACTGTGACTGTTAGTTACATAGGTCACAAACAATCTCAGGGTGTTCCTCAGTCACGTGATATTTTGGCCTCAAAAACTGCATATATACCTATATATTTCATTCTTGATGCATTTTTAGCAAAAAGAATATGATTACATGGATATGTACCCTATATTGCATCCAAAGCTTGTCATTATGTACTTAAGAGTTTCAGATTTGAGTAAGCAGGCCCATTGCAGATGGTGCTTGACATGCTTATAGAACAAGACTTCTCGGGAGCATTCCAATCATGGCAGAAGAGCCGGGAGTGGTGTATCGGTGCACAAACTGACTATGTAATATATACTTCGAAGGGAATGGTGGTCAAAATTAAGTCAAGTATGCTGTTGTAAAGGCTGTGGCGGTGCACAGACACTTTCCTCATCCCAAAGACCAAGTACAGTCTACCCTCACGACTTAACCTCCTAACCTTAACCCACATTTTAACATCCTAATCTAACCAGACTCCTTATAAGTGTCCACGGCTAGGAAAAACTAAAGATGCAGGTCACAAAAAGAAGAGTAGGGCGTTAATAAACACAACACTTTCTCCTTCCAACAAAAAGTATTTCATAACACAGTGTTGTGATTTATGAAAGAAACTCAGTGAGAAATTTCCCAGAATCCATTAAAGTAAACAGAAACCACACTCCCAATAGACCTGTTCACTAATAAGTAAAGTAAATAACTAAAGTAAAGTAAACAGTGGTGGATGTCTGCTAGACGTGATTTCCCTGAGGGACCACGCATGTTACTGCTGTAAAGACCATTTTGATGTAAGCATTAAATGTACCTTTGCATGGAAAGTAACTTGCAAATGCATAGCTTCTAGCCCTGCAGGACCCAGAAGACACGGTATGCCGCAAGTAGTACATAGTAGCAAGTCGTTGATCTGCCGCATGTTGAAGTAGACCAGTAAATAAATATGTGAGGCCTCGGTTAAGTAAACATTATGGTGCTATTAGTATTCTGTCGGTGCAAAGCTCCTTTAACCTTACAATAACAAAAATAATAATAATAATAATATGAATTTTTTTTAATAACAAAAAATAAAAAATAACTAAACCAGCCTTCAATTCTGCATTTCAATTCATATATTCCTGCATCAAAGTTTTACACATCTTGTATAATAATAAAAAAGGAAGATATGTACACCCACCCACAATCCTACCATAATAACCCATCAACAGTCACATACCCCACAGTCTGTCACATCCAACCCACAGCTTATCACAACCCGCCTACAGTCAGTCACACACCACCCACAGCTTATCCCAACCTGCCTACAGTCAGTCACATACCCCACAGTCTGCCTCATCCCACCCACAGCTTATCACAACCCGCCTAGTCAGTCACATACCATCCAGTCAGTCAAACTCACCCCACAGCTTATCACAACCCACCTATAGGAAGTCACATACCCCCCAGTCTGTCACATCCCACCCACAGCTTATCACAACCCACCTATAGGCAGTCACATACACCACAGTCTGTCACATCCCACCCCACAGCTTATCACAACCCGCCTATAGTCAGTCACATACACCACAGTCTGTCACATCCCACCCCACAGCTTATCACAACCCGCCTATAGTCAGTCACATACCCCCCAGTCTGTCACATCCCACCCACAGCTTATCACAACCCACCTATAGGCAGTCACATACCCCCCAGTCTGTCACATCCCACCCACAGCTTATCACAACCCACCTACAGTCAGTCACATACCCCACAGTCTGTCACATCCCACCCACAGCTTATCACAACCCGCCTATAGTCAGTCACATACCCCCAGTCTGTCACATCCCACCCACAGCTTATCACAACCCACCTATAGGCAGTCACATACCCCCCAGTTTGTCACATCCCACCCCACAGCTTATCACAACCCGCCTATAGGCAGTCACATACCCCACAGTCTGTCACATCCCACCCACAGCTTATCACAACCCACCTATAGGCAGTCACATCCCACCCCACAGCTTATCACAACCCACCTATAGGCAGTCACATACCCCACAGTCTGTCACATCCCACCCACAGCTTATCACAACCCACCTATAGGCAGTCACATACCCCCAGTCTGTCACATCCCACCCCACAGCTTATCACAACCCACCTATAGGCAGTCACATACCCCACAGTCTGTCACATCCCACCCACAGCTTATCACAACCCACCTATAGGCAGTCACATACCCCCCAGTCTGTCACATCCCACCCACAGCTTATCACAACCCACCTATAGGCAGTCACATACACCACAGTCTGTCACATCCCACCCCACAGCTTATCACAACCCACCTATAGGCAGTCACATACTCCCCAGTCTGTCACATCCCACCCACAGCTTATCACAACCCACCTATAGGCAGTCACATACACCACAGTCTGTCAAATCCCACCCCACAGCTTATCACAACCCGCCTATAGTCAGTCACATACCCCCCAGTCTGCTTCATCCCAGCCCAACAGCCTGGCATACCACTCCCTCAGCCATAGACCACTGTAAATCTGGACTGAGCACGGAATATCGGCCTGTTGCACATTGGCCCTTAAGTCGGAGGGCCGCTCGGATTCATATACGTATATATAATAATTATATACTGTAATCTTCGTAAATGTTTGTTCTATAATATTATCAAATAAAAAACAGTAAAACACGCTAAAAAAATGCCATTACGAGACTGAAGAAATATGCATGAACTTAATATTCACTTCAACTCTTCGCCATTTAAAACTTTGCAAGTCAACTTTTACCATGAAGGCTATCAATAGAAGCGCAATTTTATTAGCTTTCCATTGATATATTTCGTTTTCTGATAAATGAATTAGAACCATGCATAAATTAGCGTTAAATAAATAAATAAAATCATCAATCGGGTAATTTTCTTGATTGATGATGTTATTTATTTACTTATATATTTCGTTTTCTGATAAATGAATTAGCACCATGTATAAATTAGCGTTAACTAAATAAATAACCTCATTAATCGGAAAAATTACCCGATTGATGATTTTATTTATTTATTTAATGCTAATTTATGCATGGTTCTAATTCATTTATCAGATAACGAAATATAGCTATGGAAAGCTAATAAAATTGCGCTTCTATAGATACCCTATATGATAAAAGTTGACTCGCAAAGTTTTAAATGGCGAAGAGTTGAAGTGAATATTAGTTCATGCATATTTCTTCAGAGTCTCGTAATGGCATTTCTTTAACGTGTTTTACTGTTTTTTATTTGATATTATAGAACAAACATTTATGAAGATTACAGTATATCATATATACCGATAAACCAGACTATATGATAGTCCATAGACCACTATATCTCTTTGTCGGGCGGGCCGCGGGCCGCTATGCAGCCTGGCAATTTCAAAACATTGTCGCGTGAACAGTCCAGAGATATAGTGGTCTATGCCTCAGCCTATCACAGCTCACCCAAAGCTTTTTACCATTTACAAGTTACTTATCCATGCACAAGTACATTTAATACTTACATCGAAATGGTCTTCACAGCAGTAATATGAGTTTCCCGGCTTTCCCCTCACAGGGAAGTCACGCCTAGCAGACAACCACCACCGTTTTTTTTTTTTCGGGTCTTTGGGCATAGTTATGAACACTTTCTCTGGTGTTTTAATAGTGGTGTTTTTGCACATTGGCACAAAACAAACATAGTATGGTCGCCTCGTCTGGTACTTCTTTAAAATGCAGTGACGGTCTGCTGATGCCATCAAGAGCCTATCAGCTGGGCGTGGACTGTGACTGTGAGATACCTTCGTGATAACCAATCACAGAGCATTCCGCTGTGATGTGATATTTTGACCCAAAAAAAACTGCATATATTTCATTCATGATGCATATTTAAGCAAAAAGAACAGGAGTATAGTGATATGTAGCCTATATTGCAACCAAAGCTTCATAATACTCAGTATTTTAGGTTTAATTAAACAGGTTCATTGTGAAAGTAATCAGTGATGAGTAATCAATCAATCGATCATTGGGGGCATATGCCGGTGGGCGTGTTGCCTCGCCCACCCTAACGCCACTCTGGGGGTCACCACACCTGAGTCCCTATGCAGGCTCCTTTCCCATACCAAGTAACTCTCGACAGGAAACATCAACTTGCCCCAGTCACTAGCCTTGTGGGCGCCCCCTTGGCCTCCTCCACGTCGGATTGTCTCTTTTTTTATTTTAAATTTATAATTGTTTCTTACATATTCAACCAGGTGGGAAGGATCGGTTTCAGGGTAGCGTGCCACATGCCCATATATAGCCGAAGTTGGCGCTGATGGACTATGCAGGTAATAGGCCTTGATTCATTCTCACGGTGCAATCACTGATTTGACACGTAATCATCCCAGCGATACCACATGATTCTGCGAAGACACTTATTACCAAAGGCATCGATTTGCCTCTTCAAGTCGCTATTTAGTGTCTATGTCTCACATCCATAGAGTAAGACAGGGATCACAAGTGACTTGAAGATCCAGACTGAGAGATTAGGTTATTTTATTCTTTTACAAATGGAGTTTTTTCCAGTCAAAACATCTAAAAAGTGCATTTTTAGAAATTTGTCACAACTTTTTCGCATTGTAAAAAAACACTATTTTGAGATTTACACAAGAAAAAACTATCTCCATTAGGAAAAGCATCACATATTAAGCGAAAAAAATCGAACTTGTCTGAAAATCTTGCAACAGTCAAAGATTTTTTTTTCTGGAGTGTGTGTAGGCTATGAAAATGATCCAGCCTAACCCCACGCTTTAACCCTTAGTTTTAGGAAACCCTAAGGGGAAAATCTTAGTTTAGCAAACTCTAAGGGAAAAAATGGAAATTTTTGGTACGTTTGGCTGATATCCAACAGGTTTTATGGTGATTTCCCTTCCGATTCCTAAACTGAATCTGAACGTGACTTAACCTAACCTTATCCTTAACCAGCATTTTGTAAACATAGTACGTAGACGTATTCCTCCTCCCAAAACAAATCTTACATATTTCCGAAACTATTGATTTCTGACAGGAATCTCAGAGAGAAAGTCTCTTAGAATTAAAAAAGGTAAACAGAAACCATACTCCTAATTGTATAGTGCTATGGTCCTACTGTAAAATAATACGTAAAAATGGACGAGGACTGCGCGGTCATTTCCTGAGACACTGACGCAGTTCTCGTCCATTATAACCATGGTATACTACAACACACACGGTCGATCTGTTCACTGCTGGTGTTATGTCCCTACAACCACTACAACACGCGGTCGATCTGTTCACTGCTGGTGTTATGTCCCTACAACCACTACAACACGCGGTCGATCTGTTCACTGCTGGTGTTATGTCCCTACAACCACTACAACACAAACGGTCGATCTGTTCACTGCTGGTGTTATGTCCCTACAACCACTACAACACACGGTCGATCTGTTCACTCCTGGTGTTATGTCCCTACAACCACTACAACACACACGGTCGATCTGTTCACTCCTGGTGTTATGTCCCTACAACCACTACAACACACGGTCGATCTGTTCACTGCTGGTGTTATGTCCCTACAACCACTACAACACACGGTCGATCTGTTCACTGCTGGTGTTATGTCCCTACAACCACTACAACACACGGTCGATCTGTTCACTGCTGGTGTTATGTCCCTACAACCACTACAACACACGGTCGATCTGTTCACTGCTGGTGTTATGTCCCTACAACCACTACAACACGCGGTCGATCTGTTCACTGCTGGTGTTATGTCCCTACAACCACTACAACACGCGGTCGATCTGTTCACTGCTGGTGTTATATCTTTATTCCTTACAACAACTACAACACACGCGGTCGATCAGTCAGACTCGATCTGTACACTGGTGTTTACAATTTACATTCGTCGTGCGGAACTTGAACTTGAGTTGGGAGTCACCCGCTCCGATCCGATGTAGTTTCGGGGGGTAGCCTTTGTTCCGGCCCCTCTGACGTGTTTTTTCACTTACCTTTGTTGCTGGTCTGTCTTTTCTATTTCATTTCTTATTTTGTCTTATCCCTATCAATTTCTTTAGCACTTTACTTTCGTTCCTTTGTTATTGATACCCAGCGATAACTCTTCTTCTTGTGACCTCTTCTGCTTAGTATCGTTTATAAATGACGGTGAAGCCTCCATCATTATGAGTTCCATATACGTAAACTGTCGGGCTTTCCCTTCCTCCCCTGGTAAACCCTTCGTTAGACCCGTCACTTGATAGTTTCGTAGGTCCTCCTGTACCAGCTCTCCTTCTACCTTCTTTCACCGGACTTATTTTTCTCTCCCTCTTCTTGTGAACTCTTCTGCGTTTTGCATTTTGCTTTTTTGCTCTTCTCTTTTGCTTCTGTCCCTGTTGCCTTTTTTTCCCTAACATTTCGTTAGTTACACTTTTGACAACCGTACTACCACTTCCTTTCGTGCATATACTGTACACTACCACTTCCTTTCATGCATATACTGTACTACCACTTCCTTTCATGCCTATACTGTACTACCACTTCCTTTCATGCATATACTGTACTACCACTTCCTTTCATGCATATACTGTACACTACCACTTCCTTTCATGCATATACTGTACTACCACTTCCTTTCATGCCTATACTGTACTACAATGATGGACAACATGGCTTCAGAAGAGGCAGGTCTTGCCTATCAGAGCTTCTACAACACTATGAAGCTATATTAGAAGCAACTCAGGATGGAGATAATGCTGATGTAATCTACCTAGACTTTGCCAAGGCTTTTGACAAGGTAGATCATGGCATTCTCCTCCACAAACTCAAGAACCTTGGCATAACTGGCAGAGTAGGGAGATGGTGTGTTGACAGAAATTGGGGGTGAGTTGTATGGGGGGTTTATAACTGGTCAACGTTACTTGAATGATATTACTTGGGGATGATTTGATAAAAGATTACAACTTGAATGGAGAATTTAACTTAGTCTTCTGACTTCACTATATGATTATAGTTTGACCACTTCTCACTACGGAGAGTGCCTAACAGGGGGATGTATTTAAGGGAAAAGGATAAGGGTTTAGGTTAAAGGGAATTGCTGCCACCAGCCCTGGCGAGTAGTTCACTATGATTACTCCCTGGGCACGTTTGATTAATATTAATATTAGATTGATCTTGGTAGTCGTGGTTGGTACGTGGAATTATACCGAGTAAAGGCTGACTCTTTTGGAAGTGTGGGGAATTACTGTCCTAACACATAATAATCACCTGGGTTTTATAATAACACAAGAACTATATTTGCAAATTATATCCTATTTATTCATAGTGACATAGTAAGTCTCTTGCTTGAGATCATATCCAACATATAAGGGTTAACACTATACCGAGAAAACTCTACTCGGAAGTAAGAAAAGGAACTTTACACCCTGACACAGGAACTCTTCCTAGGTGATGAAAGGAAGCTCTTATGAGCATAACTCTCCTCACTAGAATTTCTATTCAGGGAATTACCCTACACTTAGGTAACATACCTCTTAATATTTATAAATTACACATGGAAGATAGGTATCTAGTAGAGAAAAATATGAGGAGAAAATGTTGTGTGTGTTTCATTAAGACCATGTGGCTTTGAAGAAGACACGGACGGCCTACAACGAGACGGAGAGACGAATGCTTTCGTTAATAACACTTATAAGGATGGGCAGAACATCTATGCATTAGTGACACTGAACTGTACCTATATATTTATATAGAAATATATAGATATAATATACTAAGGGAGAAAGAACACAGGAGTGAGGTACGAAGGTCTTACCTACAACGAGACGGAGAGACGAATGACTCGAAATGGGATTATGGCCTGCGGCATAAAGGGGACTTGTTTGAAAGATTTAGGCGTGACCTCAAGTGAGTAACTTTTAATCCCGAAATAACTATTTAAATAATGAAACTTGCGTATATAAGAACATGTGGCTTATAATATAAACCTGTTTACTTTGATACTGAAGAATTTAATATGCTTAGTCTAATAACCGAGAAAGGTATTATTTGTGGGCCCGTCAACTGTCCGAACACATTTTTGGAGTGAGAGGGTAAAAATATGAAGCCTAGAAATTTGGTAGGTTTTCATTTTAGCGTGTATCTTTACTACAACGTCCATATATGACCATAACCGATAACGATAGGGAATATTTTGAAAGACGTTAAGAATCTGGGAGAGTTACTTGGTCTGACCAGATAGCTGGCAAAAGATAAAAAGATCTGACATCATTAGTTATCGCTGATCGCAGAATAATTATTCCACGGAAACTTGCCTCGCATACGGGATGTCGGGGAGAGAGGGAGGGAAAGAAGGAAGGAAGAAAATGGCGGAAAAAGAAAGAAGAAAAAACAAAATGGCGCGTAGGAAGTACAAATGATGAGAAAATATGGCGGAAATGATAGCAGGGCGATGAGTCACCCGTGAGACAAAGAGAAAAAATTAACTACTGACAAGACATAGCTCGGGAATTTTATAATAATAATTTTCCTACTATCTCTCCCGAATAATGGGCATTACAATGGATCCACAGTTTTCTCACCAACAGGCACCAAGTTGTCACCATAAATGGTAAACAGTCATCACAGTGTCAAGTCATAAGTGGTGTTCCCCAAGGATCTGTGCTTGGCCCATTATTATTTCTGATCATGATCTCAGACATTGACACAGATCTCAGATATTCCACTGCTACTTCATTTGCTGACGACACCCGTATACGGCATAAAATAAAAACATCCCCAGACACCGATCTACTGCAGTGGGACCTCAATACAATAATAGAGTGGGCCGAAAAGAACAATATGGAATTTAACGGAGAAAAATTTGAAGTTCTGAGATATGGCAGAAATACCTTTATAAAGACCACCACTCAATATATGTATCAACACCAAACCATACAAACAAAAGACTTCACAAAAGACCTGGGGGTGTATATGAGCAGCGATGGAACTTTCTCCCTACACTACACCACCATCACCCAGACAGCGCGACAGCTAGCAGGATGGGTCCTGAGAACATTCCGTACAAGGGAGGAATCCTGCATGCTGACGCTATGGAAGTCCTTAGTAAGACCAAGGCTAGAGTACTGCTGCCAACTATGGTCACCCTACAAAAAAAAGGACATCACCCTGCTGGAAGCACCACAAAGGACCTATACCAACAAGATATATGGTCTTCAGCACCTCAACTACTGGGAGAGGCTGCACAGACTGGGCCTCTACTCTCTGCAGCGCAGACGAGAGAGGTACATCATAATCTATGTCTGGAAAATCCTGGAGGGTCTGGCTCCAAAAGTAGGCATGGAGGAAAACAAAAACCCTAGAAGAGGCAGGCTGTGCTATGTACAGAGTACATGCGCCTCCTCTAAAGGACTACAAACACTCATACACCACAGCTTCTCCCACAGTGGTGTACGGCTCTTCAATTGTGCCCCAAGACACATTCGGAACCTAACGGGCGTCACCACGGACACCTTCAAACATCACCTTGACAAGACGTGGCTGGCTGACATCCCAGACCAACCACCCACGCCAGGCTACAGTAGCTCCCATGACAACACTTTACCTTCAGTGGTCCTGGAGGCAAGGAACAGGGAGCTACATACTACACCTGGAATGAGTGGAGGACCACCTCAACTCCGCCGATAACGGGCAAGATTCTTCAAAGGTAAGGTACCACTTCCTTTCATGCATATACTGTACTACCACTTCCTTTCATGCCTATACTGTACTACCACTTCCTTTCATGCATATACTGTACTACCACTTCCTTTCATGCATATAGACCAAGGACAAAGCTAACCCCATCTTCCATTCTATTGTTCCTATAACTGTTCCAATATATGATATCAACCTCCGTTACGGTTCTTCATATTCTCCACATCCTATTTTAACTCCTCAAAAAAGCTACAGTTCTTGTCATAAGAACAATATAAGGAAGCTACAAGAGGCCGGGAGACATACACGTGGTAGTTTCTGATATTTACACTCCCAACATCCATAAAATTGTCTGCCTCCTTTTAAAACTCCCTACTGACTCCACACTAACTACATGATAACAGAGTATTCCAATCATCAAGGGTACCACTCTATTTGTGAACCAGTTTTTCCCTATTTCATATTTCAATCTAAGTTTTTTCAGTTTTAATTAGTTAACTCTTTCACTACAGATTACTAGCCATAAGAACTTTTCCTACTTTTCCTATATCATATTATCCCTTTAACCACTTAAAATACTTCTATCAGACCACCCCTTACTCTACTCCTCTCTAAAGAGTGTAAATTTAGTAACTTCTATATCCTCTCATAACTGAAGTTACGCATCCCCAGTATAACTTTAGTCATCCTTCTCTGCATCGATTCTAACAAGGCTACATCCATCCTGTAATACGGAGACCAAAACTGAACCGCATAGTCTAGGTCCTGAGCATCGCCTTTGTTCCTGCTCCAGGCTTCCTGTCCTTGCCTAAGCCAGTAGTTTACTTCTCCAGTCTCCTGTCTCATGCCAGTCCACTACTTCAGGTTGTTGTTTCCTCACGTAGTATCATTTCATAGTTGATCTTTCCCTCATTCCGTCCTTCTATCTGTTCTTGCCATTGTGCTTGATCCTTTTCTTAAACCTCTTTATTATCTATGGGGTTCCAATACTCTTTCAGGTGTTTTCTCCTTTTCCACCTGTCTATCTCCCTTATCCACGATGATCTTGTTCTGCCCTCTTCCAGCACCCTCTTAACCCATCTGTCTGCACCGAATCTATCAATTTTCTTGCCAAATCCTAATTTTCCTTTCACTTTTCTCATTGAATGTACTCTAGCCCAGGTCTCCTCTTATGGGCTAAACTGCTATGCTTTTAGAAACTCCGAAGGCCAATCTTCCAATGATGTTTTGCACATTCTCCAGCTGCCTTATGTCCCCTTCTCGATGACTTGTTGGCAATGACTGATGCAACTTTTGGACCATACTGCTCCAAAAGTTGCAAAGAAAATTGTAAGAAAAAAGAAAAAACATAAACCAGAGAATTACATTTATGTACCTCCCTGCTTTGGTCCTAACTTAGAGCGTGTCAGCTGCCAGCAATAAACATTCACTAGCATTCGCAAAGGCATAAAGTTGAAGAAAAAAAATATATACAGGGAGGTCCCGTTATACAAGCATTCGATATACGAGAATCCGATGATACGAGATGTGTAAATTAGGGTCTATTTTCAATATACGAGATCAAAAATCCAATGCTACGACATTCAAACTGGGGTGAGTAAAATTACCAAGTTATATACTAAAGTAAATTACAAGTTATTTACTAAAATTATAAAGTCATTTACTGACTACAGGGAGGTCCCGTTATACGAGCATTCGATATACGAGAATCCGATGATACGAGATGTGTAAATTAGGGTCAATTTTCAATATACGAGATCGAAAATCCAATGTTACGACATTCAAACTGGGGTGAGTAAAATTACCAAGTTATTTACTAAAGTAAATTAAAAGTTATTTACTAAAATTATAAAGTCATTTACTGACTATATGATTTTACCCAAGGTTGTACGATAATCAATCTGAAAATATGATAATTCTGGTGGCTCAGTACGACAATGTGGCCTACAAAAATTCACAACCCTGGGCGAGAAGCCAGCAACGGAGGTAGTATGGCCAGCAACAACCTGCTCTCGCACTACCTAGATACTACTTTCCCTAATGACGGAAGCTACAAAGCTGATTGAAAGCTCCCTCGATAGGTCGTAAACGAGTAGGAAGGTTGTGACTGGCTAAGGCGTCATCCGTCACCAGCCAATGACAAACAGTTCTTAAAACTTCTCGACCAATAACAAGCCAGCGATACATATTTCCGGGCAAGAATGGCATGCCAGACTGCCTCTCCGCCTTCTGTCCCCGTCATCTAAAACTAATTCTCGTTTTATTTTGAATGCTTGCGTTTTAAGTAGTTTTAATGTATCAGATAGTAAGATATATAAGTAAGGAGCCTGTGTTGCTAGTGTATTGGTGGTAGAAGGTGTGTATGTGTGTTAAAATGGTGAATATTTGTGATATGGGGCGGCTCCGCGGCAAGTATTTCTCCGTCACTCTCTGCCCCGCCAGCTCGGCCAGCAGTCACCTCATTATAACATCTTTAAATCACCCTTATTTAAGGTGATACACGGTGCTACATTGATTTAGATAATGACACGTGGATATAACATCTCACCATAATCACTAAGTTGTATAATAACGAGTGATAAGACGTTTAAGCCTGCCCAAACCTATCTTGGCGGAGGAGGCGGGGGCCTGCCCCGTCCGCCGCCTCTCTCAAAAACCGTCGTCATCCGCCTCACCTGTGCCTTCCTGAAGAAGACAGTCAGCTCCTACGCCTGTGATAGCACCATAGGATATCACCAGTGATCATAGGATTCCTCAAAGGGTCCTCGCTTTCCTACTAAATAATTACCAAGGAGATTTCCGCTGGCGGCGGACATCGGCTGCCGCCCGCACAACACAACACCCCGTTATCAGCTGTATAATATGTGCCTTCCTGAAGAAGTCAGGTCAGCTCCCATGCATGTGATAGCACCATAGGATATCACCAGGGATCATAGGATTCCTCAAGGGGTTCTCGCACCCCTACT
Organism: Chionoecetes opilio; assembly: GCA_016584305.1. Classification (NCBI taxonomy): domain Eukaryota; kingdom Metazoa; phylum Arthropoda; class Malacostraca; order Decapoda; family Majidae; genus Chionoecetes; species Chionoecetes opilio. The sequence continues at coordinate 155,363 of JACEEZ010020813.1, forward strand.
AAATATTACCAAATTTTATGATAGCTTGAAAAACATTTTTTTTTTTTTTTTTTTTTTTTTTTTTTTATTGTTGGGGTCCTGGAAAACCAAACCTATATTTTACCATTAGTTATGCGTTTCGTTATACGATATTTCGCTTTACGAGTATGCCAGGTGGAACCTAACTGCTCGTATCTTCGGGACCTTCCTGTATATGATTTTACCTAAGGTTGTACGATAAAAAAAAAAATTCACTGGGGAACAATTTGAAGAAAAAAAATTGTTGAGTTAGATTTTTGAGCTTATTTAGACTAAAATTGGCATGCTGATTCCAAATCTGTAGTCAGTTTTTTTCTAGCACGTCAAGTTTTTTCTCCACAGCTTACCCTCCAGATAAGCAAAATTCCACTTGTGAGCTGTAGTAAAACTTGCCAGCTGATTACGATTTGACTCATCGAGAGCTATGTGGCAACTTGTTTGTGCAGTTACAATTGAGACAGTGCGGCGAGAGGTGTGTGCAGCTCCCAATAGGTCAGTACTATCAATATCTGCAAACAGAAAGCTAGGATAGTAGGAATTAGGAGGATTTGTTATGGCTTTTCTCTTAACCTTGTAACAACATACCATTGTAATTTCTATTTCGTTTTATGCTGGGTTTTTTTGTTTTCAAAGCTTGTAACTATTCCAGCTTAGTGTTTTATTTACATAGGTATATATTTCTTTTGTTTCAGATCATGTCTGCTCCTGCTACGTCTCGTCGTAAATGCCTAAACAACCCTGACTCCTTCTGCTATATATGTGGTAGTTTCACCATTCCAAGTCAGAGGGCAAGCATCAGCGTATTTGTCAAACAAGCATATTTCGCATATTTTAAAGTGAAACTCGGTGATCAAGACAAGCTATGGGCCCCTCACAAAGTGTGCAAGCAGTGTGTCGAGAGATTACGGATGTGGACCAAAGGAACACGTGAAAAGTTGGCATTGGTTTGGCGAGAGCAAAAAGATCATTCCACAGACTGTTACTTTTGTTTAGTGAAAACATCAGGATTTAACAAGAAAAATAAAAGTAAAATAGAATATCCTAATCTACCGTCAGCTATAAGACCAATGCCTCATTCAGCTGAAATTCCAGTGCCAGTTTTCGAACAACTACCTCCTCTAGAAGATCTGAGTGATGTTGAAGAACGCAGTGACAGCAATGATGCAGATTTTGACATTCACGAGGATTCAGTTCGTAGGGGATTTGATCAGCACGAGTTGAATGATTTAGCACGTGATTTGGGCCTATCCAAAAAAGCTTCAGAAATACTAGCATCAAGACTGAACGAGAAAAACATACTTGAACAAGGAGTGAAGGTATCATACTTTCGAACCAGAGAAAGTACATTTCTGCAGTACTTTCGAAGTGCCAGCGGTTTTGTGTTTTGCCATAACATTCCTGGTTTACTGAAGGAATTAGGGCTTTCAATCTACAATCCAAATGAATGGCGATTGTTTATTGATAGCTCAAAGCGGAGCTTGAAGCGTGTCCTTCTACACAATGGCAATTTGTTTGGCGCAGTCCCTATTGGGCATTCGGTCTGTCTTCGTGAAGAATATGGAGATGTAAAGAGAGTCATTGAGTTATTGCAATATGACAAACACAATTGGATCATCTGTGTTGACCTTAAAATGGTGTCCTTCCTTCTTGGTCAACAACGTGGATACACAAAGTATCCCTGCTTTCTCTGTATGTGGGATAGCAGAGCTCGAGAGAAGCATTGAGTTCAGACGAATTGGCCTCCGAGATCTGATCTTAAACCTGGAGATCCTAACATTGTACATGAGCCACTTGTTGACAGGAAGAAAATAATATTCCCACCTCTGCACATAAAACTAGGTCTCATGAAACAATTTGTAAAAGCATTGTCAACTGATGGCGACTGTTTGAAGTAAATCATCTTGGCATTTCCTGGATTGTCAATTGAAAAAATCAAGGCCGGTGTGTTTGATGGTCCACAAATTCGACAGCTCATCAAAGATGAACATTTCAACGGTACTATGTCAGACCTTGAAAAGAATGCTTGGCTATCATTCAAAGACGTCGTCAAGAACTTTCTTGGAAATACACGTGCAAGTAATTACACAGAAATTGTTCAGAAACTATTGGAGAGCTACAAAGCGCTTGGTTGCAACATGAGTATTAAAGTACATTTTTTGCATAGCCATCTTGCCAACTTTCCGGAAAATCTTGGTGCTGCTAGCGACGAGCAAGGTGAACGATTTCACCAAGATTTGAAGGTTATGGAAGAACGTTACCAGGGTAGATGGGATGTGCATATGATGGCTGACTATTGTTGGAGCATCAAACGCGATAGTCCTCAAGTTGAACACTCCAGACAAAGCTACAAACGTAAATTTTTACCTTAACCTGCACACAATTATAGCCTTATCCTTTCTAAAAACATGATAATGTTAAATAAACATCCTATTCATGCCTATTTCTTTCATTTTTCATTGTATGTTAACATTTGCAACTTTTTATAAAATAAGCACTGTTACTGTTATGTACTACAGTATTTTTCATATTTTTTAAGAAAACGAAAATCCTACAGTTCAAAAAATTGACGTGATAGAGAAAAACTGAGATCAGTTTTGGATTCAGCACCCAAAAATTACTTAATAACAAGTGTCAGACCTAACTCAACAAAAATTTGTTCCCCAGTGTAATCAATCTGATGGTGGTGGTGGTGGTGGTGGTATTTCTTAATTGTTATTCTTCCTCCTCTCTGTACCCACGGCTGAAATGGCATATTTAACACCTCACACACACCCTACCACGTATATAACACCACACTAACCCTAAATAACACCTATAACGGCATTAGAAACACGAGTTATAGTGGTTATATGAGGCCTAACACAAGAGGCCTGCCTCTCGACGACGCTATAAGACACTGTTGTTGTGAAGGCTACGAACACATTTTATTTCCACTGCACTAATGCACTACTTTCGCCACTGCACTAATGTCGCCAGGCACAATATATTATAAATTTTAGCATAAATGCTAAAAGCTCGCTTCGCTCGCTTGGACAATGAGTTAAGAGACAAAATATAACTTTCTGTGCCAAATTTCTTCCTTTGCGCCTATATCTTTCTTGCCCACACATTCATAGAAACATTTTACAAGCCTATATGACACCTGATTTCGGCTGAAATAGGTGTATGAGGGTTCATACAATAGGGTATCAGGGTAGATAGAGGAAATATGTAATAGAGGTAATTCCTAATAGAGGAAAAAATAGGATAATTCTGGTGGCTCGGTACGACAATGTGGCCTACAAAAATTCACAACCCTGGACAATGTACAATGATTCAGATGCACAGAGACGAGTTTGTGGGCAGTGGAAGAGGTCTGCGCACCCCTCCCTTGTCCCTTACCTACCGTACCCTCTCGAGTCTAGTGTATCACGCGGCATCCCCAAAAGTACATACAACGTCTTTGTTGCTTGTATGTATTGTGCCTTGTGGGTCAATTTTAGTGATTTGCTGGTTTACTTAATGTGCTTATTGTGACTTATTTGTGCTCTGTCCGACTTTGCTGTCACACTCTTAATTCACTGTGTTTGGTGTGGTGGTGTGGTGGTGCGGTGGTGTGGTATATAGAGCCCTATATTTTTTTTATAATTGATGGGGTCCTGGAACCAAACCTATATTTTACCATTGGTTATGAGTTTCGTTAAACGAGATTTCGCTTTACGAGTATGCCAGGTGGAACCTAACTGCTCGTATCTTCGGGACCTCCCTGTATACCTACTTCGCTTGTGGTGGGTCTCTTATATAGAAAATTACTGAGCCTTACAAATATGCAGTATTATTATTAATTAATCAGTCAGATGAGAAATTACCCACAATATCAATATGACAAAGAAGTAGTTTTCAACATTGTATAAAATAAGGTAAGAGTAATGAAAGAAAACATCCAGAACATGATGATGGGGGCAATGATTTATTTAGGTAATTGTCTGTTAGAAATATTCAGCCAAAAAATTGCATAATACCGTAGCTATCTGCTACCGCCTCCCCGGTAGCAGTGGTTAGCGTCTCCGACTGGCGTTCTCGGCGACCCGAGTTCGATCCCCGACGAAAACCACAACCTTTCTGCACCGTCGAGTGGCCTAATAACACCCACATGCCCAGCCCATTAACTCTAAATCGATTGCGAGTGCATCGGAGGACACAGGGGGGGCGGCATGAGCCTCTAATCACAGGCATCACTATAAAAATCCTGCCTGCACCACCACGGGCTATAGGCACAAATGTAATAATATATATATATATATATAATATATACATATATATATATATACATATACATATATATATATATATATAAAATTGGGAATCTCACTTTTCCGAAAAAAGAAAAATATTTTATATGACGGAATTCCACGTGTGTAACGTACACTCTCCCTGAGGCGAGCCAGTAATAATAAAAATAATGAAACGGAAAGGAAGTTCAGTTAAGGAAGAATAGTTCATCCAACTGCTTCGTCCAACTCTTGTACCGATTCAAGGACACTTAAATCACCGAGGCAGCCTGTGTTCTAGATAGGGGAACCAAACTCCAGAGGTTAAGGTTTACCTTCTTCATTATTACTTTCTTAATTAATAATAAAAAAGATACTTATAGATAATATAATTATTGTTAACGGGAGTAAATCTTGGTGGTGCACTTTCCTCTTACTGACTTAATCTTTACACATTATAGGACAGGAAAAAGGGCATTCTGTACCCAGTTTACACCCATGATTCTGGTTTGGTCCATGTTTGATATACTTTTGGCAAAGGTTTGAGATACTATAGACAGTTCTTACCTGTGGGTTCATGCTGACAATTACCACTTTTATTGAAACAAATCCGAGTTTGAGAAAAAGTTCCACTATTGTAGATTTGTTTTCTCCTGGTGGTGGTGGGGGAAGGGGGGATTTAGTCATTATCTTTCACTAGGTTCCGAGTTTCCTGAGATACACTTGGATTTATGATAAACTCTAGTGCTGACTGTTGCACAAGATCACCATCCTGTGTTGGTGAGCTTTGGGTTCCGGCACTAGCTAAGCTAAGATTAGGATCCATGTCTTCAGGGCTACAGCCAGAGAGGATGCCTCCTTGACATGGGTTCACATGGGGAGGATTACTGTCCGCTGTATTTTGTTCCTGTTGTGGTGCTAATTATAAAGCTTGACATTCATCCTACTTTCATTTTTTTTCTATTTCCTCCAACAAAAGTTCCAAAAAATTAGCATGATTGTATTTGTACAGGGGCAGCAGGAATATCTTCTGCTCAATTTTTTCAAGCGATTGCAGTAGGACTTAAGCCTCCTGTAATCACCTACTGAGCAGGTTATAAGTCAGTAGTCTTGTGCAAAGGTCGTGTACCCACAGCTGGCAGTCACTGCATTGGATTCCGGTGAGTGTCTCTGACAGACACCTGAAGCCTGTTGTGCTTCCTAGGGCGCAGACATCACCTTGATAGGTTACCTTTCTTGTGGTGTTTTGTTTTGTCTTTAACAATGCTGCTCAATCCATTATAGGTATTCAACAGTGCACTTTGTGTTCCATGAGATGTCAAAAAAGAACAAATCTAATTGAGTTTTTGCTTGGCCAACTTGTTTTACATCCACATGTTGCCTTGCAACCGCCTAACTGTTCACTCAATCACTTTTTTGTTAATCACTCACAATTAACACTTTCGCTCCCACTGCGGTGTTTATGTAGGCTTTATAATCCTCATGGCCAGTAGTAAATGTGGAGGATTTAATAGTAAGCACGATACAATGACAGATGTCACGAGGGACTTTCAATGCACACGCCAGAACATATCCTATTATCCTATTCATCCTAATAGAATGCTTTATTTTTTATTAAGGCAATTATATTCATTGGTTGGATGGTTGAGGCAGGTCAAGCCCAGCATGTCAGGGGCTTTGGCCACATAGAGAGCATGGCAGAAAGTGGGATGAGTAGGAGTATGTGAGTATGGTTTATCCTAAATCCCTCATTACTTTACTATGCCTCATATTATGATGTAAGTAACAAGTGGAGTACTGCACACTTACCTGGCTCACATTGATTTGCTTCTTCCTCTTCAAACATTTTTGTATCGTTCCTTTCTTCCTGCAGCTCCACTCTCTTTGCCATCGGTGATGTACCCCTTGCCTGGCAGTCAAACTTGTGGGGTGTAACTTCTGGCTTCAGCTTGAGATGACCTCCCATCATGGAATAATAGAGGTAGTTTGCCATGTCCTCCTCTAACTGAAAGCAACAAATAATATTATATGTACAAAAAACTTCTTATATGATCTGAGCACGACACAAAATCAGTAAATTTTGGGCGTTTGCTCCAAATTTAATCACAAATGTAATCACACACAAGTTGGACAGTACTGTAATGAAGGAGGGGGGGAGGGGGCAATCCACCCCTCTCAACTTCGGCACACCACTACTGCTCGGGGCTATGGAGGAGACGGGAAGGATTGAAGTGAGACACTTAACTGCTATGCACAGCTTTATTTCCCACACTACTACTACCCACTGTACAAAGTCACTTTCAGTCTCACACGGGGGCGCCGCAGGCCCACCCTCGAGTTTCTGTCTCTCACACTGGGGCACGCCCACTACACAATTGATTGAGTCTCTTGTCTCTCACACTGGGGCACGCCCACTACACAATTGATTGAGTCTCTGTCTCACACTGGGGCACGCCCACTCCCACAATTGATTGAGTCACTGTCTCTCACACTGGGGCACGCCCACTACACAATTGATTGAGTCTCTGTCTCTCACACTGGGGCACGCCCACTACACAATTGATTGAGTCTCTGTCTCTCACACTGGGGCACGCCCACTACACAATTGATTGAGTCACTGTCTCTCACACTGGGGCACGCCCACTACACAATTGATTGAGTCTCTCGTCTCTCACACTGGGGCACACCCACTACACATTTTATTGAGTCACTGTCTCTCACACTGGGGCACGCCCACTACACATTTGATTGAGTCACTGTCTCACACTGGGGCACGCCCACTACACATTTGATTGAGTCACTGTCTCTCACACTGGGGCACACCCACTACACAATTGAGTCACTGTCTTTCACAGCACACTGTACCGTGTACAACACAACACTGGCTCGCCCCCACTGTTCAGCCGTGTAACACTACACGCCGTCCCCAACACGCTGTACAACACAGTGTTTCCCAACACAACTGGCTCGCCCCAACACACTACCGGCGTGTATCACCCTACACGCGCCACTGAGCCGTCACTGACCCCGGCCCACCATCGCCGCCCCAACACAACACAGTCACAGTCTCTCAAAGGGCGCCGCCCTTTGCGCCGTGACCCTACCCCACAGTCGCCGCCACTGAGCTATGAAGGCCACGCCGTGCCCAACAGGGCCACTCTCGTCCCCCTTCCACAGAAGAGGAAGACGGGCCTTTTCAGGGCGGGGTTTTGTGGGGCGTAGTGGTCACTGTACGTAAATCCTGGGCGAGAGCGCCTGTCCACCGACGTGGCTGTGTTTCTTCCTCTGCCTCGTGCTCCGCCAGGCAATCCCCACGTAAGTTCCCCCCCATTCCCTGCACCAATGGGAGGGAAGGATGTGGCGACCCGACCAGTGGTTCGGACCCCCACTGGCGAGGCCCCAGAGGTACAGGCGAAGGCCCCTTGCCTTGCTCGATCGTACTAACGAACAAGGAAGGCCGTTCGTAACAGTACTACTGTGTGTGTGTGCCAGCCGTAGATGTACCACACTTTGTAGGTATTTGACCAACAAGGGGTTAGGAATTATAAATGCCATGGTGTCTCCTTCATCAGCATCATTGCCTTTATAACCCCCCCCCCCCATTGCTGCCGTGCTGAAGAGTAGGTGAGACATACATTATTTTTAAGTAAGTTGTCTAATTCCTTGGTCTACTTAGTGAGGGAGCCTACTCAACAGCATTTTCCTTACAAATTAATAGTTTTTGAGAAATGGAAAGTATGTATTAACCCCTTGAGGCCCAAAACGTAATTTCTTTTGTATTTTGGGTGCCGTAAGACGAATTTTTAGTGAATATAAGGAATATTTTATAGATATGACCTGTTTAGTATCCTTGTCCAGTAACTAATTTGGTATATTTAGTTTCGTAATATTATGGCTAACAGACAATTTTTTTATAGCAAAGGAAATATTTGGGCGTGAAGGGGTTAACGCATGTTAAAATTTGGCAGGACTCGCTTTACAGTATTGCCAATGCCACGCTGCTACTCGGACTGCTTCACCTGGACACCCCATAGGGATATTAACCCCTTGAGGCCCAGAATGTTATTTCCATTGTAATTTGGGTACCATTAGACGATTTTAATTAATATAAGCAATATTTTATATATATGACCTGTTTAGTATACTTGTCCACTAGCAAAATTGGTATATTTAGTTACTTTTCGTAATTTTATGGCTAACAACAGACGAATTTATATAACAAAGGAAAGATCTAAGTGTGAAGGGGTTAACTTGACCTAATCTCCTAGCCAAGGGGGGGGCTGGGTCACCCCCTGGCCTAGACTACTCTCAGGGCATATTTACCTAACATTAGCTCACCTAACCTAATTTCCTAACAGGAGATTAGGTGGATTTTTCTCGAAAACTATCAATTTGTGATGGAAATATTATAAGCAGACCCCCAATAATTAGGAAATATTATAAGCAGACCCCCAATAATTAGACAAAGGAAAAAGAATATGAACTCAAAAATTATGTAAATAATAAGGACTTAAGGTCCAATTATACCACATATTCAACTCTTATCATAATTTGATACCTTGAAGAAAGATCAGATAACAGAATCTATATAATCATCAGGATGTCTATATTTGATTACATTAGACAAGACAATAACTTACATAAAACTTTTGCATGGAAAATAATTCTGCATTTAAAAAAAATATTATTTCTCAGGATCCTACTAGTTTTTCTAAGCAATTTCTTCTATCTAACAGATTTTGATGTGCTTTCTAATAACCTGCTATTTGTATTTTTGAATTTATTTTTCTACTTTTTGAACCCGAGAACTGCAGCAGAGGGTCCAATACAGCTTTCCTCAGTGCAGCAATGCCGCTACAAATACAATCTTTGCAAATTGAATGTGTTGGAAAAGCATTACCGTATCCCAGTGAAACCCGAAATCAATCCCGCCACCCACTCAGAGCTCCGGCAGCAGCCATTAACCCCTTCACGCCCAATCTTTCCTTTGCTATATGAAATGGTCTGTTGTTAGCCATAAAATTACACAAAGTACCTAAATATACCAATATAAGTTAGTCGACAAGGATACTAAACAGGTCATATCTATAAAATATTGCTTATATTCATCAAAATCATCTAATGGTACCCAAATTACAATGGAAATTACGCTCTGGGTCTCAAGGGGTTAATGAGCGATCTGACTAATTCCTCCTGCCAGCCCTCTCTCCCTTCCCTTCACAGCACCCCCTCGCCGCCCCGCCCCCTTCGTCTGGCCCGTGATGACCGGCTGCTTGCGGCGCCACAGCAACGGCCCCAATGATGGGACCAAGCAAGCAGTGGGCAGGCAGCGTGGCGGAAACTAGTTTATTAACCACTTGAGGCCCGGAACGTTATTTCCATTGTAATTTGGGTACCATTAGACGATTCTTAATGAATATACTGTAAGCAATATTTTATAGAAATGACCTGTTTAGTATCCTTGTCAACTAATTAATTTGGTATATTCAGTTACTTTTCGTAATTTTATGGCTCAACAGCATACAATTTATTATAGCAAAGGAATTATCTGGGTGTGAAGGGGTTAAGCAGTGGGGTCCTGCCGCCCACGTGTTAGAGCTGCCCTTGGACAGTACTGTGTGTGTGTGTGCCAGCCGTACATTTACCACACTTTGTAGGTATTTGACCAGCAAGGGGTTAGGAACTATGAATGCCATGGTGTCTCTTTCATCAGCATCATTGCCTTCATAACCCCCCCCCCTTGCTGCCGTGCTGAAGAGTGAGTGAGACAGCCAGCACACTGCACTTGGTGGGCATTCTTTTAGGATCTACCTGAACGGAGGGAAAGACTGAGATGGATGGTGGCTGCTCAGTCTCCTTGTGTCCATGGGGCCCCTCCTGCCGGCGCTGTCACCGTGCCAAGGGTCATGTATTGATCTTTTTTTTTACCCGCACACCATACGTAATAAGAAAGTAACGGCTAAAACTGACCCCCCCACCTGGCGTCGGCCAATTCTAACTAGTTTTTTTTTTTATTGCAAAAAATGGAGTTATATCATAATTTTATAATGAAGGTAAAACCTAAAATTATTACTCACTGGCCCATAAATTCCATAGTACTGTAGTTTACTGCCCTACCTCTCACAAGGTAGGGCAGATTGTTGAAAAGTTTATTTTTTTTAGCCTAGTTATATATTTAAATACTGAACTTCTTAAGAGGTGAGGAGCGATTTTTGGTTCAACCAATTGATGTGCATATTTCAAATTATTCACGTCTGTCAAGCCAACACATATTAATTCATTATATTTGCATGTTGGAACCATTTTCTCAAAGCCATATTGGTTACATATCTTATAACATTTTGGCCCACAACCCATAGGGCCTTCTCTTACCGCTTAGCATAGGACGGCCAAACAGGGCACACCAGGCAGTCAAGGGGGTTAAGAAACGGGAGACACACAGTCATGCAACTAATCCCGGGAATAAAAATAAACAAAATTGAGTGAGTGAGGCTAGTTCGCTAACATAACCTGGGCCTTGGTTGAGTAGCCTAACCTAAAGCAGGGATAACTGCAAAATTATGCATTTCTGACAATTTTGAATGTGACCAACATTCTTAACACATCAATATACATATGAAAAAAAAAAGTATTTTTAACCTCGTGCTCCAGTACTGGTCGAAAGTACCAAAATACCGAATATATACCATGTTACGTTTAGGTTTGGTTAGGTTAGATCTAGGTATCACACTCTTTGCTTCTTTTGGTAGAATTCTAGAGTCCTTTCCCGCCCTTATTAGTGGGCTTTTTTCCTCCAGACATTCACAGATCCCTTCAGATACCCATAAAACGTGATTATGAAGTGGGGGGAGAGCTAAAAAAAAAAAAAAGGAAAAAACTTACTAACCTAACCTAACCTCACTATAACCTTACCAATAACTTCCTAGCGAGACTAAGGGCGAGAAAGAACTAGAATTTGACCATGTTAGGTTAGGTTACGTTAGAATTGTTTTTTTCTCTTTTTTAATCTCTCCCCCACTTTATAATTACGTTTTAGGGGTAGCTATCTGAAGGGATCGGTGAAGGTCTGGAGGAAAAAAGCCCACTGATAAGAGCGGGAAAGGACTAGAATTTTACCCTTCTTTTAGATCAAGTTTTAGTGCTTTTTCTGATGAAGATAGTGTTTTCAATGGATACAGCGACCATAAGAGTTCTCTTGACAGTTCTCTTGCAAAAGAACTGTCAGAATAATTACATCATCAAGACCAAGGAATCACACTGCCCCATTGTTTAAGTCACTCAAAATATTACCATTTTCTAAAGTTTATTCATACTGTGTTACAAAATTGATGTTTAAGTATGTAAAACGGTTGGTGCCGATAGCATTGAGAGGCATGTTTCCTACCAGTGAGGATATACACTCTTACCCCACCAGACAGAGAGGTAACCTTCGTGTACCACAAGGCAGAACAACAATGATACACAGAACATTTAGATATAAAGGAACACGTATATGGAACGAGGTATCAACAACTATAGACCATCATTGCTCATTATCAACTTATAAATACAGAATTAAGAAATATTTCATGACCATGTAAATTATGTTTTATATTTATTTTTTTGTGTTAGGATGTAGCATACAATAGAAAATATAAGAAAATTAGATTTAGCCTTCTAATAATTTAATACAGTTATTATATAGAATAGGAGGGCAAAATATACCAGTAGGTATCAGTCCTCATTGCCATGTAACAATGAAGAAATTAAGTCAATATATATATATTGTGTATATGTTCATGACAATAAAGAATTTTGAATTGAATTGAATTTAATAAAATTCGGTAATTAATTTTTTTTTTTTTTTTTTTTAACTAATATGGGTTTCCGGAAAATAAAACAATCTCATTATAAGAAGCACCTATTTTGGAGAAATTAGTCAGTATCTCTGAAAATGACCGCGAAGTTCTCGTCCATTATTACCAAAACACTTTAACACTTTCCGGAAAATAAAAATATCTCTATCTGAAAAAGCACCCTTTTTGGTATTATTATAGTGTTTGCCCATACTCCCCCTCTCCCCAAAAACAAGCTTGGGGACCTGGGGGAATGCAGGATATTTGGCTGGAGTACAAAATATGCGTCGGAACCACATAGTTTTTGAGTTAGGGCTGTTGAAAAAATTCGGTAAATCTTAAGAACAAGGGCTCCACCCCCTATCTTCTTCTTCTTATAGCCACAAGCTTGGGGACATGGTGGAAAACCGGGGTTTTTGGGTGGGGGAGCACACACATAAGGGAAATATGGCCCCCAAAAAAAAAATTCACTAAACTAGGGAAATTTCCCTACTTCATAGACTTTATCGGGGCCATATTTCCCTTATATGTGTGCTCCTCCATCCAAAAACAGCACACACATAAGGGAAATATGGCCCCCACAAAAAAATTCATAAACTAGGGAAATTTAAATAGTTCATAAACTTTATCGGGGCCATATTTCCCTTTACGTGTGTGCTCCCCCACCCAAAAACCCCGGTTTCCACCATGTCCCTAAGTTTGTTGGCTATAAGAAGATAGGAGGTTGAGCCTTTATTCTAAAGATGACAAAACTCTACAGACCTAACCTAGCACCCCTCCTCGAGCCCCTCGTGCTGTGCACTAAATTAACCTATCCTAACGGGGGGGGCTCCGCCCCTCCTCAACCCCCCCCGTGCTGTGCACTAATCTAACCTAACCTGCCCTAACCTAGCGGGGGGGCGGAGCCCCCTCTCGACCCCCCGTGCTGTGCACTGACCTAACCTAACCTAGCGGACGGGGGCGCACTTCTCAAAACTTGGGAAAAATATCCTGAAAGTAGACCAATTCTAGGGATATGCCAAGTTTAGGGGAAAACACTTATAAACAATTCTAGCGTAACGCACTACTTTCTCAAACTCGTCGTCCATTGCGCATTTCGCTGGACTTAGTTTTTCTCAAGAACCTGAAACATACATATATAAATATAAATATATTAAATAATATATATATATATAAACCATACATATCGGCTATGTAGGCAAACTTGGCAAAGAAAGGATCGGCACTCATTAAAATCTACAGATGTGTTACGGACAGTATTAGCGCATTTTCGTGACGTTCACCGCCCTGGTTCATCCAGTCGGACGGGTCGGTGGACTGATGGGCGCGAAAATACATCGAGATGGCCCCGTCCCATTCGTCGTTTCTATTGGCTGGGGATCGAGTGGGCGGTATGACTGAACTGTGGAGGCGGCAGGCGTCCATCTGTCAATATCCTTTTGTCGTCCGCCCTTTAACCTGTGCTGAGACTTACAACTACCACGCTGTGAACTTAGTCTATGTCGCCATCATGGTGTTCATGTTACAGCAGCACGAGAAGCTCCTGTCGCCTTCCCAGCGACTGTAGTGCGCATGCGCCAGTTCTCCCCACTTGGTCCAAGGTGGTCCCGTATGTGGGTTCGGACCGGACTGGACTGGCTAGCCCGTTCTAGACTGCCTCGCAAAAACAGTGACCGCCCGGACTAGCCAGTCCAGACCGGGCCAGAGCGTCGCGAAATACGCTATAAGTATAATACGTAGAGCCAACATTTGGGTCAGTTTAGCGTGGAGCCCTTGTTCTTAAGATTTTCCAAACTCCTAAAATACGTGTTTCCGACGTATTATTTGGTCCCCACCCGAAAACACCGCATTCCCACAGGTCCCCAAGCTTGTTTGGGTGAAGGGGGAGAGTATGGACAAACGCTAGAAATTTACCCTATTTTTTGCCAGGAAAAATTTGTCTCATAAAATGACCGCGTAGTCCTCTTCCATTTTTACCGAAGCGAATATGATATGGTGCGCGATTGCCCGGCTACCGCGGCTGGCTGGCGCCGCTAACTCCTGCGGAATGAAGGAGGTAAGAGGTAGGAGGAGGTAGTTAAGTACTAGCTAGGTTAAGGTAGTTATTACTCACATGGAAGTGGTCTTCACAGCAGTCCAGTTGGATGTCCTGCACCATCGGAAACTCCCGACGGGTGGCCACCCACCATCTTCTTCCTGACCTTATCTGTGGGTACATTGAGGAATCTTTTCTCTGGGGTCCTTATGCTGGTGCTCTTACACATGGGCACGAAGCACCAGCGCTTACAAACCAAAACTTTGGCCATTGAAAGCCACTCAAGACAACACAGGCGGCGAACACATATATATAGACGCCTCGGCGTTTTCTTCTTCTTCTTGTGGCGTAGGGATATGCACCAGTTTTCGGTATACCGAAATACCGGTATTTTAGCACTGGTATTACCGGTATATTTATTTCGGTATACCGGTATCGGTATTGGTATTGCATCGGTATACCGGTATCGGTATTGGTATTGCATCGGTATACCGGTATCGGTATATTATTTGGTCGGTATTGAATTTCGGTATTGGTTTTTTTTCTCGCAACAGACCGGACTGCCGAGACATGTATGGTAGCGTAACGCTCATTGGCTCAGAATCTGAGGCGCGTGTTATCATTGGCCGATTACAGCTCAGCTGACAATGCCGCTCTGACAACCTCCCTCCCTCCCTCTACCCCTGAGGGAAGAGTCCCCCCGCAAGACCATCAGAGAAAACGGATCATTACATATCACACAGGCGTCACTATACAAATCTAGCCTAGATAAAATTTTCATTATTGTTATTATTATTATTATTATTATTATTATTATTAGTCTTCAATCAATCAATCAATCATTGGGGGCATACGCCGGGGGGCGCGTCGCCCCGCCCACCCTACGACGCCACTCCCGGGGGTCACCACGCGCGAGTTCCCATGCAGGCTCCTTTCCCATACCAAGCAGCTCTCGACAAGAAACATCAACTTGCCCCAGCCACGACCTTGTGGGCGCCCCCTTGGCCTCCTCCACGCCCGATTGTCTCTTACAGATACAACCCGATGGGAAGGATCGGTTTCAGGGTAGCGTGCCACATGCCCATATAGCCCAAGTTGGCGCTGACGGACTATGCAGGTAATAGGCCTCGATTCAGTCTCACGGTGCAATCGCTGATTTGACACGTAATCATCCCAGCGATACCCCATGATTCTGCGAAGACACTTATTACCAAAGGCATTGATTCGTCTCTTCAAGTCACTATTTAGTGTCCATGTCTCACAACCATAGAGTAAGACAGGGATCACAAGCGACTTGAAGATCTGGATCTTTGTCCTCCTGCACAGGTACCGACCGCCAAATACTCCCGCTGAGCGAGTCCATAACACCGTGGGCTATGCCAATCCGCCGTAAGACTTCTTGACGTGACCCGCCGTCATTATGGACTGCGCTACCAAGGTATGTAAAACTTTCCAAGATCTCAATGTCCTCGCCACACGCATGAACAGACTGTACTGCTTCATCTAGTAAGTCTCCAAATACCTGGACCTTGGTCTTGAGCCAGGAGACCTCAAGTCCCAAAGGCTTTGCCTCCTCGTGCAGCGCCTCGAGAGCCATCACCAGGACCTCCAGCGACTCAGCAAAGATTACTGCATCATCGGCAAAAACAAGATCAGTGATCTTGGTGTTGCCGACGGATGCTCCACAATCACTTTGATCTACAACCTTGTCCAATACCCAGTCCATACAGGCGTTGAAAAGTGATGGGGCAAGGACGCACCCTTGCCTCACTTCTGTATTCACAGGAAAGAAGCTGGATACACCTGCCCCACACTTCACAGCACTCTCAGTCCCAGAATACAGACCAGTTATCAAACCAATAGTCCTTGCAGGAATCCCTCGAAGTCGCAGAAGATCCCAGTGACTCACGATGCACTGAGTCAAACGCCTTCTTGAGATCAACATAGGCTGCAAGCATCCCCTGTCGAAACTCACGTCGGCGTTCCACCAGGACACGAAGCGCTAGGATACGGTCCGTTGTTGACTTACTAGGCGTGAACCCAGACTGCTGTGGTCTCTGATGCTTCACCAGATGACTGCGAATTCGTGTCAGCAATAGATGGGCAAGCACCTTGCCTGGTACGCTGAGCAGTGTAATACCGCGGTAATTGTTGCAGTCCTGACGGTCCCCTTTCCCTTTCCAGATAGGGACGACCAGCCCCCTTTTCCAGTCAGGAGGAATGGTACCTGATTACCACACGGCAGTCAGGGCAGCATGCAACCCGCGGATCATGGCCTCACCCCCAGCTTTGAGGAGCTCCGCACTGATATTACAAACACCAGCTGCCTTTCCACCCTTCAACTTTGCTACAGCCTCTCTGACTTCGTCAAGAGAGGGTGCGGTTTCGTCAATGGGAGGATCGGCATCCACTGCCTGTAACCCAGTTATTAGTCTTAGTCTACTATTATTATGGTTAATAATGGCATCATCATTTTCATTATTGTTATTATTATTATGATCCAAATTATTATTATTATTTATTATTAATATAATTATTTCAAAGATATGTGTGTGTGTGACTGACTGTGTGTATTCATCTTCATCTAGTTGTATTTTTACAGGGCCCGGCTGGGACATAAATCGGGAAAAATGACCAGATTTCATGATGTTATTTATTTAGTTAACGCTCATTTATGCATGCTTCTAATTCATTTATCAGAAAACGAAATGTATCAATGGCAAGCTAATGAAATTCCGCTTCTATTGATATTGCCCATGTAAAAAGTTTTCGAGCAAAATATTAAATGGGAGCTGGAGTTGGTAAATATTAAGTTCATGCATATTTCTTGAGTCTCATAATGGCCTTTCTTTAGTGTGTTTTACGGTTTTTTATTTGATAATATTATAGAACAAACATTTCCGAAGATAACAGTATATCTTTTATACTGATAAACATATATTTGGTAGGAGAAAATTACCATAAGCTGGCAAACACGGGCGGCAAGTGGAGTTTGTTGGTCCTCCAGCTAGCATTTCCCGCGCGTCGCAGCCACAACAAGGGCTGTGACGTCACGTGCAAGACACCTATTAGACAACATGTGATTACAAACTCCAATTCGTGTTGTTGCTGTCGTTGGTCACTGGTCAAAATGCCTCAGGGTAGACCACGTTCCGTGTGATTCCAACCCTTTGTGTTCCGTGTGATTCCAACACACACAAACGTCCATGAGTCTACTGAGTTTGTGGAATGCGGCAAGACGTTATCGCAGAGTTTTTCCTGGAATCTAATACTCCTAAAGTGTTTTTAGCCCAAAACCCCCCTTCAAAATGATTCAATCGACATGGGAGCAAGCCGCTTATCACCTACGATTTATTTGCGATTTTTTGAGCCTACTCTCATCAAAATTGAATTTAGTTTCGGCTACCCAAAACAGACAGACAGACAGACACACACACACACACACACACACACGGCTACTCCTATAGTATATTAGATTACTGATGCAACAAAAGAAATGGCCTACGCCAAATAACATTTTATTTTAGGGGGGTCTATGCTGTACGGTAGGGGTTAAGAATTGTAAAAAAAAAAAAAAAAAAAAATGCCTCCGCCACATAAAACTTTATGTTAGGGGGGTCTATGCTGTACGGTAGGGGTTACGAATTGTAAAAAAAGAGATGGCCGACGCCAGGGGCGGATTTATGGTGTGCGAGGCCCAAGGCCGGTACGTGGGAGTGCGGGGCCCTGCATGAAATGTGGGGTAAAATTCTATAGAGTCCTTTCCAGCCCTTATTAGTTTCTTTTTTCTCCAGACCTTCACAGATCCCTTCAGATACCTCTAAAACGTAATTATAAAGTGGGGTAGAGATACCCCCTCCCCCCTACATTACCCCCGCCCTGGCCCCCAAAATAAAATGTCTAACCTAGCCTTACTACAACCTAACCAATAACCTCCTAACGAGATATAAGGGTGGGAAAGGACTACAATTTTACCAAGTTAGGTTAGGTTAGTAATTTATTTTTTATTTTTGTATCTCTCCCCCACTTTATTATTACGTTTTAGAGGTATCTGAAGGGATTTGTGAAGGTCTGAATAAAATAAAACCACTAATAAGGGCGGGAAAGGACTCTAGAATTTTACCAAATGTGGTTCAGATTTCATATTAGTTTAATTGAAACTTTTTCCACCCATATTTTACATTATATTGGTACTAATTTGTGGCATATTATGGTACATGCAATGTAACAGTGTTCGAGCAAATAAGAAATGTCCAGCATTCAGATTTTCATTGAAAACATATTTTTTACTCTGGGGTGCGGGGCCTAGGCCATAGTTTACTCGGTCCCCCCTTAAATCTGTCAATGGCCGACGCCACAGGAAACTTTATTTTAGGGGGGTCTATGCTGTACTGTGGTCTGTGGTAACTCGGGAGTCACAATAGCCCTGTGTCCCGGGGTAACGGGTTCTCACCCACTACAGGCTCTAAGGGCTAATGCCACGGAGATGAGCACCGCATGCCACGCGCAGCTAAGCGTATGCTCCCATCTTTACCTTACCTTTACCTATGCTGTACGGTAGGGGTTAATAATTGTAAAAAAAAAGAATTGGCCGACGCTATAGGAAACTTTATTTTAGGGGGGGGGGGGGGGGGGGGGGGGCGATGCTGTAGAGGTTAATAATTGTCTGAGAATGGACAAGTAAAAAATCACACGAAAAAAACAAATACCGATACCGGTAATACCGGTATTCCTGTACGGTATCGGTATACCGGTATCGTAATTGATACCGGTGAGGACGTACCGGTATTACTCCCGCAAACCGGTATCGGCAATACCGGTATTTTCTTGATACCGCACAACCCTATTGTGGCGTTGCCGCGGCCCGCGTTAAGCCCCGTCCACACTACCACTCACCACCGTCGGTGCTTCCTGTCGGCGCTTGCCGACGGGAAGCGCCGTTGCCAGGGTTGTGTCCACACGAACGGTTTTGTTCGGCGGTCAGCGCGCTTCCTGATTTCAAAGTGAGTCATGTTTTCTGCATATCGTGTACTCTCACTCGAGATTATGACATAACCACAGGTTTAGAAAAACTGACCCAACTATCATCTTCAAGACACATTTCTGCATATCATAAGCAAGAAAAATATACGAAAACCTTTTTGTGTATTCTAAAAAATATAGCAAAAAGAAAGTGTATAAACATTTTTCTCACTTTTTTGTCTTCAACTCGCTGCAATTTCCCGACCATTTCTCCCATTTAATTTTTGATCACATACTCGTTATCAGATGACTTTCTTGGTTCTGATGGTATACGGTACATAGCAATGCAAAAATATATAGATAGTGAAAACTGCCGATAACTTGAAGCATGTGTTTGGCGCTGACCCGTGAGTGACGGGCATGCCCGCCCAATATTAAACCTGCTGAATGTTGGCGGGCAGCGCCGACGGTTAAATTTTGCTCGTCGGCATCGTGTCCACACTGCCACTTTTGAATGACGAACACTGTTCGACGGCAAGCGCCGACGGTGGTGAGTGGTAGTGTGGACGGGCTTAATAGGCAGTTATGCCAACCCAAAACATTTCTTCGCCCTACACAACTATATGAAAACGCCCTACATTTCCCTTCATCGCCCTACCTACGGCTCAAGATGAAAATTGACATTTGTCAATATAACCGTTTCCATAATCTTTGTATCATATAAATTTTAATAAAGGCCTCTTCCATTTGCGACATTTCATGAACCAGTTCACGGAACCCAAGAATTCAGGCGTTCCATTTGCGCACGAAAACCTAGGTCCGAGGCGACCCGCGTAGTGACTCAGCATAACCCGTGAACTTTCTCTACCCACATCCATTGGTGGGTAGAATTTTCAGTTCATCCAGTTCATAACAGAGAATAGCATGGCATAAAGTTAAATAAACAGGGGAAGAGTTAACAAGTCTTGTTAACGAAGGAGACGAAGTGGAAGAGGACCTATGAAGCGATAACAACGGTCACAAGAAGAAGAAGAAGAAGGACGCCGCTTTATATGTCGGTCACAAGAAGAAGAAGGCCGCCGCTTATCAAAGCCAACCATTCGCAGTCACAGACTGGGTGATATGATGTAAACTATCGCCATGCTTAATTTGGTACCATTTTACCTCATACCTCACACAATACCTCATCATATCTGCCAAAGATGCCAGCAGTGGATGGTACTGGTACATAATATCTTCCTCTTCATCACTAGAATCGTCCATCATTGCGAGAATAGCCCCAGACACGGCAGGAATAAGCTCTCCTTCCTCTTGCCTTGCCATCTTGGTTTGTTTGTAAACAAAAAAAACAGGGTTTTTGCGTTCCATTTGTGACATGCGAACCCAACCCTGAACCCAGAACCCAACCCTGAACTGAAAGAACTGGTTCATGCAACTTGGGCACAAATTGGAAGAGGCCTTAACATACAACAGGGCAACGCATGCTGTTCTTTATACGGATATATTTGTAATGAAACCGGTAAAATATACCTTATTGCAGCGTACCGTACTACTCAATGTTAAACTACGCAACGATGATATGATACGAAATGCAACAAGTGGATATCCAGCTTCCACAGTTCCACATAGGACGGCAGCACGCTCACGTCATCTAGCCTACTATAGACCTGCCCTATCCCTGTTCATGCTTACAGCTACACCAGCGGCCCAGCAGCATTTGCAAAATATCAGCTGCCAGTCACTCATTAGTTATCATTTAACCCGATTTTCCAGGGGGTAATAGAAAATGTTAATTAATTAAAAACTACTATTTTTTTTTATTACATATTTCCTTTCCGCTTATATGATTTAGCTTTTGCTGCAGAGTAAATATAACTCAAAACGAAAAATTCAAAATCGCCCTACGTTTAGCTGTGTCTGTAAAATCGCCCTACGGCCCTACAAGCCATAATATGATGCTGAAACGCCTTAAGCCCCGTCCACACTACCACTCACCACCGTCGGGCTTGCCGTCGGTGCTTGCCGAACGAGCAATGCCGTTGCCAGAGTTGTGTCCACACTGAATGGTTATGCTCGGCGTTCAGACTTTCAGAGCGCTTTCTGATTTCAATGTAAGAACATAGAACTAAAATAAGGAGCTACAGAGCGCGAGCTACAGTGGTAGTTCCTGATGAAGTCTGTTTCTGCAATGTGTAGCTACTCTCAGCCGAGATTATGAAATAACCACAGGTTTAGAAAAACGGACCCAACCATCATCTTCATGACACATTTATGCATATCATAAGCAAGAAAAATATACGAAAACCTTTTTGTGTATTCTAAAAAATATAGCAAAAAGAAATAGTGTATAAACATTTTTCTCACTTTTTTGTCTTCAACTCGCTGCAATTTCCCGACCATTTCTCCCATTTAATTTTTGATCACATACTCGTTATCAGATGACTTTCTTGGTTCTGATGGTATACGGTACATAGCAATGCAAAAATATATAGATAGTGAAAACTGCCGATAACTTGAAGCATGTGTTTGGCGCTGACCCGTGAGTGACGGGCATGCCCGCCCAATATTAAACCTGCTGAATGCTGGCGGGCAGCGCCGACAGTTAAATTTTGCTCGTCGGCATCGTGTCCACACTGCCACTTTTGAGTGACGAACACTGTTCGACGGCAAGCGCCGACGGTGGTGAGTGGTAGTGTGGATGGGGCTTTACGCGTAGGGCGATCACCCTACGGTTGGCAACACTGGTTATAGGTGTCTTGCCCGTGACGTCACAGCCCTTGTTGTGGCTCGACAGGCGCGGGAGATGCGAGCTGGAGAAACAAACAAACTCCACTTGCCGCCTGTGTTTGCCAGCATATGGTAATTTTCCCCTACCAAATATATGTTTATCAGTATAAAAGATATACTGTTGTCTTCGGAAATGTTTGTTCTATAATATTATCAAATAAAAAACCGTAAAACACACTAAAGAAAGGCCATTATGAGACTCAAGAAATATACTTGAACTCCAATCCAATCTCACCTCCAATCCACCACTCAACTCCAGCTCCCATTTAATATTTTGCTCAAAAACATTTTACATGGAGAATATCAATAGAAGCGGAATTTCATTAGCTTTCCATTGATATATTTCGTTATCTGATAAATGAATTAGCAGCATGCATAAATTAGCGTTAACTAAATAAAAAAACATCATGAAATCGGGTAATTTTTCCCGATTGATGGTTATTTATTTAGTTAACGCTCATGTTGGTGAGTTGGTGAATATTAAGTTCAAGCATATTTCTTGAGTCTCATAATGGCCTTTCTTTAGTGTGTTTTACGGTTTTTTATTTTATAATATTACTGATAAACATATATTTGGTAGGGGAAAATTACCATAAGCTGGCAAACACGGGCGGCAAGTGGAGTTTGTTGGTCCTCCAGCTCGCTCCAACGGGCGGCATTTGGCTTGAAGACGGCGGCATTTGGCTTGAATACGCTAGATCGTGATGTCAGTGCAAGACACCTACAAATTTTATTTCCCGCCATTTCTCTCAATTACTATCATTACCTTTATGTCTGCTTTATCCACTGCACATCGAAAAAAATGCACATCGAAAAAAATGCACTTCGAACAAAATGCAATTCGAAAAAAATGTACTGCGAAAAAAATGCACTTCAAAGAAATTGCACTACGAAAAAAATGCACTACGAAAAAAATGCACTTCGAAAAAAATGCACTTCGAATAAATACTATTCGAAAAAAAATGCACTTCATAATTGGTCGAGAAGTTTTAGAAACAGTTTGTCATTGGCTGGTGACTAATGACAAATTTGATGACGTCATTACTCACCCAAGCCAGTCAGGGCCTTCCTACCCATTTACTACCTATCGAGGGAGGCCCCCATTTCCCCGCATATATCGGACTGGCAAAATAAGCTCGTTAAAAGCCTAAATTTGTTATATCGATGTCCGTAAAAGCGAGGGTTTACTGTACATGTGATAAGTTATTCCTTGTTGTCTCGTCTGCATGCTCTTACAATTACACACAAACCTCGATTTCCCGGACCTCCATTTCCCGGATATCGGATTTGCCGAACAAAATCCGAGGTCCGGGGATATGTCAGTCCGAGGTCTGGGGATATGTCAGTCTCGGAATTTTTTTTTTTTTTTTTTTTTTAGTTGAAATGCCTCGTCCTGTTCGTAAATTGACAAAGTTGTCCGGCGGTCCGAGCGTCTCCTGTCACCCCTGGTCAGTGTCCGCGCCTCCCGCCAGGTGGCAGCATGCTCAGCGGTCGTATTGTTTACATTTGGGCACACAACATTCACGGTTCACCTGCACCGCCTCCGTCAGTCCCCTGACTCCCACTGCCCCTGGTGCAAGAACATCTCTGAGACTATTGAACACAATTCTGCTGCCTCCCGCCAGGTGGCAGCATGCTCAGCGGTCGTATTGTTCACATTTGGGGACACAACTCACGGTTCACCTGCACCGCCTCCGTTAGTCCCCTGACCCCCACTGCCCCTGGTGCAGGAACGTCTCTTGAGACTATTTAATACTTTCTGCTGCCTCCCGCCAGGTGGCAGCATGCTCAGCGGTCGTATTGTTTACATTTGGGCACACAACACTCACGGTTCACCTGTACCGCCTCCGTTAGTCCCCTGACCCCCACTGCCCCTGGTGCAGGAACGTCTTTGAGACTATTGACCCTTTCGCTGCTCCGCAGTGCAGCATGCTCAGCGGTCGTAAAGTCCGTGTGGGGTAGTTGATATTGGCGTCCGACATAAATACTAGAGTAGGATAAACGTCCGGGGGTGGGTAAGTGGCTCGTTGTTTTTTTTTTTTTTTTTTTTTTTTGTTTTTTTTTTTTTTTGAAACTGTCTGGCGGTCCGGACTTTGCGTCCCCGGACAGTGCTCCCCCTTCCGGCAAGGGAGTCATGTGGTATTTGCATTAACCTGACATTTGGGCAACAAGAACACGTAGTAACCTCGTCAGTCCACTGATCAAAAACTGCCGTGCAAGTGAACATTGGCTATATTAACAATGCTCGCGCCTCCCGCCGGTGGAGCACAGTCTCACGTCCATGTTTATCTACAAGGCAACCACTCACGGTTGCACCATTTGCACCGCTCGTTAGCCCCATGACCCACGAGCCCTAAGCGGCATCAGTATTGACTTTTGAGATATTAATACTTTCTGTGATCTACCATGGGGACATTAATAAGGCTAAGTTAGTGTTCGGGCACAACACTCGACGTTGGGCATGTAACAGGCCGTTAGTCCTGCCGCCGAGTACTTGGTGCAGGAACCGCACCACTGCTCAAATCCCCTCCTTCTCCCGGCCGCAGCATGCTTCTCACAGTTAAACCGTGATATAGTGCTTGGACCTGAGTAATACTAATGATGCAGATGAATGCAGTCACGGGGTGAGTGTACTGTCACTCGGATTTGTTTAAATTCTCTTTTTATTTTTTGGGAATATTACTGTGGATAGTCCCGGATTGCGGCGTCGGACATGTGTCCAGCTTTGCATCAGGGAAACCAAGCTCTTGTGAGCTAACGCGCTGCCTTTTTGATGCATTGAACAAAACACGATACAACGGTGAGAATATAAAAAATGGCCAAGTGAGCACAATGGCAAAGCCTATGGCAGCGATGTTGACGTGTTTCCCCCTAATGAGGTGTCTGGGGGTTTACATCTTATGTATATAAAGAGCTGCCGTTACAGGGGCTAAGATTCTGCGTCTACAAAATCAAGATCAACATCAACATGCCCACCTAAACAATTGCAATAGTGTGTTGTTACCTGTTGTGGCATGATTTAGGTAATTATGGAGGGATTGAATAAAGATACGCACGGACGACACATATTCATGATGTTCATCTTCACACAGGTATAAGTACACATATAAACAGGTATAGAAAGAATGCTGATGATTATGATTTACAGTAAATCCTCGATAAACCGAACCAATTGGAGGGAAGGATCGATCGCAATATCCGATACTTCGGTTTAAAGGATGATCGGTTGTTCGCCTCAGAAACCGAACAGAGTTTGGTTTATGAGGGGCGTTATTCGGTCATACGTGTGACGAGAGAGCACACAAGCGAGTAACCACAAATGACGTACTGTAAGTAGGCAGGTTAGTACAGGGTAGTAGGTACTGTACATAGGCAGGTAAGTACACTGCAGCACGTGGGACGAGAGAGCACACGAGTGAGTAGTCTACACACAATTAGGACTGAGTGTAAACTGAGACACACGGGTCGGCCAACAGCCCAACATGTTCTGTCAGCTCACCAATCGCCGCATATGCCGAACTAGAGTTTGGTATATCAGAGGCTTGTTCGAAGGCAACACAGCGTTTGGTTTATCCGAAATTTGGTTTAAAGAGATACGGTTTATCGAGGGTTTACTGTGTTTGCATTTCTCTCTCTCTCTCGGCACATTTCCCCCTTTTTGGCATTAAATCTCTCTCTCTCTCTCTCTCTCTCTCTCTCTCTGAAAACTCCAATAACATGTTTCATATTTTATTACAAGAAACTATTGCACATGAGTAGTACTTATATCTAATCCTCTGGAACAGGGGCGGACTGGCCATAGGGACAAATGGGACATTTCCCGTTGGGCCGCTGGGTCGTGTGGGCCAGTCTGAGGGGGGGAAAAAAGGTAATATTTTTTTTAAATATGAAAAAGGAAAATGAATAAATAAATTAAGGAGTGAAAATGAAATATCTGAAGAATAAGGTAAAACAAAAAATAAATGAGAGAGAGAGAGAGAGAGAGAGAGAGAGAGAGAGAGAGAGAGAGAGAGAGAGAGAGAGAGAGAGAGAGAGAGATAAGATAAGATAAGATTTTCATCCTATCTAGACACTTTGCAAGTACCAACTACAAGGTTATTGACTATACAAAGCGCCGCCACGTCAGCACGAACTGCTGACCGAATGCACAGGGACGCTGCACATTGCGAACTCACGTCTCTACCAACCTTGCCACCCTGACGGGCTGAGAGAGAGAGAGAGAGAGAGAGAGATGAAAAGCGGAAATTTTTGAGATATGTATTGATATTATTATTATTATTATCGTCAGCATTATACACTACAAATAGTGCAGTATCTTTAGCGCTATACTGCTTCCGCAATATCTTTAGTGCCTGGGCGATTGGTATCACCATGTAGTTATTGTGATCAGTTAATAACATTATTTATGGCCTAGTCAAGGTGGGCAAGTGTGTGGACAACAGTGTGACCGACATCGGTGGCGTGCTTCACTACACAAGCGAAGGTTGAAAAGTGGTGTGGGCGATGGGCCAGAGCGCTGCCCACATCTACAATCGGCATCAGTCGCAGCACGGCTGGGAACAGTCGCCGCATGACGGCAACCGTGGTTACCGTCGTGCTGCGACTGTCGTCGTATGGCGGCAACCCAATATTGGCGGTTAAATTCGTTTTAGTCAGTGACTGTCCGCGACTATCGTCGACAATCGCGGACTAGTCGCCGACTAGTCGCCTAACTACGGCAACCCGAGCCAACCACACCGATTTTGAAGTTTCAGCCCCTCCAAAATTGGCTGCGGTCGGCACCGACTGGATGACTCTGCAAGTCGTGACCATTCGCCGACGCGAGTCATGGAGATGTGAACGGGGCTTTATATGCTGCGCATTTCAACAACTAACAATTCCTTGTGGCAACAGTGGTAGGACTGCCGTCTGCCACTGTTGTCACACAGTCATTTAGTTATTGATTTGTAGTGCCCGTGGCATGGGAGGTGTGTACTGTGTTGCATTGATTTACGTATTTATTATTATTTTGATCTATCAATATATGATGGATCCCCCTAAGATGAAGAATTGTCAACTAATTGAGGATCAAAGCCGTATTTCAACAATTCAATTTGTGTTAGGCTGAGCCTGACAGTACTTTAGCAAAATTTGAAGGATATAGATATTAAAGTGTACAATAGATATAATATTTCAGACTCTTATTTCGTATAACTTAATAAAAATGTGACTTGTCTACCGTAGATAACACTAGTCACCAGGACAACGTTTCTTTTCGATTTACAGACGTCTGGTGGCGTTAATACTTACATTTCTACATCCATGATTTCAGGAAAGTTAGGAGATTTTTTATTTTCAAAACCCCTTAACTGCGTTGGCTCCCCCACCCCCCGACCCCCCCACCCCCTGCCTTTCCTCCAAGTGGGCTGGTCAACACCAAAAGTCCCTGGGCCGAAATTAAGTCCCAGTCCGCTCCTGCTCTGGAATTACTTACTAATTCATTTCCACGGCCTCCTGCTCCCCCTCCACCCTGACAGCCAATGCACTGCTCTCGTCAAGCTCCTCTGTCACGGGATCAGGACTCAGCTTCTCTTCCTCTCCCACTCGTTGATTCTCAAGGGATTTGGTTTCTTCAGTATGTTCTACAAAAAAACAATATTGTATCAAACAAGACTGCTACAATTACTGCTCTCCCAGTTAAAACACTCAAGAATTTATCATATTTCCTTGGATGTAGCTGATCAAATGTGTTATATAACCATCCTAAAATAAACACTGTACTGTATTATAATTATAATAATAATAATAATTTTATTCTCGCCCGGAGGCATACAGACAAAAAACAAAGCAATAAGAACAAGCCAAGGAGTAAACTTAAGTACTAGAGCAAAAACAAACAAAAACAGGAACAAAGTACAGGCACATTAGGGGACACAGTATCAAAGTACATAGAAAAGCATACATGGACACCTGTGCTACCCCACATTCTGCACAAACAGCAGACCCAGCCACCGCTGAAGGTCCACATACATAGGCCGAGCTCTGCCTGACAGAGGTGATGATGGAGTTCGTAGAGAGCTCCACCCTACTCCTTAAACTGAACACGGAGTTTCGACGGATCACATCCAGATTGTTCACTCCGTTCCTAGCGAAAGCCAGGGACGAGCTGCACCACCTGGGCAGCCCCAGAAGCCTCTTGAGGATGTCATTGTGACAGACCTTAAGGCGGTTCATAGTGGCCACCTTGTACCGCGACCACAGCGAGTTGCAGTATATAGAGTAGCAGTGACTCCTGAATAACTCCATCTTCACCTCTCTGCTACAGTAGGAGAATTTCCTCTGTAGAGTATTTCCCACGACAAGAAGCTTGGTGGTCTGCTTGATGATATCATCATCATCAGTCATGTCGTGGGATATAACATGGCCTAAGTATGCGAATCTATCCACAAAAGTGAGGGCAGACCCACTGAGCCATGCTGTTTTCAGGTAATTCACCTGAGCGCGTGCCGGTGATACTACCATGCACTCTGTCTTAGTGGTGTTGTAGACAACGTCATGCTTGGCAGCATACACCTGACACACATTGATAAGGTCCTGCAACGCATCCGCAGTGGGTGCGAGCAGTACCATATCATCAGCACAGCTCAGTGAGTTGATGCACCCATCATGTATGTGGCAGCCGATACCTGTATCACGAAGGTTGGCACTGAGATCGATTATAGATCTGTTACAAGGCAAGAGCTGCAGATTGTTTATTATTTTTTACTTTAATAGGATTTCGTGCTGTATGTACCTCCCTCCCTTCCTCCCCCATCTTACCTTCCGGTGGAGGTAACAGCTTCAGGGAGAGAAGGTGGAGGATGAAGATGATGACGGAGGTGATGCCGGCCACCAGGTAGAGCCCGGGGCCGCCAAAGCTGGAGTACAACAGGCCACCAAAGAAAGACGCCGATGCATACCCTGCCAGACACACAGAGAGCTGCATCATGTTACAGGGAAACTTTATCTTTCTGTACTGAGACAAAGCACTGAGAAGGAGGCAAATCATGTTGAGTTGTATACATCAGTTCTCAGGGCAGGCCAGTCCTCAACTCCTCTTACAATACTCTAGCTCAGCAGGGAACTCAATACAAATCCATGGCGTCCTGAGATTTCTTGATAACTCTTCACTCTCTATGTCATTTATGCTTACACTAGTTTTTAATCATTGAATAATTTCATCCTTAGCTATTGCTAGCCTCTCCTCCACTCCTAACTTGCTTGATGCCCATCACAACAACTCTCTCAGAAGGCTTTGTACCGGTTAATGAACATAAAACATCTCTTCACCAAAAAAAAATTTAGCACTAAGACTTTTAGTTTATCACCTCCATCATAATGAGAGGGTTGATTATGCCAATGGAGAAGGAGAAAAGAAAGGCAAAGGTGGTTCTTTCCATGTTTCCATGCAATGCTTACCTAGAATTTCGTAGCAAATATTAACTATACTCTGGACAGTGGTGCTGGTGCCTGGCGGAGACAGTTTTGAAGAGTAGACGACAATGGCAGTATAGCCAAGACCATAACAAGGCCCATTGAGCAGCTCAACAAGCAGTGTGGCCCACACAGGACCATATGCACCCACCACTGCCAGGCCCAACAGACGGAATATGTAGAGGAAAAAGACCAGTGATGTGACGAAGTGTGCTCCCATTGTCCTCATGAACCAGTCTGGGGAAAACAGCAAAGTTCAGTAGGCATCCAGGGAGAGAAAAAAACATACCATAGCAGCCCTGACTTTCATAGCCCGACTGTTAAGCTATTGATCTTGCATATTCATATTAGAGTTGTAAAAATGCACCACAACATACACCTGTCTAGAGTGTCATAAATTCATATAAACTCAAATGCAGCTACACAGCAAACATCAATCACTAGATTAGAGGAGGCAGTGGATAAGTGGTTAGCGCCTAGAAGAGGGAGCTCAGAGTCTTGGGTTTGAGTCTCGTCAAAGGCAAACTCTTTCTGGAATCATCGAGTGGCTGAATATTACCCACATGCTGACCAAAACCCCACCCTCAACAGCAGGGGCACAGGGGAGAGGCATGAGTCTCTAATAATCACCAGTGTTGCTATAAAAAAAATATTTAAAAATCCAATTTATGCCTATAGCGCCCGAAGGCAATATGACCTCCAAGACTCGGATGGCAGGCCCTGGAGGCTCACTTGAGGGCTGTGATGGTTGTCCCTCCCCATGGTGGCGCAGGATTCTTATAGTGACGCCTGTGATTAGAGGCTCATGCCGCCCCCCTGTGTCCTCCGATGCACTCTCCGTCGAAGGTAGAGTTAATGGGCAGCATGTGGGTGTTCTTCAGCCACTCAACGATTGCAGAAAGATTTTGGCACCCCTCAGGGATCGAACTCAGCACACTGAGCACGCTATTTGCAGGTTCTAACCACTCTGCCACCGCCTCCCCAAATAAATAACATGAATATGATCAGACATGATAAGCCTGGCGTTAATGAACACTCACGGTTGATGAACATGAAAGGCGCTTCTATGCCACACTGTACAAATATGGTCATGCCTTGCAGGAACTTCATGTGATTCATAATGCTGGTCCCCTTGGCCATTTGCTCTTGCATCCTGAAAGATCAAATATATATGTTCAAAATTCAAATGAACCTAGATTTTCATTCCATCCAATAAAAGTAATGTCCCTAGTGATCCTCTTATATTTTCAAAGCAACGGTCACTTATGTATGTTTTCATGCAGCTCATGTTATTGGATCGTCTGGACTTTTCCTGCTTCTCAGTAAAGATACAAGTGTTAAAACAGATACGTTTGTACCATCAATTGTCCTAGTCACACAATGATGATATAAGAAACCATGCTGTGATTATATGTTACATTTCATTTCTAATTCTTTCTTGAAAAACATCTCTCCTGCATGGTAAACACACAGAGAGAGAGAGAGAGAGAGCAGAGAGAGAGAGAGAGAGAGAGAGAGAGAGAGAGAGAGAGAGAGAGAGAGAGAGAGAAAAAAAATTGCATAGATTTTCAAAGAAACAGACAAAATTTACCATTATGAATCATAAAGTTCCAAAAACATCCCCTCCATTGTTCACTACAAAAAGCAGCGAGGAACACACACACTACTTCTTGCCTGCTTGATCTTTTATGTACTCATAAAATAATATTCATACTTTAAAGCCTGATCCACGGCAACAGATCTAGATCCTCTGCCATTGCTCCCACGATATGGCTAAATATGACTCAATACAAGTTGCAGGATTATTTTTCCTGACACAGCCTACTGGGGAAAACCTCAGAATTGTATGATGCTAAAGAAGAGATTTCTTGACATGACTTATTTGCAAAACACATAAAGGCCAGAAATAATCACATCAGTGCTCCAGTAGTATGACATTCTTGGAATAGGCAGCAAAGCCACTGCTATTAAAGGATTATATATTATCATGTGTGACAGGGTACCAAATAATGTTGTTCATGCAATATTTTCTTTAATAATGTTCAGCTAAAAATGTTGAAGCTCTCATCCCCCCAGTGCTACATCCTTTCAACCATTTCATCACCAAAACAATCACTGAATGATGCCAGGGTTGAATGACAAGTGCAGGATTCAGCCCCGAAAACTGAGAAGCAAACTGCGGTAGTGGCCGCAGGTGTCTGTTAGAACATCTAGCAGCCATCAGCCTCCACCCCTCCACCACCTCCTCAGTATATCCCAATAACTCATCATCCTCTAGTTCACCAATACTCATGGAGTAATTGTCATCTTCACTATCCTGCATGTAATTCATCCTACTCATTTCCACCACTGTTATCCAGACAACCAATCATCCATGACTGGAAGATATAATTGTTTTTTTTCTCTCTAGAGACAAAGGGAATGGACAAGCAGCACAGCTGGCTGTTCTATCGCCCACAAGGGAGTGTGTTGCTATAATACATTACTTTCTTGATCTATGATTCACATGCCAGCAAAGCAGGTCCAGCTATAGATCTGAGTGTGATAACCATACAAGTATCAGTCTATCTACTCTATCTGTGAAGCAGAGAGAGAGATGGGTTACCTCTTCAGCCTTGTACAGGGAGTGGTGAGGCGCTGGTGCATTACCATGGGGCTACACAGGCCAGCCATGACACGTTAGGCACATCACGCCAGTGACATAAATGCAACACCGCCATCTCTTCTGTTGATAAAATCTTTATAAAAAAACTTGAAACCCTCTCTATTTAAGAAAAAAATATATTTAAAAAGCATTTAAAAAATGCAGTGTTTAGATAATAAGTCATTCTTAACTGTATGCTTCAGTTACTGATTAAGATGGTCAATTAATAATTTCCATGCAAACAATGCAGCTCAATTCATCTGTTCTATTTCACAAATTACAATGTCGATACTTGTAATTTCCATCCCTAGCTCTTTATCTTAATTAATTGTGGTAGGATGTTATTTGATGGAAGTCTATGGTGGCATGAGTCATTGGACAACAGTTGTGTGGCTGTTTGATGGTTACTACTGGGTGGCTGGAGTGGGATGTTCATTGGAGCAGTTTTTTGCAAAAAAAAAAAAAAAAAAGAGAAAATCCCTCATCTCATACACACACAAACAACTAAGTGCACCACAAACTCACATGAACAAGTAGTTGGCTACAACACCATCGAACGCGCCATTGAAAACCGCAAAGATGCAGAAGACAAAGAATCTAGGCTGTCGTATGATGGGCCAAACTGCCTTCAAAACATTGTGCTCTGATGTCATCTTGGGGACCTAGAGGGCAGCCACAGATCAGTGTGTGTGGCTCATTGACCTAGTTTGTAAGTGTGTGTGTGTGTCTCCTTAGAAGAGTCCAAAATATAAGCCGAAGCTAAATTCATATAACAAAAGTTAGCAGTTAGCATTAGCTTCGGAAAATAATTCTAGCTGTTTAGCATTAGCGTTTTAGCGAAATCAATTCTTTTAGTTTGTGGATTAGCGTTCAGTTAGCTGTGCCCACCGCTGCTGATCACAATAAACATTTGGCATGAAGTAATAAATCAGACACAAGAGAACACCAAGTAACACCCAGCAGCTCACCTTGATGGTCGCCGCCGAGATGATCACGTCGGTGGAACCCACGACCAGACAGATGAGGAAGGCGGGCATGTAGTTCTTGGTGTGGTTGGAGCCTGACACCCAGTCCACCAATAACCCACTCACCGGCCCCATCAGCCCCCAGCCCACTGTGCCCCAGGCCCGCTGGATGCCATAGTCCCCATCCTTCCCTGCAACACATCAACACCATTCACATAAAGAACATAAGAACATAAGGAAGCTACAAGAGGCCGTGAGACCTACACGAGGTAGTTCCTGTTACTTAACACTACCTACATCCACCTTTCATCCCCATCCATGAATTTATCTAGCCTCCCTTTAAAGCTCTCTAATGACACCTGTCTACTGAGTCCATTCCAATCATTTTCCACCCTATTTGTTAACCAGTTTTACCCTATTTCTTTTTTAAATCTACGCTTTTCACAACAGATCATGACTAAGACTGATCATAATTCTAGTTGGGATCAAGAGAAATGTAAAAAAAAAAGGAAAAAAAAAATTAATAAGTCACCAAGACATACCAATGGTGTCGACAATGATGGCATCAGTGACCGAGACAGCCGTGTTGAAGGCAAAGGTTCCCGTCACGAGCAGCAGTGTAAACATCCAAAACTGCCAGTGGTGCCACACACCCAGGCACCGCGGCCCCTCCCACCGCCCACTCCCACACTCCAGGCTGCCAGGAAGAAACAAAGAAAAACAAATGTTAATACATAAATTATGAGAGAGAGAGAGAGAGAGAGAGAGAGAGAGAGAGAGAGAGAGAGAGAGAGAGAGAGAGAGAGAGAGAGAGAGAGAGAGAGAGAGAGAGAGAGAGAGAGAGAGAGAGTTGATGGAAGGGATAAGAAAGGAGAGACCAGTTAATTAATGAAGAAAAGAAGGAGGCACAGAGGAAAAAGGAATATAGAGAAAAGAGGAGAGAAAAGGGATAGTGTGGAAGTAACAGAAAGGAGTAGTGAGAGAGAGCGAGCGAGTCAATTTCCACTAAAATGCAGATATCTTAATAAAGCAGCAATTTCCCCTTCATGCATTTCCCAGCACTCTCAGAATCCACAGTCACCCATGCCTGGTAGTATGTAGTCTTTTCTAATCAAATACATGGAATAACGCACCTCCTCCTCCTCTTGATGCATAACTAACAGTGATATGAAGGAAAAACAAAACACACACACACACACAAGGATCTAACCTGCGAGTAAAGACAAAGGGAAATTAAATTGCACACACACACCTCAAGTTTCCTGGGACCATATCCTCAGACACTCCTAATCCCTCCAGCCTGTACACCCTCGGGGGCTGATGCCACTCTCCCTCCTGTGCTGAGGAGAAAGGGAGGAGGGGTTCTTGCTCCCCTCCCTTGGTGAACTGAAGACCCGGGTGGTGGGACAGAAGGGTGACAGTGACAGACAGACTCGAGAAAGAGGAAGAGGAGGCAGAGGCAGGAATGGTTGCAGTGCTCGTGTTGAAACAGCTCCATGGCTCCTCACAAAGCGCCACACAGTCCCACGCCACCGCCACGTAGCACTCGCCTCCTTCACCTACACACAGACAGACGGTGTTACAATCCACAGACACAGACACAAAGTTACCATCAACAGACACAAAGACACGGTGTTACAATTTTTTCTCTCTCTCTCTCTCTCTCGCAAACATTTTCAGACAAACTCACCCTCCATGGCAGCAAGCAGTAAGGTTGTTCCATCCCCCTCCCCATCCTCTTGGTCCTCTCCCTTTATAGACACCTCTTGGTCATGTACCTCTATGGACACCGGGGTGGTGGTGGGGGGAACAGCAGTCTCCTGGACACGCCTCAGCTGCCCCTGCACCCTTGGTAAACCCTTCATTGGTGTCACAAAGTTGAGGGAACTGAAGCTCACCACCATCACCACTAAGGTCATGAGGAAGATGGTGCGTCGGTATGAGGGGAAGGTGTCGGCCAGGACAGCGAGGAAAGGCTTCATCACCACCACCATCAGCATCGAGGCAGCCACCATGGAGCCAATGACAGCCACAGGGATGCCGAGCTGCAGCGCCACCACCGCCAGGAAGGGTATGATGGGAGACATGCCTGCAGGACCCAGAAGGTAGATGAATGAAAAATCTCTCTCTCCCTCCGTACAAGAAGTATGGGCGAGGGAGAACATAATTATAAGAACATAAGAACATAAGAAAATAAGGAAGCTACAAGAAGCCGTGAGACCTAAACGAGGTAGTTCCTGTTACTTAACTCTACCTACATCCACCTCTCTTCCCCATCCATGAATTTATCCAGACTTCTTTTAAAGACCCCAATAGACTCTGCAGTGACCACCTGAGCCATTGAGGTGACAAGAGGGAGTGAGCGAGGTGCAGGGAGTGAGCGTGGTGAGTGTGTGAGCAGTGCAGTGCAAGTAGTAGGAAGTAGTGGAGTTCTGTAATCAGTCCTTGAGGAGATTGCAGAATTGAAGAGTGTAGCGAAGAACCAAGAGAAAGAGATTCAAGCTCTTAAAAGTTGGGTTCTTAGTTCAGGTGGCTTGCCTAGCGGGGCACCTGAAGGTGGCTTACCTAGCAAGGCACCTGAAGATGGTGGGTGGAAGGTATTAAAGCAGTGAGGGTCTCGTTTGAGGTTGAGGAAGGACACCCCTGACCAGGTAGAGTACAGGAATTCCTTTCAGGCACTCTCTGGACTGCAGGAGGAGGAAGAGGAGGTAAAGGACAAAAGTGTAGACTGTAGACGATAAATCCCTACCCGAAGGGAAAATCTTGCCTGTATTGGTTGAAATGCATATTTACCAATTTGTGATTTGGAAGATCTACATGCAAGCATGTAAAAAGATTACCATTGAAATAAAAAGAACGTGAATCTTTGAGTGACATTAACAGGCTTCAGTGGAGATGAACACTCAGTGAAGTGGTCTTTTTAAGGAAAAAGATAGATATATGTACAGTACAAAGAAATAAAGGCAGAACCACACCAGTAAAGCTCAGGCCCTGTGTGGTATAACTGGGTAATTGTATACACGATATAGTATACAATAATATATGTGACACGTATGTCACACAAATACTGCACAGAAATTCAATCATTCAGAAAAAGACACCCGACCACACTCAACACAACATAGTGACACATAACTACATACTCACATCCCAAAAAACTGAAGTAATGGGCCTTGATAGGCAGCAACGTCTTATTAATCTTCATTTCTGGCACACCTCACACCCTGTGGAAGATAATGAAATCAGCTTTGTGCAAATGAGAAATATCTATTTCCTTATTGTACAATGTACACACACCTATACCTAATTTAACACAACCTCGCTTTATGGAAATTCAGTTCTGCAAAAACCATTTTTACCAAAAATCGTTTAATGTATGAAAAATTTGAAGATACAGTACACACAAAATTGTTCTTATATTCTAAGAAATCAATAGGAAAATTAATGGGAACATAGGATTCGTTTAACGGATTATTTGCTTGCTGCACAATCACCCAGGAATGTAATGCATGCATTAGACAAGGCTTAAGTGTATAGTGTCCACCGGGGTAATTTGGACCAGGTTTTGACAAATTTTGATCTACGTAGTTTCCATATTTATTGAAATAAAAAACAAAAATTTTATATAAACATAGGAGGGTCACTACCTATATGACATAAACGTTTAAACAAATTGCCATTGTAGCTCTGTTAGCAATACACTGTGAGAAGTGTGGACCACATTGTTACGCTAAATGGGATAAATCGGACCACCATATTAAAAACACTTTATTTTTTTCTAAATTAGACAAACCTCCAAAAACTTAAACAACATGTCATACCATGCCCTTGGACACTATCAAACATTATGTGAGCTGTTCTTCACATTCTCTGGGGAGGGGGAAAGGATGACCAACACGCACACGTTTGGGTTCCAGGTCACTGACTTCACTCACATCACGTGTGTCATATCCTCCTCATTGTATTAGAAGTGCCTTAAAAGTGTTCTTTGCTCACTTTGCATATCTTTGCTGCTTTGTTTACAGAATATAGCTTGTTTTTCACACCTTTTAACCTTTCTTTTTTATCCAGGTCTATGTTAGTTTTTCTTTGAAAATTTCTAGGCATTGTTACTTAATTTGATATTATTTTACACTAGGACCAGAATTCCCTGCTGGGGTGTGGTTGGTATTATTCCAGATGAACGCCAAACTCACTTTGGTGGACGAAACTATTTTTTTCTGGTGTGTTTTTATGTGTTTTGAATGAATCTGCTAACCGTTTTTGTCGCAAATTTTTTTTTTTTTTTTTTTTTAGGTAGATAAAGGTTAGTTTATTTTTTTGTTAGGTAAAGGTTAGGTTAGGTATAGGTTAGGTTAGGTATGAGTTAGGTTAGGTATAGGTAAACATTAGGCTAGGTTTAGGTTGTTGTTTTTTGTCATTTTTGCACAAAAAAAAAAAAAAAAAAAAAAAAAAAAAAAAAATGCGACAGAAACGTTTAGCAGATTCATTCAAAACACATAAAAACACACCAGAAAAAAATGGTTTCGTCCACCAAAGTGAGTTCGGTGTTCATCTGAAAATTTACCGTGTGGTTTCTGTTTACCTTATTGGATTCTAGGAAACATTCTCTCAATGAGCTTCCATCGCAAATCATTACTTTTGGAGATAATGACATGTTGTTCATAGGGAGGAGAGACAAGTGTTTACGAGCGCCTCACTCTTCTTCCTCTTGTGACCTGCATCGCCTCTGTTCTTCCCTTAAGATGAGACTATTTAATGAGGATTTGGCTTTAGTTAGGAGGTTAAAACGTGGGGTTAGGTTAGATTAGTCAGTCTAAAGGTAGGGTTAGGTTAGTTCATTTTCATATCTCCTATACACACTCCTTCCCATTAAAAACATCTTATATCTCCAAAAGTAGTTATTTGCGAAGGAAGCTCATAGAGAATGTTTCTTAGAATCCATGGTATAAGTGCAGTTTAAACCAATACACGATCGGTGGTTTTAAGTATGTATCTTGAACGTTTTGTCGTTTATCCTGAATGTATTTGTTTTGTACAGAGCGGGGCAGTATTTATATACAATTGTATTTAAACACGTATTTAAATACACTTGTGTATTTAGAAATGAATTTATAAATACATTGGTTGTCATGTATTTAAATACAGTATTTAAATACTTTTATGAGTATTTAAATACTTTGTATTTAAATAATTTAATATAAAAATTTAATACTTTTTAATCAGTTAATTTGGCCATAAACCCGCCCAACTATCTGGCAACCCTGATGTTACAGTGAACCAGTGTTTCCACTGGCAAGGAAATGTCCTGATTTCAAGGAAATTTAGGCCTGAGAAGGAAATTTCTAAGGAAACCCAAAATCTAAGGAAATTTTTTCGGACGTTAAATTTTGTGTATTTAAAATGTATTTACAAATGTATTTAAATACAATTGATGTATTTAGTATTTAAATACATTTGTAAAACGTATTTAGTATTTAAATACATTTCTCCCATTTATTTAGTATTTAGTATTTAAATACATTCAATGTATTTAGTGCCCAGCTCTGGTTTTGTAACCTGACATAACTGGGGGGGAGGGGGGAGCGGTCGTTCACTGACCTGGGGCCAGATCCAGCAAACACATACGCCGGTGTATGTCAGTGTAAGTCTGAGATACTCCTCTTTCGAAAACTTTCTTGGATCAGGAGCTACATCTGCGCCAAATCGATGACGTCACAACGCCAGACATTACCCCTCGGTGCAAGTCTGCGCCAACCCTCCCTGGCTGGATCCAGCAAGCGTACTTACTCCATTTCCGTGACGTCACAGGACCAATATCATGGCGTAGATTTACACCACCTCGATGAGGAGGTGTAGAGAAGGTGTATCTCATATATATAAATAAAATGTCATTTATTATGCCTAATAGACGTTACCACCAAGGTAAGGATTGAAATATAAGCCTATTGGTAGTCGGCAGCGGCGTGTGTTTACAAATGTTTAGGAGATACAAGCCTTGGTGGGAGGCCGCCTCAGCCGTGTAGGGACTGCCTTCGGTGTTTTTTTTGTATTAGTTCGTTATTGGGCAGCACCAGTTTTTTAGACCACTAGCGGAGTCCTGTGAGCAGAATTGTTGTGGGACGAGGCGAGCCTGGCATCCTGCGGCTAGATTAATGTTGTTTCACTAAATTGTAATTTGGACGTTTTTGAGAATGAAACTTTTGTTCTGATGCCTGCCCCTCAGTGACCTTGCACTATGGTTAGGTCACTCAGGCGCTTGACCCTCATTGCCCATGAATGGTAGTTAGGTCACGTTTGCTAGCCTTAATGGTACAGTCCCGAAGGGAAGGGGAATGCTCGCCACCGTCGGAAAATTTTCCTTTTTTTTTACGTCGGCGAGAGTTCCTATTAAGCGACAGTTACAATTTTATTATTAAATAACAGTACCAATCTATATATTTAAACAGCTTTTCCCGTGTTGTGAATTCAGGGACCGAATATCGGGGTTAGTTTAGTGATTGGGGGAGTCTGGGGTTTTGACATTTACGTAACCAATGTCCATGTATTGTATTGAAGTGTA
Organism: Chionoecetes opilio; assembly: GCA_016584305.1. Classification (NCBI taxonomy): domain Eukaryota; kingdom Metazoa; phylum Arthropoda; class Malacostraca; order Decapoda; family Majidae; genus Chionoecetes; species Chionoecetes opilio. Next base: position 194,873 of record JACEEZ010020813.1, read on the forward strand.
GTTTTAAATTATTTTGGGACAAGCGAAAATTTGCCCAATAACGAAATACCTTTTATTCTTTCATTTGCACCGATTACAAGTGGAATCGCCGAAAACTTTTATGTCGGCAGACTTTGGGTTTGGGGTTTTTCAGTTATAAGGACGATAACTGCGCGGTCACTACCGCCATTACCACATGCGTTTTCTATATTATTTTTGTTTAGTATACTGTACAGTATTAATGCACTTCCGCGTAACCTTTAAAATTATGGTATTATTCTAGGTTTTGCCCAATACTCCCCCCTCTCCCCAAAACCAAGCTTGGGGCCCTGGGGGAATGCAGGATATATGGCGGGGTACAAAATATGCGTCGCAACACATACTTTTTGAGTTTTGGAAATTTAAAAATTCTCTAGATTTAGGGAAAATTCATTGGATTTCTTCTGAGTCCAGAGATGTGTGAACTGACGATCCTCACAAAATGATGACTGAAGTTTTGGGAAAAACCCCCCCAAACCCCCCCCCGCTAGGAGGTTTGGTTAGGTTAGGTTAGGTTAGATTTGGTTAGGTTAGGTTTGGTTTGGTTAGGTTAGGTTAGGTTATCGGGGTCACCCCCCCCCGCTAGGTTGGGTTTAATTTTGGTTAGGCAAATTTCTCTAGATATAAGGAAATTACCCTAGATCTAGGGAATTTTAACCCCCTAAAAAAACTCTAAATTACGTGTTTCCGACGCATAATTGTTCCCCACCCGAAAAACCCCGCTTTTCCCACAGGTGCCCAAATTTGTTTGGGGGAAGTGGGAGAGTATGGAAAACACTAGAATTTTACCAAACTTAATATACATATTGTAGAAAAGGGATATAGTTTGTCTTAGATTAATACTATACAGACACAACCTCCCCTTCCAGGGGCCCCCCCCAACCATATAGGAGGTTTGGTTGGGTATTATTGATTAGGGTAGGTTATTTTTGGTTAGGTTAGGTTAGATCTGGTTGGTTAGGTAAGATTTGGTTAGATTTAGGTTAGGTTAGGTTAGTTTATCGGGGGTAAAAGCCCCCCGCTAGGTTAGGTTAATTTGGTTAGGCAAATTTCTCTAGATATAAGGAATTATTTTAGATCTAGGGAGTTGTCTCCTCTACACAATTCTTAAATTACGTGTCTCCGACGCATTATTTGCTCCCCACCCAAAAACCCCGCATTCCCAAAGGTGCCCAAAAACTTGCTTGGGGGTTAGTGGGAAAGTATGGGTAAACACTAGAAATTTACCGGAAAAAACTAGTCAGTGTCTCAGAAAATGACCGTTGCAGTCCTCGTCCATTTTTACCAAAAGCACTAATTTTAGGCAAGGAAGATCTCGTCAGTGTTTCAGAAAATGGGCCGCGCAGTCCTGTTCATTTTTTACCCGGGATCTTTCCCTTAATATCCTACTAACCTACCATTTCCTTCGGCGAGAGTTTCCCCGGGTTGTGTCAGGACGAGAATTTCGGTAGACGAGAGTACCAGGTACCGTTCCATTTTCCCTGAATGATACGATTAGGTCACTCAGAATGTCTGCTCTTAACGCCCTTGAATTATATGATTATATGGTCAACCATGATGTCTGCCCCTTTTTGTCCCTGAATTATTAGGTTAATCAGGATGTGGCCCATTATTGCCCTAGAAAATTTATTAAAAGTCAATCAGGATGTCTGCGCCTTAAATTATTGCCTCCAAATTGTTTATTTCTGGTCAATCTGTACTGTCAATGGTACTCCTTAGTGGGGTACCGTTTATTCGGACTGCCTATAGTAGCATGCATACCCAGCAGACAGGGCAGTTTAACGGTCGTTTTCAGAGACACCCGATTTTTTTTTCTTGGCCTACAATAGGGGCTTGTTCTAATGGAGATAGTTTTATTTTGCGCAAACCCATAAAAAAAAAAAAAGGTATACTTTGTGGTTAAGGTTAGGTTAGGTTCATTAAAACCTATTTAAAGGGTTTGGTTAGGTTTCATTAAAACCCTTTTAAAGGGTTTGGTTAGGTTTCATTAAAACCTATAAGGTTAGGTTAGGTTTTATTAAAACCTATAAAGTTAGGTTAAGTTTAATTTTTTCATATTTTTTTTTTTTTTTTTTTTGCGCAAAATAAAACTATCTCCGTTAGAGCAAGCACCTATTGTAGGCCAAGAAAAAAAATCGGTGTCTCTAAAACGAACCGCGAAACTCTCGTCCAGTATGCATTTAATATAGGCGGCCTGATTCAACTGGCGGCCCGAATCAACTGTATCCCCTTAGTGTAGGGGAAGCACACTCGGTTCACAACCGAGAAGTCCCGAGTTCGATCCCCGGGTGGAGCGGAAACAGTTGGGCTGTTTCCTTAAAACCCGAGCCCCTGTCCACCCAGCAGTGAATGGGTACCGGGTGTTAGCCGGGGGTTTGTAACCCGCCTCCCGGGGTGCTGGCTTCGGCCAACACTATAAGCACTAGCAGACAGCTCTCTGCTCGGGGTAGTCTGCGAGAGAGCTGTCTGGTTACAGCAGAGATCCATCTCAGCTGCGTCAATAACTGACGAAAATTTCTCGTTCATAGACTTTATCGGGGCCATATTTCCCTTATATGTGTGCTCCCCCACCCAAAAACCCCGGTTTCCCACCATGTCCCAAAGCTTGTTGGCTATAAGAAGAAGCAGATAGGTTGAGCGTTGAGCATTTATTCTAAAGATGACAAAACTCTACAGACCTAACCTAGCACCCCTCCTCGAACCCCTCGTGCTGTGCACTAACCTAACCTAACCTATCCTAACCTAACCCTACTGGACTTAGTTTTTCTCAAGAACCTGAAATTTAATATCGGCCATGTAGGCAAAGTAAGGATCGGCACTCATTAAAATCTAACAGATGTGTTAAGGACAGTAAGTATAACACGTAGAGCCAACATTTGGGTCAGCTTACCGTGGAGCCCTTATTCTTAAAGTAATCGTCCAGACCATTTCATCATTCCTGATTTAATGTAATCAAATTATGGCCATTAACGAGTATATCAACAACACGTCGTCACTTTTTGTATCCAGTCAGCCGTTTTTAAATAATCCGCAATCAAAATCTGCAAATTCCCCGAGTTTTCAAAACGCTCTCAAGGTTTGCAGACGCTCAGGCTCAGGCTCGGTGACGTACCATCAGGGAGGCTCATCTTCCCGCGCTGATCAGAGAAGCACGTAAACACAGAGATAAATATAGTACTTGAAGATATTTGGGTGTTTCTGATAGATTTTTTTTGCTATATGCCACATGCATGCATCCTTTATGGGTGCAGCAAGACAGCTGTGCCTTTCGAGAAAAGTTTGCACACGGAAAGGAGTGGCGTGTGTAGGGTGATAACGCCTATAGTGTGTTGGGGCGAGCAGTTGTGTTGAGAAACGGCGCCCCCCGTAAGACTGACTCAGTCCAACACTATACCAGACAGGTGGCCCTGTTAGACAGGGACGCCAGGACTGCAGCAGCGGTGGACCACCACGACTGTGAGGCTTTGCCTCTTAACAAGACCAAGTAAACCAGTTGTGGAGTGGGCGTGCCCTGCGGTGAGAGACCCTGTGTTGGTGTGGCTGTCACACTTTCTGCCTTCCCGCCGATATTTTTCCAACTATGCTGTAGTTAATGCTAGTATGTGGTTTCGAGTAATGACGTTTGACTGTAGCTCCAAAACTAACATAGGATTTTCTCGAAAGTCCCTTTCATTGTGATTCCCACACACATGGTTTAACCTTATTTACCAATCCATGTTTTGGAGAAGTGCCAGGTCCTCCTGCTGAACCTCAGGCTCTGCTAACACCTGTTCATCCACCTCGTACTCGGGCTCAAACATAGGATTCCATGACAATCTGAGGTTCGTTTTCCTCATAGTATACGCGACCAGCGTCATTTCTTTCGGTGTCAGATTGAGCATCGTTCTCTAGATGTTACAGCGACAGATTCACTGTCTGACACCGAAGTACAATCGCTCATCATAACATTTGCAGACAGGTGTCAGACAGTGTCTGCGGGCGTCCCTGTTCTGACGTCATCAATAACAGTCGTAGCCCTGTTGGAGGGAAGATTTTTTTTTCGCGCGTTTTACAAAAGTCGTGTTTTTACGGAAATAAGGCCTGGAAATCAATAATTTTTGGTGGATTAGGTGTTTTGAATGTACATTCAACATAATTCGGCAAAAAAAATTTGGGTCTGGACGATTACTTTAAGATTTTCCCAATGGAAAGCTAATAAAATTGCGCTTCTATTGATATGGGTAATTATGGAGGAGAGTTTCACGTTCGTTTTCAGAGACACCAACTACTTTTTCTTGGCCTACAATAGGTGCTTGTTCTAATGGTGCTAGTTTTATTTTGCGCAAACCAAAAAAAAAAAAAATGGAAAAAAAATGGAAAAAAAATGAAACCTAACCTAACCTTATGTTTTAATGAAACCTAACCTAACCTAACCCAACCTAACCTTACAGGTTTTAAAGAAACCTAACCTAACCTTAACCACAATATATACATTTTTTTTTTTTTTTTTTTTTTAGTTTGCGCAAAATAAAACTAGCACCATTAGAACAAGCACCTATTGTAGGCCAAGAAAAAGTAGTTGGTGTCTCTGAAAACGGAAGTGAAACTCTCCTCCATATTAACCTTGATATGTTTCATGGAAAATTTTGACTCGCAAAGTTTTAAATGGCGAAGAGTTGAAGTGAATATTCTTTGGTCATAGTGAATAGGGTCAGCAGGCTGGTTAACACCTGCCGCACGGCGGCGCCACCGTCGGCGGATAACAGAAGTTGCATTGGAGGGACCGCGAGTGAGGTATCTTGTTGTGAATGTCTTTGGTAACACTGCACCGCGTCTTGAAAAAAAAACGTTGGCAACTGAAACCACATGGAAAATGGATATCAGATGTTATCATGATCAAGATCGCGGGACCGCTTTGCCACACGAGTGCCAAAACGCGGATAGAAGGAGGATATCTGCAAAATGAGGCCTTTCCGACGCGTTTTAATGTGACCATCATTCTTAACACATCAAAATACAAAAGAAAAGAGCACTTTTAACCTCGTACTCAATTACTGGTAGAAAGTACCAAAATACCATAATACCAAATTACTTTTGACTCTACTGTCTACACATAGCTGATAGTTTGCTGTGCATCCCATCACAAAGCTTGGTCTGTGTTGACACATAACACACACGTACTCGGACGTGTTTCCTGATTATCCTTTGAACTGTAGAAGGAAGGGCCACGAGTCTTCAACCCTCACACACCAGAAAGTAACTAAGGCACCTGCTACATACCCCAAGTTATTGTACAAATGTGTAGTTCTTGAGTCACTTAACGAAGCGCCAGTCACCGTGAGGTTGTGTTTTGACAACACTGTCTGATGATGATGATGATGCGATTTCCATCTGGATCCTCGCGCTGAAACAGGGATATATATATATATATATATATATATATATATATATATATATATATATATATATATATAAGGCAAATTTTGTGGTGAAGAAGCCGTAAGAAGCCGGCTTCTTGCAGCTTGCGTTTTTGTTATGGCGAGGCACTTTTAAGAAGCCGGCTTCTTACGGATTGGCCCAGCTGGTCAAGCCGTAAGAAGCCATAAGAAGCGAGAGCCAGGAATATTATATATATATATATATATATATATAATATATATATATAATATATATATATATATATATATATATAAGGCAAATTTTGGTGAAGAAGCCGTAAGAAGCCGGCTTCTTGCAGCTTGCGTTTTCTGTTATGGCGAGGCACTTTAAGAAGCCGGCTTCTTACAGATTGGCCCAGCTGGTCAAGCCGTAAGAAGCCATAAGAAGCGAGAGCAGGCGTTCCATTTGCGCACGAAAACCTGGGTCCGAGGCAAAGCGCGTAGTGACTCAGCAAAACCCGTGAACTTTCTCTACTCACATTGAGAGGTGGGTAGTTTGGGTAGAGTTTTCAGTTCATAACAAACAATGGTCGCCTTGGGCCCTATTTCTCTTATCGTGAAGGGTTTTCCTCATGCACGAGTCGGAGAGGATGTCAGACGGCATAAAAGAGGCATACATGGCTGGTGGAGCCATGCGTTCCCGCGATCTTAAACTTGATATGATCCCTTCACATAGCAGCTACGGTAGCTGAGTTATATCTCTCGTTATCTCTCTCTCTCGTTATCTCTCTCTCTCGTTATATCTCTCGTTATATCTCTCGCTATCTCTCTCTCTTGTTATCTCTCTCGTTATCTCTCTCTCGTTATCTCTCTCGCGATATATCTCTCGTTATCTCTCGTTATCTCTCTCTCTCGTTATCTCTCTCCCTCTCGTTATCTCTCTCGTTATCTCTCTCTCGTTATCTCTCTCGTTATCTCTCTCTCTCTCTCGTTATCTCTCGTTATCTCTCTCTTGTTATCTCGTTATCTCTTGTTATCTCTCTCTCTCTCTCTCTCTCTCTCTCTCTTCTCTCCTCTCTCTCTCTCTCTCTCTCTCTCTCTCTGAACCCAGAACCCAACCCTGAACTGAAAGAACTGGTTCATGCAACTTGGCACAAATGGAAGAGGCCTCTATACGGTTTCAAATTTCACTACTCATTTTTTTTTCGCGCGACGACGACGGCGGGAGGGACACTCTGAACATAAACAGTAATTGGCGAACTTAAAGTATAGTAGGTCGCCACTCGGTTGATATTTTTGTAATTTGTTTATTTGTTGTCGTAGGACGCCTGGGCATGCCTTTGTTGATCCACAAGTCATGTTACCTACCGTCAGTGGCGTACCCAGAAAATTTAAAAGGGGGAGGCCAAAAAAAAAAAAATAAAATAATAATAATATATAGGGTGGGGTGGGGTCACACCGAACGGGGGGGATCACCGTACGAAGGCTACAACGCGAAAATTAATTCAAATTTCGCGCCACCATGCCACCACGGATGCAGCGCCACCCTCAGTGAACTACATGCGAGCAACAGGGTAGCGTCAGCGTCACTCCGTGTTTACCAGGTAAGAAATTTTATTTTTCGTATGTTCCTTGTTACTTTTCGCCGTTTCTTATATAGTGTCTCATGTCGGCTGTGATGGCGTGATTCTTTGAGGTAAGTTGCAATACGAGTATAACCGTATGACATGTTATTGAGTGAAAAAGTAGTGCATGCTTTCGAACAGGCCGCGGTGGCATTATTTACAAAAAAATTGGTGGCGCGGGGGATCAACGTATGGTGAAGTGCGGGGGATCAACGTACAGTGAAAATTTTGAAAAAGCTATATCTTTTGAAATACTACACAAACCATAACAAACAGTGATGACTATGTATATTCACATGATATTAAATGGTGGTGGTGAACTAGTGCATTTAAATTAAATGGAACAGTGTTTTTTTGTGGCATAAAGTTGAAGGTGATTGGTATTAAATTATGATGCTATATCAGTGTTATTATGCTATAAGCACATGAACTAACTATTATATAAGTGATTTATGTTATTAGAATGATTCTAGAATTAATTTTTTATGGTTAAAAAAAACATTTAACACTGCATATTTTCGGGGCATGACGTTCGGTGATCCCCCGCATCACTACGATTTTGGAAAATCTATATATTTTTAAATACTTAGAAAAACATAAGAAAAAGTGACTGACTATGCATATTAGCATGATATTAAATGGTGGTGGTGAACTAGTGCATTTAAATTAAATGGAACAGTGTTTTTTTGTGGTGTAAAGTTGAAGGTGATTGGTATTAAATTATGATGCTATATCAGTGTTATTATGCTATAAGCACATGAACTAACTATTATATAAGTGATTTATGTTATTAGAATGATTCTAGAATTAATTTTTTATGGTTAAAAAAAAACATTTAACACTGCATATTTTGGGGGCATGACGTTCGGTGATCCCCCACATATATTGCCAGACTCATAGTCCCAAAATAATATGGTGGCCATGCAAGAATCGCCTCTACACTGTAAAAAATACTAAGCTAAGCTAACCATAAACTAACCTAACCTAACTATGCATGATGTCTAATGTCATTAACTCTTTTCAGATCTAACTAACCTACCGCCATCACCGTCATCATGCCTCGCAAATATGTCAGGAAGAGCGACAAGCAGATGGACCGCACTGACCTGGAGGCTGCCTTAAGCACGCGTGGCCACTAGCTGCAGCCTGAAAGAAGCCGCTGACAGATTCAACATCAAGAAAACAACTCTTGCTGTAAGTTGCTCTATTTAGTTCCATATCTCCCCATGGTCTTTTGTATGACCTCATCCCACGTCTTCTTTGGTCTCCCTGGGATGAGGTCATGCAAAAAGACCTCAGGGATAGCTTAAGGGTCTCTAGATTTATAGATTTTAAAATTTATTCATTTTTTTGTTAGCTTTTATTGCCAGCAAGGGCCTTCTAAGTCTAATTAATTTCTTTGTTAAAGGATGCTTCAAGCGCTCTATTTATTATTTTTTTTGTCAACTTTTGTTGCCAGCAAGGGCCTTTTAAGTCCTAATTCATTTCTTTTGTTACAGGACGCCTTCTATCTATCGAAGAAGCTGTCGGATGGAGTTACCTATATGGCTGTTGCTTCCCGTAGCAATAGGGTTTCAGCCCTCAACAAGAAATATACATTGCTGATTATACCATCCACGCAGCCAAGATGTTCTACGGCCTGCCCATGAACGATGTGCGTAGGATGGTGTACCAGTATGCCATAGCTTGTGGGAGCAAGAGCATCCCTGCTGCCTGGGAGAAAGAGAAAATGGCGACAAGGGACTGGTACTATGCCTTCATGAACCGTCATCCAAACCTTGTATTGAAGGCTCCGGAAGGCATGTCCATTGCCAGGATTGTTGCCTTCAACAAAGTCAATGTGGAAACCTTCTTTAAGGCTTACACATTAGCTTTGGAGAAGTACACATTCACGCCGGACCGGATATACAATTTGGATGAGAGTTCATTGTCGACTGTTATGAAGCCAGTCAAGGTTGTGTGTGCGAGAGGCCAGCCAGTAGCCACGCAGGTAACTCGTGAACGCGGTGACAGCATGACGTTTGTGGGCATTATAAATGCTGTGGGGCAGTCCATCCCTCTAGTGTTTATAATTCCCAGATGCCGATGGAATCCTGCTTTCATGAGGAACACGATCTTTGGTTCCAAAGGGATATTGCATCCTAGTGGCTGGATGAATGGTGAATGCTTCGTGCAGACACTTCAGCATCTCCATGAGAAGTCTTGTTTTTCTGTAGAGAACAAGATTCTTCTGATCATGGACAATGCTGAATGTCACATGAACATTCAGCCTGTTGAGTTTGCGATAATGCATGGTATCGTGATTGTTACCTTGCCTCCGCATACAACAGACAAACTCCAGCCATTGGATGTGAGTGTCTTTGGTCCCTTTAAGACATTCCTGCGTGCCCTACTGAACGACCACGCGCTCATGCACCCTAACGAGCACATAACAGTCCACAAGTTGCCAGAGTTTGCTTCTGAGGCATGGACCAAAGCCACTACCCCCTCCAACATTCTCAGTGGTTTCCGGGCGACTGGTATATGGCCACTCAATCGCAACATCTTCCCAGATGATGTGTTTGTAGGAGCGCATGTAACCGAGCGACGGCACCACCAGAATTTGTAGTGGAAGTTACTCCAACTTCTTTGATGGAGGAAGTTCAGATGGAGAGGAGCGACTGGCTGAAGGCCATACCTCAGAAGCTATACCCCTTCCCGCTGTGTCTCCCAGGCTAGATGATGTGCCTGCCACCCCGGGCCCAGCACGACAGAGCCTGCCACCCCGAGCACCAGCACGACAGAGCCTGCCACCCCGGGCCCCAGCACGACAGAGCCTGCCACCCCGGGCCCCAGCACGACGCCCCTGCCACCCGGCCCAGCACGACAAAGCCTGCCACCCCGAGCCCCAGCACGACAGAGCCTGCCACCCCGGGCCCCAGCACGATGCACCCTGCCACCCCGGGCCCGAGCACGACGCACCCTGCCACCCCAGGACACCCTTCTCAACAGACAGACTTAACCCCAGAGTGTGTCAGGCCGTTCCCTAAGGCTAATCCTCGTCCTTATGGAAAGGGACGGAAGAGGGTGCGGGCCTGCATTTTAACCGAGAATGAGGAGGCAATATCTGACCTGAGGTTGAAGGCAGAGAAGAGGCAGAAGCTGGAAGACAAAAAGAAGGCAGCGGCTGAAAAGAAAACATTGGGAAAGAAGAAGGGTCCACAGCGGAAGAAGTCTGTGCCTGTCCCGGAGGAAGACACCACTGACGAGGAGGAGGTTGATGATGTCCGACTTCAGCTGGACGACTCCTCCGAGTACTCGGATGAGGTGGACGACGAGGGCACCTGGACTGCAGCATCATACCCTTTTGCTGCGAAAACATCACAGGTGGGGGACTTTGTTCTGGTTCAGCTGAAGCTGGAGGAGGGAAGGGGTGTGGGCACATTAGTGTGCTATGTTGCTCAGGTGTTGGCCATCATGGAGGATGGAAAATTAAACCTTTCTTTCCTCCGGATGAAGTCCGCTAACACCCGAGGACACGTTCACCTTCCCTACCATCCTAGATGAAGCTTCTGTTGATCAGAACAGTTTGCAAGGGTGCTCCTGGTGAACCCCAAGGGCATCACCAAGAGAGCAGGGCTGACCTGGTGAAGGTGTTTCCCCGCTGCTATGCCTTCATATGCACATTTGAATAGTGAGCCATAAAAATACCTAGACCTATCTTTTAATAAATGCCTATTTATAGAGCTTATCTTTCATTTCATCACCTAATAAATGGGGGTGTCTACTTAGCATATATGTTGATTTCAGGCAAAAACAACCACATAATGTTTGATGTAATATTGAGTTAAAAATATCATACGGACCCCTATACTGATCCGGTGTCCCCTCGTGGGGGGGACCCGACGAGTGCCAAAAATTTATAAAAAACTTAAATGACCCTTATTATCTGAGTTAAGTATTCTGAGGGTACCATAGGTGGGCCATATTGTGAAGTTTGTTTTGGCCCAGTGTGCACTTCTCAGGTAAAAATGATTTTTTATGAATATTTTTCCACTAATTTACGGGCCCACACCAACCACCCTAAGGGGTAATATATATTATATGATATATATTATAATATATAAGTTATAATATAATATATATATTTATTATTTATAGATCTATATTTTTATATATTATATTCTTGCAAGGGGGGGCCATGGCGCATGCCCCCTGACCCGTACGCCACGCCTACCGTAGGTTTCATTTTTTTTTTTTTGGTTTGCGAAAATAAAACTAGCACCATTAGAACAAACACCTATTGTAGGCCAAGAAAAAGTAGTGGTGTCTCTGAAAACGAACGTGAAACTCTCCTCCATTATAGGCCTCTTCCATTTGCGACATTTCAAGAACCAGTCACGGAACCCAAGAATTCAGGCGTTCCATTTGCGCACGAAAACCTAGGTCCGAGGCAAAGCGCGTAGTGACTCAGCAAAACCCGTGAACTTTCTCTACTCACATTGAGAGGTGGGTATAGCTTGGGTAGAGTTTTCAGTTCATAACAAACAATGGTCGCCTTGGGCCCTATTTCTCTTATCGTGAAGGGTTTTCCGCATGCACGAGTCGGAGACGATGTCAGACGGCATACAAGAGGCCTGGTGGAGGCCATGCGTTCCGCGAGCTTAAACTTGATATGATCCCTTCACATAACAGCTAGCTGAGTTATCTCTCGTTATCTCTCTCTCTCTCTCGTTATCTCTCTCGTTATCTCTCTCTCGTTATCTCCCTCTCTCGTTATCTCTCTCGTTATCTCTCTCTCTCTTGCCTCGCCAGCTGAGCATGTTTGTAAACAAAAAACGGGGTTTTTGCGTTCCATTTGTGACACGCGAACCCAACCATGAACCCAGACCCAACCCTGAACTGAAAGAACTGGTTCATGCAACTTGTGCACAAATGGAAGAGGCCTTATAACCGTACGTAGATCTAAAAGTTGTTTCGTAGTCTATATGAAATATATATATATATATATATATTATATATATATATATATATATATATATATTATATTATATATATATAGTCGTTTCGTACACTCAGGACAGAGTTTAACTTGATGACTAGTTACGAAACGACCAACCAGGTATATATGTACGAAAAAACTCAATCAGTGTACGAAACAGCTAACAAAACCGGGGTACGAAACTCCCTGTATTGCTAGTCCATCCGTATCCTTCACTTGACTCATTCTCTCCATCTCATCTTTGTCTCCTATTCTACTCCTTCACTTCCCGCATCTTCCTCTCCCATATCATCTTCTCTATACACTTCTAGCACAAGACACATTTCTTTTTTATTTCCCACTTTACTCATTCCAGTCACCTATAGACATTCGGCAGCATAGCATTCATTGCACCCTTTATTTCATTCACATTCCCCTACAGCGTCCTGACCAATCATAAACAACTCAACATGAAAGAAAACAAACTAATAACATAACTTTTTATGGCTTGTATATTAGAAAAACCTTCATCATGCGACCATATACGAACAGGTGCGAGTGGTCTTTAGCAAACCTTAGCACTACGGTGGAACAACAAACAAATATGGCGGATGGATGTTCGCAAAGATCGTTTGATAATACCTCTAAACGCGTTACGAACGTTCCAAGATCAATCTAAGTGCAAAGATGATCTTAGAGACGCGTTACGAACGTTCGAACATCCGGCCCCAGGCCCGATGTAGACCGCACGCTTAGTAGCACCAGAAAATTCCCATTTATATGACTAAATCAAACATAAAAGGCAATATATAATGTCCCCTACATTTTATTTGCTGTTTGTACAGGAACTACCACGTGTACCCCTCACGGCCTCTTGTAGCTTCCTTATTTTCTTATGTTCTTGTGTAGGGGATGTATCATAAAAGCAAGTGGTCAGAGCATTTTAAGTGAAAATATCCCCAAATTAAGGATTCATATATCCATGTCCACATTCGTGTCTCCTAATCCCCAAATCTGGGGATTAGTCCCCATGGTTGGCAACACTTGAGTGATGCTTTAGTGGTAAAATTCGTAATATATGGCGCCTGGCGACATCAGAGCACCGTGGCGAATATAGTGTTATCTACGGTAGATAGGGTAATCAGACCCCTTCCAGGGTAGTGATTAGGGTAATGCATAACATGGGGAAATTTTAGGGTAGAGCTTGTTTTATTTCGCTTGTTGAGGGATGATCTTAATAAAGTTCTTGAGCAGCATGATATGTGGGGACCATAAATGAAAGGATTTCGAGAGAATTCAGAGGACTCCTACAGCCTACATAATGGCACCGCACCAAAAGTTTTCTCTCTCAGAGTTCTATTATTTTCTACTACTTCTACTATTGCTGACGTTTCATTCAGAATGGATGATGAAACTACACTAGTTCTGATTTTTATGACTCAGGAACGGTATATATACGGTACTACAACCTCAAAAGTTCAAGATGACCCAAGCAATTTATGATGGGAAGCTTCTCAAAGTAAAGCTTACTCAGTTCTTGAACAGCACCATTTCCGTGATATAACTTGTAGCAATGACATCCCCAGCAGGTTTTGAGCATCTTTATTTCAACAAAAATAACATTTCTGACATGTAATGATGTGAGAGATGGGCGGCGGCGACGGCCGGGCCGCCAACCGCCACCCTCAACAAGTGGAAGGAAGGTCTGTACAATGCGGACTGGCCCGCGCAGGTAGCGGGGCCTTGGAATGAACTGTCTGAATATAGCAGCGGGTGGGCGCCGTCCGTGCCCCGGGAGGACAGCTTTGTTCTGGGGAGGATCTGTACGGGCACTGCCGGATCGCTGACACAGCCGCTGCCGCTGCTCCGGCGGCCAGCGGTGCAGCGGTGAAATGGCAATTGTATCACCAGTCTGTAATGATTCATAAATATCTCATGGAGAAGAATGGGCATGATGGGAGGGCAAGGTTGCGGGTTTGGGGCACAGCATGATATGGGCGACAGTAGCAGCTGTGGCGGCAGGCAGCGTCGACAACGACCCCTCCCCTTTGGAGCCTGAGTATTAACACAAACCACCTACTTACTCCTATGTACACACACAGATGGGTAGCTTTGTACACCAGAGTGCGGCGTGACAACACTAGTCCACAAAACAGATCACAGATAACACTTATCACGGCTGTCTCATCCAGTCCTCCGGGCTGGCTCAGTCATCATCGCTGACTGGCTCAACGTTGGGCTCATACCCCTGTGGGAGGCGACCCCCACTGATACTACTGCTGGTGGTGGTGGCGGCAGTGGTGGAGGGCGGCACCCCAGGGACTCCCCCTCCCTGACCCCCGTGTCCACGGAACCCGGTATAGGAGTAAGGGGGGTACTGGCTCCCTGGACCACCAACCCCAGAAGTGTATCGCTCCCCTGCCTCTGCCGCCTTGGGTCCTACCTTGCCCTGCCCAACCACATCCCCCGCCTTGGAGGAGGGCGGGTGGTCACGAGGGGACTCGTCGATCACCATTTCGCCCGATTGTGGCGAGTCTGCATCGGCCACATCATCCCGGGGGGGCGGGGGCGGCTCCTCCCGCCGCTCCTTAGTTGAGTCGCCCCCGGTGGAGCGTGGACGGGACGGCGGCCGCTGCTCCGGGATATCAGGCCTCGGCCGCTTTCTGGCTTGATCGTCGACGTCTGAGTGGGCGTTGGTCTGCGGCGCTGACGGCTGGCTGGCCGGAGTGCCCGACCGGGGATGGCGATCTTCGTGGCCCAATTTCTCGCCGTCCTGTGAGTCCGGAGTCCGCATAACTTCTGCAATCTTGCAACGGACATATTCGAACATTTCCTTGGAACCCCCACCCCCACCCCCCGTCCGCTTCTGGAAGCTCCATTGGGTGTTCAATTCACTATGGTTGGGTTCCGAGGTGGGCGGGGCAGCCGAAGTAGGTGGAGATATGGGCTCCACTGGAAAGCTGCTCGCTGGTACAGCAGGTGGAGTGCGCAGCTTGTGATCAGGCCTTGGTGAAACTGACTGTGACTGGGCGATGCGGATGATTTGCCGCTCATCGGGAGCGAGGTGCTGCGCGGAGAGGTGGTGGGTGGCAGGGGGGGCGGATGTGGGAGGGGGCCGATGAGGTGAGCGGGATTCGAGCCTCTCCTTACCCTCCTTCTCCAGGCCAGCACGCATCTTCCTCTGATCCCTCTGATCGTAGCTAAATTGAGAGACGGTAACAGCAGGAGGACCTCCAGAGCTAACAATAGGGCGACCATCAGTCCTCAAGATCTCAAATGGCGGTCTGCTGTAAGCGAGATGAGAAGCCGGCATCTTACGTCCATCACCGCTGGAGAACTCGCGGTGGATGATCTGGTCCATGTGGGCCTGGATGGACTTGGGGCTGGGATGGTGGGGTGGTGCATGCATGGAGGCATTGAGGCCATCCTTGTGATTGAGTGGGTTGGTGGGGCGAGGATCAGGGCCATCCTCCACCGTCACCACCTCCTTCTCCTTCGGTAGGGATGCGAGCTGACCGGCTGGAGATCTGACCCGCTTGTCTAACTCCACCACCTGGAGGCCTCCTTCACCCTCTCGCCTGAATGTGGCACGCTGCTCCCCACCACCACCGCCGCCACCACCACCACCACTGCCACTGACACCACCAGGACCACCACCACCACCACCAGTACTGCCTCCGCCTCCACTGCCGCCGCCACTGCCTCCCCCACCGCCATCCCCACTGTCATTGTTAATCTGATGTGTGATGATGGCATCGATCAGGTTGGCTGCCGTCAGCGTCTCACTTTGATTACCTCTGCCGGGCTTAGGCGGTGCCGGTTTGGGTGGCTCGTCCTTTTTGAAGCATACAAGGCCTTTGGCAGCATCACTCTCTAGGTCAGACTTAGACTCAACGATTTTGGACACCATTCTTTGACGTTCAAACTCACTGGCTCGATCTACAATGAAACGGCGGTCGTCGCCCTGAGGTGGTAGCGACTGTGGGATGCGTGCATCGTGCGGTGGCGGCCGCACGTCATGTTTGTTGGGGTTGAGAGCACGCACTGAACGGTTCATGGAGTCTGTCAGCTGCTGCTCGAAGCCCTCCAGCTGCGGAGTGTCGTGGTGCCGTCCATCCCGCCGCACATCCACCGCCGGGGGGTAAGGAATCCCACCTCCGCCACCACGCTGAGCCACTGCAGTTTCCACTAAAGCCTTAAAATTCTCCGAGCCAACAACAGCCGCAGCTGAGGTGGGAGCATGCATTGGGGAGTAGCAGCCAGGATCAGTGCGGGGTGAGGCGCTCTTAGGGGGCATGTGGGGTGTAGGCTTGTTGGGCGGCCACCGTTGAATCACCCCTACACGAGAAGGTGGAGGCGTGGGAGTCGACACCCCCGGAGATCGGAACTCATGTGGTGATGGAGCAGGCTCGGATGCGGGAGGTGTGAGGGCAGTGTCACGCGCCGAGGCCGGGGAGTTGGGTGGCGGCCGGGCCATGCTGCGATCCTGCTGGAGATACAAAGCAGTAGAGGTTGGCGGGGTGGGTGGTTGGTAAGATCCGTGAGGCGCAGCACTGGAATAGTAGATATTACGATGATCTGATCGGTGCTCGACCATGCGGTGGTCGAGTGTCCGCAGCTCTATGCGATGGTCCAGGTTCCTGTGGTCAAGACTCCGAGGATCCAGACTTCGGGGGTCCACCGAGCGGATGTCCAACGTGCGGGGATCCAGTCCTCGGGATTCCATGATGCGGTTGACCGTGGTGCTCCCTGGCAGACTGCGGTGGTCCCTGGGATCCTGCTGTGGACTGTGGTCTCTTCCACGAGGGGACACTCGAGGGTCCTTCTCAGTGACCCGACGTCCCGGCATCTGCTGTGAAGTCAGGTAGTCGTTGGCAATGATCTGCCGGGAGTTGAACTGGGAATCTGGGTAGGATGGCCGCGCGGCGTAGTGGTAGGAGGGATAAGCATAGGTGCTGGTGGGGGGGGCCGTGGAGCTGGGGGGTCGGGGGCCACGGTAAATGTGATCGCGGTCATACTGAACGGAGATGGCAGGACGAGGGATGATCTCCACGCCGCTGCCGGGGCGAGGCTCAAACACCACTTCCTTGTATGGGTTGTTGGTCACTGAGGACCTCTTGGGGTCATGGTGGATGGGGGTACCCTGTGTGATGGAGCCACCTTCCTTCCCCATCCCAGACTTTGGCATCATGTCAAAGCGACCAGACTGGCTGATAGACACAGGTACAATGGATGGGGGATTGACGGGCGTTCCCTGGGTGATGGAGCCAACATGGAGGGGGCCACCAGATTTGTCAGGCTTGAGAGGGATTCGAGAGGGGGCAGTAACAGCCACCCCATGGGGCGGTGGATGCTGTAAACGATGCTGTGAGGTGAGGGGCGGTGGCGGGGCCATGCTGACCTTTGGTTTGGAGGGTTGCTGAGCATGTGGTGGCCGCACGGAGGTGGGATAGACCAGCGGCGCTGCCACAGAGGTACCACTGGTCATGATGGAGGGTGGTGGCTGGTGTGAGAGGTTTCTGCCGTCAGAGATGAATGGCGAGGGTGACTTATTCCGCGGATCAACGAGTGGCGGCCACGGCTCATGGGGTGGTTTACTGTAACTGGCATTGAGGTGTGCCCGGGGTGGAGGGTCCTTGCTGGTGATGGTCACCTCCGCCCCGCCCCTGACTGTCATGGTGGGCATCTCCCTGGAGACTGTAACCGGTGGGGGTGGCGGTTGATGGAACTGAGGCGGCGGATGCTGAGTGTGCTGTACGGGTGGCGGAGGAGGGTGCTGCGTGTGTTGGGGCGGCGGCTGCGGTGGTGGTGGCGTACGACTTCGCTTCCGAATACTGAGGTCAAGACAATCACTTTGGACGTCCTGGGTATTGTAGGTGGAGGCATCGGGCAGGCCAGCACGAGGATCATTGTAGCGGCCAGGCAAGGGGATCCTCGGTTCCCGCTGGTATTCTCCACTGCCGGGTGAAACCTGTGGCGGCACCTGGCGACCTTGCGTGGCTCTAAGGATGGACTGAATGGTCGGCGGGGACTTGGTGGGGGGGTTGGGCAGCTTGTCCTCCAAGCTCTTCTCAATGGTGATGTAGATCAGGTCCCGCACATTGCCTGACGAAGAGCTGTTGAGATTGTCCGGTGGGGGCTGAGGGGGGCCCTTGGTGGTGGGTGCCAGAGGGGGCGGCACGTGCTGCAGTTTGACAGGGGTGGCAGGTACCGGGCGTCGCTCACCAGGGTGTGGGATGTGCTGCACGTCAGGAGAGTCCCAACCCACACCACTCTGGCCCTCGTCTGCACTGGCAGTTGCCGAAGAGTCATTATCCTCCCGCACACTGGGTGGTGGCTGACTGACGGCAGGCGGTAGTGGCTCCTTCATTACACCCCCGGCCAGCCCAGGCGCCTCGCGCTTCTCCGCTGCAACACACAAAAATCCAAATAGTAAACTCATATGCAATATTTTGTAGATATGACCTGTTTAGTATCCTTGTCAACTAACTAATTTGGTATATTTAGTTACTTTTCGTAATTTTATGGCTAACAACAGAATTTTTTTTATGGCAAAGGAAAGATCTGGACGTGAAGGGGTTAAACCAAAAAAAACTAAAAACTATATTACAAAGATCGCAGCGTGCTCACCATCAATATTGTTGTGGTGGGCGGGACCCGGGGACGGAGCGGAGGCAGTGTCGGAGGCGGAGTCTGGGCCAGGGGGCGGCGGGGGCACCGTGCCATCTTCATCACAGCTGGAGGTGGATGAGCCGCTCTCCTCCTCATCCGTCACGGTGGGCGGCCCGTCACCCTTCCCTGTGGCAACATTCACAGAACATAAGAACATAAGAAAATAAGGAAGCTACAAGAGGCCATGTCTGAATTTATCTAGCCTCGTTTTAAAGCTCTCTAACGACTCCCCACTAACTACCTGTCTACTGAGTCCATTCCAATCATTTACCAACCTATTTGTCAACCAGCTTTTCCCTATTTCTTTTTTAAATCTACGTTTTTCGAGTTTTAATCCGTTACTTCTTGTTCTACCCTGGTTACTAGCACAGATACTAAGTCAGTCACACAGCATGTATTTCATCTTCCCACCCAATATGCACACAATAAACAATGAAGACTCAAGATCAAGATTTTATGCAACAACCTTACAGAGAAAACACAGATGAACACATGGCCGAAATCTTATTACTGAAAAAAAAGACAACAGTGAACAAATAGAAGAGAAGAAAATAATTTGAAGAAAAAAATTGGAATGCAAGACAAGCAATGAAGACACGACCACAAACACAAGATTAATAAAAAGTATTGAGGAAAAGAAATAGGAGCCGTAAAAAAGGCTCATCCCAACATATCTGATCTGATCTGAAGATAATTTTCCTGAAGACAAACGTTACAAAAAGATTGAAAAGTATAATACAGATAAACACGACGGACAGGATCGTGAAGAAAGGGAGAATGACGCTATTGAAGCCAGCAAGACTCATTCCTTACCTCTCGCCTTGCGGTACTCAGCCAGCACATCATCAAACTTCTTTTTGAATTTGAAGTAGAAGCTCTTACATTGGCCCTCTGTCTTGTTGGGTAGGCGCTCGGCAACCTTGGACCAATGACACCCAACCTGCAAGCATTATAACAAGACTTTAGTATCATAGCATGGATAAAAACACATCATACCTAACATCTTATGAGAGCATAGCACACATTCTTCACGGAGATGCAAATCAGTACGAGCACCCTGAGTAGGATTACCAGACATGTATGAATCACAAGGAAAAACCACAATTATATATCTTGATAGATCTTTGGAAATTGGAAAGGGATTAGGTGTATAATAGTAATGTAAAGAAGATATTTGCATCAAGTTCATTATTTAAACTAAATTTATGATCTTGTGCAGCAAGGCCGAGAGGAGGGGGGGAGGCATAGAGTTAAGGAAGATCAGATGAGCAATGAGCATGAAAATAACGGTAGATAGCAAGAGAAGCAACAATGTGGTGTGATTTATGGAGATTGAAGACAGTTAGTTAGAGGAAGGAAGTTGATGAGACTAAAAACTTTGGACTCTACCCTGTTTAGGAGAGCTGTATGAGTGGATCCCCCAAACATGAGAGACATACTCCATACATGGGCAGATAAGGCCCTTGTGCAGACTCACATAGCAGGTAATTAGTGTACTTAGTAGGGTAATTAGTATAGGATCGTGATGGCAATGATGGTGGTAACAAATATGCCAGCAGCCTAGTGAAGACAGACAACTCACCTCCCTGAGGGTACAGCGCAGGGCCTCCACCTCCTCTTCCGACCAGCGTGAGGGATCCACGGGCTCCTCCACCTCCGGGCCCAGCTTGCGGCTGATGCGGTTGTGGCACGCCGAGCAGCACTTGGTCAAGTCGCTCGGGATCTCTGTCAGGGCGTCCATAATGATGCAATGAGTGTCTTGTGTGTGGCTTCCATTAATGTGTATGAGCCTTTTTCAAAGACTATCCTAAAACTATTGCTGGACAGGTTGCATGCTTAACATTTCCTTGACGTGTGCAGTACACCAGAAATGTTAAGTTTGTATTTAGTGAGTAATATACAAGTAGAAGTGGAGGTTAAAAAAAAAAACTATTACAGGTACTAGGGAGAAAAGGCAGCGCACTTATTGAAACAGAAAAATAGTAGCTCACAAGACACAAAGAATGCAAGGCCACTCACGGAACTCTCTGACGATGGGGTCCTTCACATCCGGGGGCAGGTCGCTCCACTGCGGCGGCAGCGGCCGGAGACGCTTCACCCGCCACTTTGGGGTTGGACACGTGGGTATGGGGCACCTGGAGAAAGAAAATGCATTGAAATAAAACCAAATAATACTGTATCCTGCTTGCCTGGTCTTGTTTTCTTTGTATCTACAAAAGTGGCAAGAGGGCCATAGAATTAAACTAAGAGGAAAAAATTGCTAGCTCTGCTCTAGCTAAAATTGCTAGGGCAGATTTTATGCAAGAAAAATATACAATTGTGCATGTAGAGTAGTAGTACATAAAAGTGGCATCAAGAGGAATAAATGTAGGAAGTAGAATCTGATAGATGGTTAGTCCCAAACAGCCTCCCTCAATGCATCAACATCACAGCAAAGAAACACTTACTGCGTGACTCTCCTGCGCACAGCACGACATCTGCAGCTGTTGCAGACTCTGGGGTTGGGGGGCAGGTGAGCCTCCACCAGGCCGTACTGTGCCGCCTGGCCCGGGGCAATGGGGCGCGACAGACCAAAGTGTTCCAGCTGGGCGTTGCACAGGATGCACTCGTGGGGCCCTCCCTTGCCTGCGCAGAGAAGAGACGGGTATAAGTGGTGCATTTCTTTACGTACACCAATGAAGGAAGGATTGATTTAATGCCAAAAAAGGGGAAATGTGCCACCAATGAAGGAATAGATGTCATCCTTTGGAAATATGTAGTCTTTACAAGTGAATATATGGGACCAGTAGGAAAAAGGGCCACAAGTATTCTTAACCCCTCGAGACTCATAACGTAATTTGCTTTGTAATTTGGCTATCATTAGAGAAGTTTTAGTGAATATAAGCAATATTTTATAGATATGACCTGTTTAGTATCCTTGTCCACTAACTAATTTGATATATTCAGTTATTTTTTGTCATTTTATGGCTCAACAACATGCAATTTTTTATAGCAAAGGAAAGATCTGGGCGTGAAGGGGTTAAACAGAGCAAGCGAAGAGTTGAATATACTGTGAAGAGGAAAATATAGTCCACCCAATGTTGTTGCGGATGTTGCATAAATATATACAATGAAAATTCCGCAAACAGTGATTTAGATTTCCAAGAAGACAACTTGGTGTGTGTGTGTGTGTCTCGTATGGAAAAAAACATGAAACACAACAAACTATAAACAATTATACAAAAGCAAAGAAAACATGAGGAAAGGCTGCACAAAATTGCTAAATAAAATCGATATGCCAAAAAAGCCCAAAGTCTGTTGGTAGTGCTGCTTCTGAAGATCGACAGAGTATTTATTTGCATGATCAAAGAAAATTCTGAGTACACATAATGATTCATAAAGCTGCCTGCCATTTATTTTCACGTCTCTCCCTCTCATTTAGAGAGAGAGAGAGAGAGAGAGAGAGAGAGAGAGAGAGAGAGAGAGAGAGAGAGAGAGAGAGAGAGAAAAGAGAGAGAGAGAGAGAGAGAGAAAAAAAAGAGAAAGAAACAAAGAGAGAGAGAGAGAGAGAGAGAGAGAGAAGAGAGAGAGAAGAGGAAGAGAGAGAAGAGAGAGAGAGAAGAGAGAAAAAGAAAAAGAGAGAGAGAGAGAGGAGAGAGAGAGAGAGAAGAGGAGAGAGAGAAGAGAGAGAGAGAGAGAGAGGAGAGAGAGAGAGAGAGAGAGAGAGAAGAGGAGAGAGAAGAGAGAGAGACAGCGAGACAGAGACAGAGACAGAGACAGAGACAGACAGACAGACAGACAGACACACACACACACCGCCCTCCAGCCCGCCCACCCAGCCCTGCCGAGCGTCCGTTCCTTCCACAGGGGATAAGATTAATACGCACACATGTCTGGTGAGCCGCGCGAGTGATCGGTTTGGGGAAGTTAGCGGAGAGGCGGCGGCGGTGATGGTGCGGGAGGAGGCGGAGGGAGATGGCGGGAGGGGGAGGAAGGGAGGAACTGACGGAGGGAAAG
>JACEEZ010020813.1:225000-242500 GCA_016584305.1 Chionoecetes opilio
TAAAACTAATCACACAACCACAACCACCCCCACCGTCTCTTCCTCTTCCTTCGATCACTTGCTGGACATATTTTCCCAGCAAACTTGGCCCTCCTTCCCTCCTTTCCTTCTTCCTTCCTCCCCCCCCACATGCAACTCAGCAGCCCTCCACGTTGTGTTTGCTCGTCTGTGATAGGCTGGGGGCGGGGGCGGCGGGCCAATCACAACCCACTTTGGCTGCCGACTTGCTTATACCCTTTGGTCGTCCCACGTGACCGCCAGTCGGGCTCAAGACGTGGTGAGGGGAAGTTATATCTTTGTGCTCTTCCTACACCTGTCTTTCCATGTGAAGGTTTAAAGTGGCATAAGACTTAGTGGTGAAATATATACGAGGAATAATAGTACTTATTGTGATGGGATATGAGTGAACGAGAGAATAATTGAGGTTTTTAAATTATTTTCTCTCAACTACACGTGCAGCATATCATCGCTCCGACATGTTCAGGACTTGTGACACTCGTGTGTGGGTGTGTGTGTGAGTGTGTGTAGGTCACGTGTGAGTGTTTAGAAGTGTCTTTTAGGCAGAAGGTACAGACATAAGCCCCTTTAATCTTTAAGTCTTTTCTGAGGAGGCACGATAAGTGTCCCTACGCTGTGTGTTACTCCAGTACTTCATCACGCCTTCAACAGTGTGCAAGGGAAGAGTTGACAAAATTGTGAACTTAAGGAGACGAAGTTGAAGAGGACCTATGAAGCGGTACTAAGCGTCAACGGTCACAAGAAGAAGAAGAAGCCGTGGTGCCGTGCATGACGAGTGCCGTGCTGTGTTGTGCAGCCGCTGCCATGAACGACACCACCGCCACGCCACCCCGCCCCGCCCCGCCCCTCGCCCCCCTCCTCGCCATGCACCAAGACGAGGACTACGACGCCTGGGTGTTAGCGGGCGGGCGTCTCTTCCGCGCCCACGCCTCCGTGTTAGCATCGCACAGCGCCTACCTGCGTGGTGCTGCCGTGGGGGGCGTGGCGGGGGCGCGGGGGGACGTGAGGCTGCTGCTGCCTCACGTGCCCCCCGCTGGGTTTGCCGCTATCCTCACCTACATGTACACGGGACGCCTGCCCGTCACCCCCGCCACGCTGTATGAGGTGAGCGAGTACACACACACACACACACCACTGCTTTTCCCCTCATTCTTCCCCCTTCTTTTCATCATTCCTCGCACCACTTCTTTTCCCCTCATTCTCCCTCCTCCTTTTCACCCCACATCCCCACTTCACACCCACACCCCACCACTACCCACACCACTGATTTTCCCCTCATTCTTCCCCTTCTTTTTACATACTCTTCATTTTCATAGTTTCCTCTTCATCGTTAGCTATTTTTCCCTCCACATTCTCGTTCTTCCTTTTATTTATTTCTCCTCAGTCACCACCACAAACCCCGGCGAACACCCGGTACCCATTCACTGCTGGGTGGACAGGGGCTCGGGTTTTAAGGAAACAACCCATCTGTTTCCGCTCCGCCCGGGGATCGAACCCGAGACTTCTCGGTTGTGAGCCGAGCGTGCTTCCCCTACACCACGGAGTACCCTGTGTGTGTGTGTGAGCGCAGTTATAATCCAATGCAAAATTAAACCACCTGTTGCTCTCTCTCTCTCCCCCTAGGTGCTGTTGGCGGGTCACCTGTTACAGATGGCAGGCGTGGTGTCGCTCTGTCAGGCGCTACTCACCACCACCACTACCACCACCACTGCCTCCACCACCACTCCGGAGGGCACGGCGGCCTTGGGTGTGACCCCTGACCTGACCTCGCTGCCTCCCGCCCTCAGTGTGTGGAGGGGGCTGGCCAGACTGGTGCCGCCCCCTCCACACCACTCCCACCAGCACCCCGCCGCCGCCACCACGTCCTCCTCGACCCTCACGCCAACCATCGTCCGCCCCACACCCACACGCGCCCGCCCTCTCCATCCCCCGCTGGGTAATGTGTGTGTGTGTGTGTGTGTGTGTGTGTGTGTGTGTGTGTGTGTGTGATCCACAGAAAAAATATATGTAATTTCAAGGTATTGGCTACATCACTTAACGATTCTCACTCCTGTTGTCCTTCCTTCCTTTCCCTTTCCTTTCCTTTCCTTTCCTTTCCTTTCCTTTCCTTCCCTTCCTTTCCTGTCTGTTTACTTCCTTGTCTGTCTGTCTGTCTGTCTGTCTGTCTGTCTGTCTATTTATCTATCTATCTATCTATCTATCTATCTATCTATCTATCTATCTATCTATCTATCTATCTACCTGCCTGCCTACCACTCCTCACGCCCACCTCTCACCACCTCCCACAGACCTAACACGAGAACCCGAGGCCATGGAGACAGAAACTAGTGGTGGCGAGGAGAGAAACCCCTCTACATCCCTTCACTGCCTCCCCACCACCACCACCACCACCAACGCCACCCAGCTCCAGCAACTCCCCGCCCACCACCTCCACCACGCCTTCCGGGAGCCCCCCAGTCACCCCGAGGACAGCGCGGCGGGGGGGCGTGCCGGAGCAGTGGTCCTGGACGTGGCTACTTGTGACGGGCCGGTCTTCTTTGAGCGAGTCATCAACAGGGCGTACAAGGCCAATGTAGGTGTGCCCAGTGTGTGTGTGCATTCATCTAGTTGTATTTTACAGGGCCTGAGCAACGCTCGTATGGCCCCGTCTCCATATCAACATTTTATATCATTCATCCTTAGTGCTTAGTGTTGGCCGAAGCCATCACCCCGGGAGGCGGGTCACAAACCCCCGGCTAACACCCGGTACCCATTCACTGCTGGGTGGACAGGGGCTCGGGTTTTAAGAAGACCGCCCGTCTGTCTTCGCTCCGCCCGGGGATCGAACCCGGGACTTCTCGGTTGTGAGCCGAGTGTGCTAACCGCTACACTACGGAGCGTGTGTGTTCCCTATGCCGCAATCACTTCTTCTTCTAATCTAGTACATTCCCGACGTCTGTACTTTTATAAGAAAAGCTAGACTTATTTAAGTTTTGTTGTTGCGTACGTATGTGTGTGTGTGTATCTTACCATAACCTGACATATTTCCTTCCTCATAAACGTCACTCGGTAATTCTACACTCGCAAAGCACATATCAATACCTGCACCAGCACATAGCAAAATATATGTTACTTATATACACATAAATCTAAGGAAATAAGGGGGAAGGGGGGAAGGGGTAGGTAAATACTCCTGTTGTGACTCCTGCACTAACAGACCCTACTCTCCCTCCCTCCACACTACTTGCCGCAATCACCTATTCTTTTAGTCCATTCCTGGAGTCTTTACTTTTTAGGGAAAGCTATACTTATCTATGTCATGTTGTTGTGTGTGTGTGTGTGTGTGTGTGTGTGTGTAAACTTTTCCATAACCTGACATATTTCCTTTCTCATAAACGTCACTCAGTAATTCTACACTCTCAAACCACATATCAGCCCCTTCAGCACCAGCACTAACTCTCTCCCTTCCTTCACAGCCTCTTGACGCAGACGACTCAGAGACAGAGACAGAGACAGAAATCAACGTAGAGGAAGTGGACTCCTGCGAGGATACCTTAAGTCGTTATCACCCCGCCTCCGCCTCCCACGGCTCAGAGGACACAGGGAGAGAGGGACTGGCCAACCCCCTTCACATGCCTCCCTCCAGCACCACCAAGGAGGAGAACAAGGCCCCGTCACAGCCTCCCCAACGCAGCTCCTCCCCACCTATACCTAACAACAGTCTGAGCAGGACCTACCACTGTGTCTATTGTAACCACACCTTCAAGAGTCATTACTGCTACCAGGTGAGTGAAATAAAAACCTCTCCCTCCCTCCCTCTTTCTGCCTTAAACACACATGAACATTCAATTCTTCTCAGGTAGATAAGATTAGTACGCCATCTAGGTAATTAGTACCAACACCAGCTAGGTAATTAGTACAACACCATCTAGGTAATTAGTACCAACACCATCTAGGTAATTAGTACCAACACCAGCTAGGTAATTAGTACCAACACCAGCTAGGTAATTAGTACAACACCATCTAGGTAATTAGTACCAACACCAGCTAGGTAATTAGTACAACACCATCTAGGTAATTAGTACCAACACCAGCTAGGTAATTAGTACCAACAACAGCTAGGTAATTAGTACAACACCATCTAGGTAATTAGTACAACACCAGCTAGGTAATTAGTACAACACCATCTAGGTAATTAGTACCAACACCAGCCAGGTAAGATTGAAACCGAAATTAGTTACTTCTGATGTGCCAATTACGTCATTACCATTAGTACCCACACCAGCTAGGTAAGATTACAACACCATCAACAGTTACTGATCTACAATACAACCCTTCAACAAGTCCCAACACTGCACCATTCCCTGCTTTGAAACACAACACACCTGAGAGACAAGCAGGTTTTCTCAACTCTCACCTTGTGGCTCGTATGACTGTAGTATTGATTACGAGCATTATTATATTGCAATAAGCCGAATAAACCATCAAGCATCAAGTATCAACGCACACCCTAACCACAACCCACGTCTCCTCCTACAGAAGCACATGCGGCGCCACATCAACCCAATCACGGTGGAGGTGGACAAGCCAAGACCACCTACCACCACCACTACCAGCGCCACCACAACCACCACCACCTCGCCCAACCCCCAGAATGACAGTACAGCACCAGCAGGGGAGGGCAGCAGTAGTGTGGGGACAGCAGGAGCAGGAGGCAGTTGGTGCTTCTACTAAGAGCAGAAGCACCTCGCCCTACAGCAGTCGCACAGTGTCCCCAGCACCTTCCTCGGAGGGACTCAAGATTCTGGATCTGAACGTGCAGTACTTCCCCTGCAAGACCTGTGGTTCCAAGTTCCCCAGTTACTACTTTGTCCACAAGCACCGAAGACTCTGCCACCAGGAGGAGGAGAATGCAGCAGCTGCCGCCTACACCAAGAAGTCTGCCCCCACACCCTCCACACCCCCCTCCAGCTCCGTCTCCACACCCCCACCTGCTCCCCCTACACCTACACTACTTGCTCCCCCTACACCCACGACCACTTGTCCCTCCTCCCCCTACACCCACACCACTTGTCCCCCCTCCTCTGGACACCACGGCCTCGTCAGCCACCACCACCACAGTTGCCTAGGTGACGACTGTCTCCGGCGGATTTCTACCGATATTCATTAGCAATAAGGGTTTGTAGCGCCCTATGTTATCTTTTTTTCTTGTACTTTTATCTTGTTACCTGTAAATAACAAGATAGAAAAAGGTAACACTCCCTCCCCTTATTAAACCTGATGATGTGCAGTCGCCTTGCACTCTGCTCAAGCACAAGTTCTCATTTCTTGCACCAGTACCCTCTGCCGCTCTGTCAAGGCAACATCTCTCCCCAAACACTAATACCCGCATACACACACACGTACATCCACTTCATGTGCACTGTTCTTCAAATACAGAATAACGATATCCATGTTCTCTCATTGTTAACCCATAGTCAGTGAATTATATTTTTTCTAGAATTTAATAATATATTTTCTGGTGGAATTTTTTTTCGAAAGTACAACACACATATCCAAGAAGTCATTGGGTAAATTTGTTTTCAAGGAATGAATCATCTTTCTGTTTAACGTCAGATTTTCCCATAATGTCCTGAGGTTAGACGGTCGATGATACGCTTCCCATACTATTGTCGGCGTGGCGTTCATCATTTAAATTTGCGGCATGAGTTTTACGCCCCAAATGTTCTAAATACCAAATGTATTCCACAAAAATCAAAGAAGAATCCATCACTACCAGAGCAAGATAGTGTAGGAGGAGAGCAGAAATCAGGAACCACAGGCAGAAAGAGATCAGGATAATGACAACAACAGTACAAATGATAAGAGTATAGAGAAGGAGACAATACAGTAGCAACAAGGAAGTATGTTGGTCTGTACTCACCGTGCTCCGCCGAGTTGTCGTCGTCGCTGGAGTCCTGCGTGTCTTTGGTCTTCTCCTCGTCCTTGCGTAGGCGTTCCCTCCTCACCGGCTTGTCCCCGCCGCTGCTGCCGCCACCGCCACCGCTGCTATTCTTGTCGCTGCGGGGAAGGGAGGGATTGATTGATTTAATGCCAAAAAAAAGAGGGGAATGTGCCAGAAGGGAAGGAAGGGATGGTTAGGTTTTCTTGTAGGTATCCGAGTGTGGGTGGTGTAGGTTGTCTAGGAAACTAGTTTGTTTTATTGAATGTTTGTATTAGGTTTGTAGTGTTTATGTTCAAAGCAGTCTCATAGTGTTTGTGTTTGTATTAAGTTTGTAGTGTTTGAGTTCGAAGCATAGGATCTGTGGTACGTTCATAGTGTTTTGTGGTCTGTTTTGATATGGTTTGTGCCCTTTTCCTAGGGTGTGTGAGGTCTGTGTCATCTGTGTGTTGTCTGTTGCTGTGTAAGATACAACTGACGTAAATGTTAAGGGTGTTTGTTATGTGGTTCTGATGGTGAGAAAGCTGCTGTGATAACTTTCTATCTGTGCTGTGATCAGTGAGAAGTTTGGCAACAGCAACAGTAGTAAACATTTCTTTTGTGAGTCATCAACACGCACTGTAATCAAATGTTCCTACAATTTACTTGCAGACCAATAGGAAACTAATGAGATCTGTCTGCAGAAGCAAAAATACGAATGTTTGAGAAAATTGCATCTCTAACTATATTGTAAGGCTGTAAGGAAGTCACTGAATGTGAAGTCAAGAAAGAGGATAGAATAGAGGTGCTGGAAATTAAATACTCAAGAACAATAATTTCAGTTGTGAGATGATTTGATAGTAAGGAACAACAGGCGTGGCAGACATCAAAACTTGCTGGAGAGAGCAGAGCAGAGAGCAGAGCAGGCAGTGTTAAGTGGTAGTGACATGGCAAGAATGGAGAAAACCATAAGGAGAATAAAGGGAACAAATGGATCCCAGGTCGAGGTGACAAAGTGAGGGGATGGAGAGAAGGGGTCAAGGAAGCATTAAAACACAGGAGCCTAAGCGTCCAGCAGGGGTGAACGCCATGTGTGGGACAGACACAGTTGGTGCAATGTGCTTGTGTGCTTTAAGTCATGTGTTTAAGTCATTTTTAATCCCACTTCTATGAATCAAAATGAAAACCAGGTAAATGCTAACAGAACAAGAGATTACAGTAAATAGTGATCCTTGAGTAGTTTTTGCACGCGTCTTTGAACCATGTAAAACTTTATAATCATATAAAATGCATATGGAGCAAAACACGACCATCTGATGACAGGCGTGTGTTGTGGACAGCTTACCTGTGGGAGAGGTTTTCCTTGTCCTTCTCCTGCACCTCTTTGTTAGATATAGTGGATATAGTGGTGGTGGTGGCGGTGGAGGTGGAGGTGGGCGCCTCGCTGGTGGTGGTGGCCGCCAAGTCATTGGGGGCGGGGAGGGAGCCGGGAGAGCCCGCCGGAGTGTTGTTGGCAGTGGCATTGTGGGAGTTGGAGGCAGTGGAGTGGGGGGGCTGCTGCGCCGGGCCATTCCCAGAGAAGTTTTGGGGCTCCTCGTGTTGTTGTTGTTGTTGTTGTTGTGCCGAGCCGGTGAGGGACAGAGGGCTGCGGGTGGAGGAGGGGTTCTGGGTGCGCAGGGCGGCCACGGAGCCCCTGGTGGTCACGCCCGTGGAGTTGAGGCCCACCATCTCCACCACCGGCTGGTTGTTGGGTTTGCGCGGCCGCCTTATCCGCCGTTTCACCAGCATTTTGTAGTTTTCCTTCTTTTTGGTGCTATAGTAATATTGAATACAGTCACTCACCGACTTCTTCTCAAGGTAACTTCCTATCACCACAAAATTCTTTGGGTGTTGCAAGTACTTTTCCTTGAATATATCCCTCTCCTGTTCGGTCCAGATATTTATATTTTTGAATTCTTTGTATTCACTAATGGGTTCCTCTATTAGTCCGTTTTTGTTTATATAGCGCTGCTTTCGCTTCCTCTCCTCCAGAAGGATCGGGGGAATCACAGCATAAGCTCGCATCTTCTTGTCCTCGTTCTGGAAGCATGACAAGAGTTAGGCAGCTGCTTACATACACTCATCATCATCATCATCATCATCATCATCATCATCATCATCTCCTCAAGCACATCCCTATCTAAGTTCATCACCATAATTTTCCTCACTCCCACAATCACCATTCTCCACACCACAAAATCCGTAACATAATCACAATCACACTTACTCATCAAAAGTTATTGTAAATGGATGGATCTACAATTGTATGCCCGGCATTTACACTTATCTAGTGAAAAAAATATTTTCTAATTTTTTGGCTGCTGAAAAAATTCAAAAATTGACGCAAATCGGCTTATTGTTATTTTACCGCAAAACTATGTACGAGTCGTAGAAGAACTCATCTAAGTAACAAAGGTTCATCTTAAGGTGTTCTACATGATGCATTAATCGGTTTGTCAAAACACCTCATGGTTGTCAAGAAAATAGATATTTTGTATAAATGTACGAATATGCTATTTTCTCGGTTATTTACCAATCAATATTTGTTTGCTTTTCGCCAAATGATAGCCCTTGATCTACTTCATATTTACTTCCTTATTCATGTTGCACGTATCTGCCATAGTTTTTTAGTTATTGAAAAAAACGTGATTTAAAAAAAAATATCAAGGCATTGATCAATTTGCAATATTTTTTTAAAGATAGATTTGCTTGAAAATATGTTCCTTGCAGTTTTCGGGCATGCTGAACACGAATCTGGAGTCAGTTTTCAGTTACAATGATTAGAAGTCCCTATTTCACCCAATTCAAAATGACATGATACTTCCAGATATTCCTTAAATTCCTTCCTTGGCTGAAATAGGGACTTCTAATCATTGTAACTGAAAACTGACTCCAGATTCGTGTTCAGCATGCCCGAAAACTGCTAGGAACAAATTTTCAAGCAAATCTATTTTTCAAAAAATATTGCAAATTTGGAAGGGCCTCCTGCCTCCTGCACCACCTCCTCTCATCACTCCCTCTCACCATTCCTCTCACCTCCTGCTCCTGAAGGCCGTCCATGATCTCCTCCATCTCGGCGTCACTCTTGACTCGCGCTCCAACCCGAGAAAACCTTTCCTTCTCCTCGCGCTGCTTCCTCAGCTCGGGGAACACCTTCTCAAACAGCTCTCGGTTCTTGGCCACCTTCTCCTTGTGCTTCTTGGAGTTCTCAACCTGCAAAGATGACAAAGATGAAGGATAGTACAGGTGGTGATATCAGGTTTTCGGCAGGTCCAGGCCGGTGATATCAACATTTTCTTCTCTGATAAACCCTAAGCTTTTTTCATATTTTGTTTACCCATTTACAAAGTGATTTTGGTGGTCAGGTTCCATACTAGGACATTTTCTTCTGATAAACCCCTAAGTTAAAGGATATAATCCCTTTTTACCCCGTTACAAAGTACTTAACAGAAACTAACTATTGTTTTTTACTTTGATGAGCTTGTTACTCTTGAATACTTACATAGGAAAAAATATCCTCTCTCTCCAAGTGTATATGAAGCACCCAAAAGCCCACCAAAGGATAGGCCTCTCCAATCAAATATGTCATTAGTCACCTCTTCTCGTCCTCCCGCTCCCATTACATCCTACTAACCAGCTCCCTGCACCCTCAATCCCCTAATTTTAAACACCATTACCCACCATCCCCATACAAACACACACACCCTCACCCACCTTCTCTACCCGCTTGAGCCACTCTGTCATAAGCTTGGAGTAGGTCTGGGTGAGGTGGGACTCCCGCTGGTTCTTGCTGGCATGGCGCTTCTTGAAGTACTCCATGAGGCGCCGCTTGAACCCCGCGTACTGCCGCTTGTTGGCCAGGTAGACCTCCGTGTCGGTGGGCTGGTGGTACAGCGGCTGCGGGAGACAGGTTGGTGATTGTTTTAGCGTTGTTGAGAAAATGGGTGAGAATAATAGAGTAAAGATTGCTAAATATTGAAACAGAAGACAGAAACAACACATGAAGTCCTAAAGTGAATTATACTCATTGACCTGAATAAATGCACTGTGCTATCTACTATGTACTCCTCCTCCTCTATTCCTTCTGCAGTATTTTCTTCTCCTATTCCACAGCAATCCATCTCCCAACACCAAGGCTCCACCCACCAGCCTCCCTGCCTGTACCCGAGCTCTCCGCCTTTACCCCTCACAATACCTATGCCTCAGGACTACCTAACAGTGCTGCCCCGCCACTCACCAACACGCTGGGCACGTCGGTGGGCGGCATGAGTTTGTCCAGGATGTTGTGGGACTCCTCGGCTTTTTTCTGCAAGGGTTGAATGGTTGAAATGGTTGAACGAAATCAATCTTGTATGACTTTGATTCTCTCAAGTGCAAAGTAGCATCAAAGTAAAAAGGAAAGAAAATAAGTGAACACAAAGGTCCTTTCTGCTTCTTCCTAGTTTTGTGGAAAGGAAGTAAGCGTGAATTTAATGTTCTATTCTTACCAGCTTTCTCTTTCTATCTCTACTTCTCTTTTGAATGCCGATTAAAAAAAAAAAAGCAGATAAGGCAAATTACATAAGATTGTTTTTTTCTATTTGTCATTGTCCACCAAACTTTCCACACCAAACATTTCTTTAGGTAAACAGGACAAGGTGTTTATCAGTCACCCTTATCACGATAACCCTCAGTTACCACACTAACAGGATGGCGGGAGAGTCCAAACTTGAGGAATGAAAGCCTAGAGTCAGAGGAGGCTGAGACACATACATACATACACACACAGTTTACCTTTACATACACACACAGTTTACCTTTACAAACACACACAGTTCACCTTTACAAACACACACAGTTCACCTTTACATACACACACAGTTCACCTTTACATACACACACAGTTTACCTTTACATACACACACTGTTCACCTTTACAAACACACACAGTTTACCTTTACAAACACACACAGTTCACCTTTACAAACACACACAGTTCACCTTTACATACACACACAGTTCACCTTTACATACACACACAGTTCACCTTTACACACACACACAGTTTACCTTCATATAGCTACTGCACGATCATACACTTTTCACTCCCATCCGATATACAGTCATGCACATCTCACTCACATAGCAAGTCACACTTCTCACAAGGTCACTCTTCTCACACAGTCACACTTCTCACACAGTCACTCTTCTCACACAGTCACACTTCTCACAGTCACACTTCTCACACAGTCACTCTTCTCACACAGCCACTTCTCACACAGTTACACTTCTCACACTGTCCCTCTTCTCACACAGTCACACTTCTCACACAGTCACTCTTCTCACACAGCCACTTCTCACACAGTCACACTTCTCACACAGTCACACTTCTCACACAGTCACACTTCTCACACAGTCACACTTCTCACACAGTCACTCTTCTCACACAGTCACTCTTCTCACAGTCACACTTCTCACACAGTCACACTTCTCACACAGTCACACTTCTCACAGTCACACTTCTCACACAGTCACTCTTTCACAGTCACCTTCTCACACAGTCACACTTCTCACAACAGTCACACTTCTCACACAGTCACACTTCTCACACAGTCACACTTCTCACACAGTCACACTTCTCACAGTCACACTTCTCACACAGTCACACTTCTCACACAGTCACACTTCACACAGTCACACTTTTTATCTTACAGGTCAGTCTTACAGGGTTCCGGCCAGGCACGGGGCATACTTCCAAGGCCTAGTGACCTTGTTTTGGGTGAGGGAGGGACAAGATGGAAGTCCCGGCCATAAATAGGTAACACTGTAGGACTAGAGGCACAAGAAGCTTTTCCTGTTATGATGTGAAGCTTAATGAGGTAATGGTGATGTAACAAGGGAAACACTCTCTCTCTCTCTCTCTCTCTCTCTCTCTTTCTCTCTCTCTCTCTCCTCTCTCTCTCTCACATGATCTCTCTCTCACATGATCTCTCTCACATATTCTCTCTCTCTCACATGATCTCTCTCTCACATGATCTCTCTCTCACATGATCTCTCTCTCACATGATCTCTCTCTCATATCTCTCTCTCTCTCACATCTATCTCTCTCTCACATCTATTTCTCTCTCTCACATCTATCTCTCTCTCTCACATCTATCTCTCTCTCTCTCTCACATCTATCTCTCTCTCTCTCTCACATCTATCTCTCTCTCTCTCACATCTATCTCTCTCTCTCACATCTATCTCTCTCTCTCACATCTATTTCTCTCTCTCACATCTATTCTCCTCTCACATCTATCTCTCTCTCTCACATCTATCTCTCTCTCCCCCTCATCCAACTCTTCCCTGCCTTTCTCTCTCTCACACATATCTCTTTCTCTCTCTCACACACATAACTCTCCCCTGCCTCCCTCTATCTCTATCCATCACGCTGTATCTCCATGTGTTCTGCCCTCACCTCTCTCTCACCCTGTGTTCTGCCTCTCTATCTCACCCTGTTCTGCCCCTCTCACTCACCCTGTTCTCGGCATAGATGATCTGGGCGATGCTGTGATGCCTCGGCTCCTTCACCTCCTCCTCCTCGGCCTTCGCCCCGTCACCCTTCTGCGCCGCCACCTCCAGCTCGCCCTCCTTCTTGCGTAACTTGGCGATAGCTTGACTCAGCCTGGGGAAAGAACAAGTGATGGTTAGGCTAATCATTACTCTAGTATCTCATATTATATATTAGCTCATACATACATTAGTTCCTAACATATATTAGCTCATTACAATTACTCTATTATATTTAAGAATCCTGTTGTTTACGAGTGAGGAAAGGAAGGCAGGAAGGTTACGAGGTAGGAAGAAGGGATGGAAAACTGTCCAAAAGAAGAGGAATTAATTTAATCAACCCGCTAAGCACGTGGTTTTCATTGGAGTAAAGAGTAAGAGCCGAGTATTTGAGTGAAAAAAGATACAAGATGATTTGTTCAGGTCAAAAGGTCTGGGGGTAAAAATAGTGTTGAAAATGTAGACAGTGCAAAAGTGTGGAAGGGTGGATTGAATATATGAAAATTAAGATAATACAGGTACCCAGAGAGAGAGAGAGAGAGAGAGAGAGAGAGAGAGAAAGAGAGAAGAGACAGATGAGAGTGAAGAAGAGAATCGACAAGAGAATGTAGAAGAAGAGTGAGAGAGAAAAAGAGAAAGGAGAAGAAGAATGAAGAAAAAATTGACAAGATCTCAAATGAAAGTGATAGGACAAAGAGAGAAGGTGAATGGAAAAAACATGAAGCACTGCATCTTGATTCAGGCTAGTAAGCTCCAGACAGGATCTGTACTCACTACACTTCAAACTGCCATGCTATGATTAGCTTAGCTCAGGGTTCTATGCTACACTAACGATCTTCATGCTATTCAATTGTCTCTCCCTTGTCATTTTATCTCCCTCTCTCTATGCATATCTCTCTCTCTCTCTCTCTCTCTCTCTCTCTCTCTCTCTCTCTCTCTCTCTCTCTCTCTCTCTCTCTCTTACCATAATTCTACATGGTAACAAAGCTCATTCAATGTAAAATTCTCTCTTTTACCATAATTCTACAAACATGGTAATGGAGTTTATTTCATGATACGTTGCTATCTCCACACCTTAGCTATTCTGTGCTAAATTCCCCTTCATTGTTATGCTATGCTATGCTAACACGTTTATCTTGACTATTCTGTCTAAAATCACCAGAGAGAAAGTTTTCTTAGCTATTCTATCCTAAATTGCCCTTCACTATGGTATGTTATGCTATTTTAACATCTGTTCATCTTGACTATTCTATTTTAACCCCTTCACGCCCAGATCTTTCCTTGGTTATAAAAAATGGTCTGTTGTCGAGCCATAAAATTACAAAAAGTGACTGAATATACCAAATGAGTTAGGCGCAAGGATACTAAACAGGTCATATCTATAAAATATTGTTTATAGTCACTAAAAATTGTCTAATGGTGGCCAAATTACAATGGAAATTACGCTCTGGGTCTCAAGGGGTAAAATCACCAGAGATAGTTAGAATGTTATGTTTTGCTCACCTTGGCAATCTCCCTGTCCACCTGTTCTATGTGCTTGAGGAGATCGTCTTTGGTGGAGCGGAGTGGAGACTCATCCCGGGGGTCGTTGGGCATGGTGGGGGAGATGGCCTCCACCTGGGGCGTGTAGGTGGACTCCTGCGGGGACAAGGTGGATGAGACAAGGCTGGACGGGGAATGTGGTATAGGAATGCCTCAATTCCTCGTGTCAATGCTGAGATAAATTACAAACAGTTCCTGAAGATTAGTATACACCGTGATAGTCTTCAAGAACATCCTCTAACTCTCTTGAAGATGACTAACGACTCCCATCAACTCTCTCAATAAGCAATTTAGTACATATACATACATGCAAAAATAACGTGCACATCAGAGACTATAGTCTATTTTTTTTATTATGGTCAAAATGCACTAAGGAGGCCACACACCCTGCCTCCCCTTCTGTTCTACGGGGCAGCTGATTGGTGCATTCCTCGTATCATCACTACCAATCACAATATCTTCACTACTTAACAGTGCGTGACCACTGGACAGAGCAATCTTCATACAAAGGGATTTTTAATTTTGTCACCCTTGTAGAAGATTGCTCTGTCCAGTGGTCACGCGCTGTTAAGTAGTGAAGATATTGTGATTGGTAGTGATGATACGAGGAATGCACCAATCAGCTGCCCCGTAGAATAGAAGGGGAGGCAGGGTGTGTGGCCTCCTTAGTGCATTTTGACCATAATAAAAAAAATAGACTATAGTATATAAACAATGCATGACAATTTCTTTATTAAAACTATTTCTTTAAACATTATCTTGTATCAATCCCGTGAATGACCGTAGGAAATAGCTAGGTTAAGAAAACAGCCACGCCCGGCACACCCACCTTGTTGCTGTGGTTGTTGTCCGAGGTGTCAATGACGAGGGGGCCCCGGGTGTCGGGCTTGGCGGCCAGCCTGATCCTCTTGCTGGAGTCTATGGTGGTGCTGACGGCCAGGGAGTTGTTCGGCACCATCGGCATCATGTCCGTGCGTGTGGAAGCGTAAGGCCTGGTGGATAGAAGGGATAGTTAGTCGTGTTGCTGTCTGTAATACATATATACATTGATATTTTGACTCACTCACTCACTCGCTCTCACCTACGTCACCTTGCTTTTGTGATGGTCTTCATTTAATATCCACCACCTCCATCTCCACCTTCTCTATTTATCCTTCTATCTTCTATTATCTTCCTATGTATCTGTCTGTTCTTCCTATGTATCATCTGTTCTTCCTATGTATCATCTGTTCTTCCTATGTATCTGTCTGTTCTTCCTATGTATCATCTGTTCTTCCTATGTATCATCTGTTCTTCCTATGTATCATCTGTTCTTCCTATGTATCTGTCTGTTCTTCCTATGTATCATCTGTTCTTCCTATGTATCATCTGTTCTTCCTATGTATCATCTGTTCTTCCTATGTATGTCTGTTCTTCCTATGTATCATCTGTTCTTCCTATGTATCTGTCTGTTCTTCCTATGTATCATCTGTTCTTCCTATGTATCATCTGTTCTTCCTATGTATCATCTGTTCTTCCTATGTATCATCTGTTCTTCCTATGTATCTATCTGTTCTTCCTATGTATTCCTATTAGCAGATACCCTCGTTAAAGTGCAATAGGTCTCCTGGTATCTGTTCTTCCTATGTATTCCTATTAGCAGATACCCTCGTTAAAGTGCAATAGGTCTCCTGGTATCTGTTCTTTCTATGTATTCCTCCTCCTCCGTCACCAGTAAAGGTCTGTCATCAATACATGCTGTCGAGGGCTTGTTTATGGATACAAATAAGGAAATTTCATAAGGCAAAAAATAGAGTCTACAGTGGCAAAGTCCGCTAAGCAAGATGACACTCCCAGACTAGAATTATTCATAGGTTCAGCCAAGTTCAAAGAGATGACACAGAGGAGGGACTTTACATCAAGGACTTGTCTGACGTGAGGGAGTGAATGAGTACCTCTGTATAATGTTCCTGAGAAGATTCTGAAGACACTAGTACTACAAATCATTTCCTCCTCGTCTTCCTGCTGTCACTACTACTTCTACTTCTTCCTCTTCCTCCTCCTCCTCCTCCTCCTCCTGTCACTACTTCCTCTTCCTTCTTATGACAACCCTGCTAATGACTGCATGACACTAACAAACAAACAAATCTTTCCTGCACCCAAACACACACACACACACACACACACACACAGTAACCACCACAGTAAACAAAGGCATGATAAATATAGTGGCTATTCATATCTCATCCTTCTGACTATTGTTTAAGTTCAATATCACTGTGTTGTTATTAAAAGAGTGAGTGGGGTGGGGGGGAGACAGGGTACACAGGCATGGCTACACAGGGGGGGGGGGGGGGGGGGGGACCCACAATACAAGGGCTGGTGTACTATTAGTTAACAGCAATGTATTACCACAGGACAGTAATACCAAATTGAAAGAAAAAAAAATCGAACAAATATCTAAAAAACAACAACACTACACTACTTTTTTTTCTTCTTCAATTTTCAAGCTAAAAAAAATATAAATGTATATAAATTAATACTGGATTTTAATATCAGTAAATGAAGGAAGGAGTGAAGGAAGCAGGATGGGCTGCTGAATATAGATGTGGCAGAGGAAGGAGGTAGTTAGGAGGGAGGTAGTTAGGAAGGAGGTAGTTAGGAAGGAGGTAGTTAGAAGTGAGGTAGTTAGGAAGGATGAGGAAGGAGGTAGTTAGGAGGGAGGTAGTTAGGAAGGAAGTAGTTAGGAGGGAGGTAGTTAGGAAGGAGGTAGTTAGGAAGGAGGTAGTTAGGAGGGAGGTAGTTAGGAAGGCTGAGGAAGGAGGTAGTTAGAAGTGAGGTAGTTAGGAAGGATGAGGAAGGAGGTAGTTAGGAAGGAGGTAGTTAGAGGGAGGTAGTTAGGAAGGAGGTAGTTAGGAAGGAGGTAGTTAGGAGGGAGGTAGTTAGGGGGGAGGTAGTTAGGGGGGAGGTAGTTAGGAAGGAGGTAGTTAGGAGGGATGAGGAAGGAGGTAGTTAGGAGGGAGGTAGTTAGAAAGGATGAGGAGGGAGGTAGTTAGGAGGGAGGTAGTTAGGATGGAGGTAGTTAGGAGGGAGGTAGTTAGGAGGGAGGTAGTTAGGAGTAAGGTAGTTAGGAAGGAGGTAGTTAGGAGGGAGGTAGTTAGGAGGTAGGCAGTTAGGAGGGAGGCAGTTAGGAGGGAGGTAGTTAGGAGTAAGGTAGTTAGGAGGGAGGTAGTTAGGAGGGAGGTAGTTAGGAGGGCAGGAAGGGAGGAGAGTAGGAGGATGGATGAGGGGAAATATAGAAGAGAGGTGTTGAAGGGTGGTAAGTGAGGGGAAGGTGAGGGAAGGTGTAGAAGTGAAGGTGGGTAAAGGGAGGCTATTAAGAAGGGAAGGAAGGGGAAGAGGGGAGAAGGAAAGGGGGAAGAGGGGAGGAGGAAAGGGCTAAAAGGGTGACAGAGAAAGGTCTGATCCCCGATAGTAGTGTGAGAAAGTGGGGAA
>JACEEZ010020813.1:252500-255000 GCA_016584305.1 Chionoecetes opilio
CACGAGAGGAGGAGGAGGAGGAGGAGGAGAGAGGAGGAGGAGGAGGAGGAGGAGGAGGAGGAGGAGGAGGAGGAGGAGGAGAGGAGGAGGGAGCAAAAGAAGATTTAAGACAAGATGATGAAAAGGGGGGGGAAGAGAATTAAAAAAGGAGGGATAGAATGGTAGAATGGAGAAAGGAGGAAAAAGAGGAAAAAGAGGAAGAAGGAAGAAGATAAAAATAAGAGGAAATAAATAAAAATAAGAGGAAAAAGAAGGCAAAAAAAGAGATTAAAAGATAAGAGATAAAAGAAAGATAAAGGAGGGAATGGCAACAGAGGAGGAACCAAGGCAATTAAAATATGAGACAAATTACTGCTATATATAAAAAAGGGGAATAAAATTAAGAGGAATGATTAAACAGTTATTCATTTGAGAGAGAGAGAGAGAGAGAAGAGATGAGAGAGAGAAGAGAGAGAGAGGAGAGAGATGAGAGAGAGAGAGAGAGAGAGAAGAGAGAGAGAGAGAGAGAGAGAGAGAGAGAGAAGAGAGAGAGAGAAGAGAGAGAGAGAGATAATATTGAGAAAAGGATGAAGAGGAGATAGGAGGATTAAATAGGTGAGAGCAGAGGAAGGATGGAAGAGAGAGAAGAGAGAGAGAGAGAGAGAGAGAAGAGAGAGAGAGGAGAGAGGAGAGAGAGGAGGAGAGAGGAGAGAGAGAGAGAGAGAGAGAGAGAGAGAGAGAGAGAGAGAGAGGAGAGAGAGAGAGAGAGAGAGAGAGAGAGATATACTATTGGAAATGGATGAATGGATATGTGGATGTATCAATAGGTTGTCAGAGCAGTAGGAAGGATGGAGAAGAGAGAGAGAGGAGGAGAGAGAGGGAGAGAGAGAGAGAGAGGAGAGAGAAGAGAGAGAGGGGAGAGAGAGAGACGAAAGAGAGAGAGAGGGGAGAGATATTACTATTGGAAATGGATGAATGGATATGTGGATGTACAATAGGTTGTCAGAGAGAGTAGGAAGGATGGAAGAGAGAGAGAGAGAGAGAGAGAGAGAGAGAGAGGAGAGAGAGAGAGAGAGAGAGAGAAGGAGAGAGAAGAAAGGGAGTGTAAGTACCTATGGGGGAGGTTAGAAGGCTCTTAAAATGGGTCTATGGCTGGCTTTGTTTACCTCTCTCCTCTCTCTCTCTCCTCTCTCTCTCTCTCTCTCTCTCTCTCTTCTCTCTCTCTCTCTCTCTCTCTCTCTCTCCACTAATCCTCAATAAATTCCACATCCTCTCCACCCCCATCGCCCCTTCCTCATTCATCCCCATTCCACTCATTACCTTCCCTTTCCATCACATGACGTAACCTCCTCCACACCCACTTCTGTTCCTCCCCTCTCTCCCCCACCCACTACCTAGATAGATAGACTGATAGATAGATAGGTAGATAGATAGATAAACAGATAGATAGATAGAGACAGTTACACAGATATATAGCTAGAAAGACAGTTAGACAGACAGATAGAGATAGATAGGTAGACAGATAGATAGACAGACACAGATATTTAGATAGTTTGACAGATAGATAGGTAGACAGATAGATAGACACACAGATATTTAGATAGACAGACAGATATTTAGATAGATAGTTAAGACAGATAGATAGGTAGACAGATAGACAGACAGATAGATAGATAGAAAGACAGACAGACAGACAGATAGATAGACAGTTAGACAGATAGACCGACAGATAGCTAGACAGACAGACAGACAGATATAGACAGTTAGACAGACAGATAGATAGGTAGACAGACAGATAGATAAACAGTTAGACAGGTAGATAGGTAGACAGATAGACAGACAGACACAGACAGATAGACAGGTAGATAGGTAGACAGATAGACAGACAGACAGGTAGATAGATAGACAGATACAGACAGATAGATAGACACAGACAGACAGATAGATATAGTTAGACAGATAGACAGGTAGATAGTTAGACAGATACAGACAAGACAGACATATAGATAGATAGATAGACAGATAGATAGGTACGCAGATAGACAGACAGACAGACAGATAGATAGACAGACAGACAGACACAGACAAATATGCTCCCCATCCTGTACCACCCCTCCCCCCCTACCTCCAATTAACCCCTCAACCCCATACAGAGCCCCCCCACCTCCCAACCTCCTCTGTGATCGACTGGTAGGGTTATAATAATAATAATAATAATAATAATAATAATAATAATAATAATAATAATAATAAAAAAAAAGTACAATGCAAGGTGAAGAGGGGAAGTGGCCAACAACCTTACATCATCGCCTCTTTTTTTTCTTTTTTTTCACCTCAATATATTTTTTTCATGCCGTTGCCTGATGATGATGATGGGGAAGTGGAAATGACTGACTACTACATCCTCTCTCTCTCTCTCTCTCTCTTCTTGTGACCTCTTTCGCTTAGTATCGCTTCGTAGGTCCTCTCCTCTCCTCCTCTTCTTCCTCCTCCTCTAGCATTGGCCGAATCTCTCTCTCTC
>JACEEZ010020813.1:260000-262500 GCA_016584305.1 Chionoecetes opilio
CTTTTGTATCTTTCTTTTTGTATCTTTCTTCTTTCTTTTTGTATCTTTCTTTTGTATCTTCCTTTTTGTATCTTTCTTCTTTCTTTTTGTATCTTTCTTTTGTATCTTTCTTCTTTCTTTTTGTATCTTTCTTTTGTATCTTTCTTTTTGTATCTTCTTTTTGTATCTTTCTTTTGTATCTTTCTTTTTGTATCTTTCTTTTGTATCTTTCTTTTGTATCTATCTTTTTGTATCTATCTTTTGTATCTTTTTTTTTTTTGTATCTTTCTTTTTGTATCTTCTTTTTGTATCTTTCTTTTGTATCTTTCTTTTTGTATCTTTCTTTTGTATCTTTCTTTTGTATCTTCTTTTTGTATCTATCTTTTGTATCTTTCTTTAGTATCTTTCTTTTGTATCTTTCTTTTGTATCTTCTTTTGTATCTTCTTTTTGTATCTTTCTTTTT
This sequence comes from Chionoecetes opilio, assembly GCA_016584305.1. NCBI lineage: Eukaryota > Metazoa > Arthropoda > Malacostraca > Decapoda > Majidae > Chionoecetes > Chionoecetes opilio. The sequence goes on from JACEEZ010020813.1 coordinate 260,444, forward strand.
GTATCTTTCTTTCTTTTTGTATCTTTCTTTTTCTTCTTTATCTTTTTTGTATCTTTCTTTTGTCTCTTTTTGTATTTCTTCTTTTTCTTCTTTTGTATCTTTCTTTTTGTATCTTTCTTTTGTATCTTTCTTTTTGTATCTTTCTTCTTTTTTTTGTATCTTTCTTTTGTATCTTTCTTTTTGTATCTTTCTTTTGTATCTTTCTTTTTGTATCTTTCTTTTGTATCTTTCTTTTTGTATCTTTCTTTTTGTATCTTTCTTTTGTATCTTTCTTTTTATCTTTCTTTGTCCTTCTTTTTGTATCTTTCTTTTGTATCTCTTCTTTTTGTATCTTTCTTTTGTATCTCTTTCTTTTGTATCTTTCTTTTGTATCTTTCTTTTGTTATCTTCTTTTTGTATCTTTTCTTTTTATCTTTCTTTTGTTCTTTCTTTTTGTATCTTTCTTTTTGTATCTTTCTTTTTGTATCTTTCTTTTGTATTTCTTTTTGTATCTTTCTTTTGTATCTTTTCTTTTGTATCTTTCTTCTTTTTGTATCTTTCTTTTTGTATCTTTCTTTTGTATCTTTCTTCTTTTCTTTTTGTATCTTCTTTTTGTATCTTCTTTTTGTATCTTTCTTTTGTATCTTTTTATCTTTTTTTTTTTTTTCTTTTTTGTATCTTTCTTTTTGTATCTTTCTTTTGTATCTTTCTTTTTGTATCTTTTTTTTTTCTTTTATTTTGTATTCTTTCTTTTGTATCTTTCTTTTTGTATCTTTCTTTTGTGATCTTTTTTTTTTGTATCTTTCTTTTGTATCTTTCTTTTTGTATCTTTCTTTTGTATCTTTCTTTTTGTATCTTTCTTTTTGTATCTTTCTTTTTATCTTTTTGTATCTTTCTTCTTTCTTTTTGTATCTTTCTTTTTGTATCCTTTTTTTTTTTTCTTTTGTATCTTTCTTTTTTGTATTCTTTTGTATTTCTTTTTGTATCTTCTTTTGTTGTATCTTTTCTTTTGTATCTTTCTTTTTGTATCTTTCTTTGTATCTTTTGTATCTTTTGTATCTTTCTTTTTTCTTTTGTATCTTCTTTTATCTTTTTTGTACTCTTTTCTTTTTTCTTTTTGTATCTTTCTTTTGTATCTTTCTTCTTTCTTTTGTATCTTTCTTTTTGTATCTTTCTTTTGTATCTTTCTTTTTGATTTTTTTTTTTTGTATCTTTCTTTTGTATCTTTCTTTTTGTATCTTTCTTTTTGTATCTCTTTTGTATCTTTCTTTTATATCTTTTTTATCTTTCTGTTTGTATCTTTCTGTTTGTATCTTTCTTTTGTATCTTTCTTCTTTCTTTTGCATCTTTCTTTTTGTATCTTTCTTTTTGTATCTCTTTTGTATCTTTCTTTTATATCTTTTTTATCTTTCTGTTTGTATCTTTCTTTTGTATCTTTCTTCTTTCTTTTGCATCTTTCTTTTTGTATCTTTCTTTTGTATCTTTCTTTTTGTATCTTTCTTTTTGTATCTTTCTTTTGTATCTTTCTTTTTGTATCTTTCTTTTGTATCTCTTTTTGTATCTTTCTTTTGTATCTTTCTTTTTGTATCTTTCTTTTGTATCTTCTTTTTGTATCTTTCTTTTGTATCTTTCTTTTTGTATCTTTCTTTCTTTTTGTATCTTTCTTTTTGTATCTTTCTTTCTTTTTGTATCTTCTTTTTGTATCTTCTTTTTGTATCTTTCTTTTGTATCTTTCTTTTGTATCTTTCTTTTTGTATTTTTCTTTCTTTTTGTATCTTCTTTTTGTATCTTTCTTTTGTATCTTTCTTTTTGTATCTTCTTTTTGTATCTATCTTTTGTATCTTTCTTTAGTATCTTTCTTTTGTATCTTTCTTTTTGTATCTTTCTTTTTATCTTTCTTTTTGTATCTTTCTTTTGTTTCTTCTTTTTGTATCTTTCTTTTGTATCTTTCTTTTTGTATCTTTCTTTTGTATCTTTCTTTTTGTATCTTTCTTTTGTATCTTTCTTTTTGTATCTTTCTTTTTGTGTCTTCTTTTTGTATCTTTCTTTTGTATCTTTCTTTTGTATCTTTCTTCTTT
>JACEEZ010020813.1:267500-285000 GCA_016584305.1 Chionoecetes opilio
CTATAATATCCTGCTTTGGTAACTATAATATTCCTGCTTTGGTAACTATAATATTCCTGCTTTGGTAACTATAATTTCCTGCTTTGGTAACTATAATATTCCTGCTTTGGTAACTATAATATTCCTGCTTTGGTAACTATAATATCCTGCTTTGGTAAAATAGTGTAATATTATTCCTGCTTTGGTAACTATAATATTCCTTTGGTAACTATAATATTCCTGCTTTGGTAACTATAATATTCCTGCTTTGGTAACTATAATATTCCTGCTTTGGTAACTATAATATTCCTGCTTTGGTAACTATAATATTCCTGCTTTGGTAATATAATATTCCTGCTTTGGTAACTATAATATTCCTGCTTTGGTAACTATAATATTCCTGCTTTGGTAACTATAATATTCCTGCTTTGGTAACTATAATATTCCTGCTTTGGTAACTATAATATTCCTGCTTTGGTAACTATAATATTCCTGCTTTGGTAACTATAATATTCCTGCTTTGGTAACTATAATATTCCTGCTTTGGTAACTAATATTCCTGCTTTGGTAACTATAATATTCCTGCTGTACTTTTGGTAACTATAATATTCCTGCTTTGGTAACTATAATATTCCTGCTTTGGTAAACTGTAATATTCCTGCTTTGGTAACTATAATATTCCTGCTTTGGTAACTATAATATTCCTTTGGTAACTATAATATTCCTGCTTTGGTAACTATAATATTCCTGCTTTGGTAACTATAATATTCCTGCTTTGGTAACTATAATATTCCTGCTTTGGTAACTATAATATTCCTGCTTTGGTAACTATAATATTCCTGCTTTGGTAACTATAATATTCCTGCTTTGGTAACTATAATATTCCTGCTTTGGTAACTATAATATTCCTGCTTTGGTAACTATAATATTCCTGCTTTGGTAACTATAATATTCCTGCTTTGGTAACTATAATATTCCTGCTTTGGTAACTATAATATTCCTGCTTTGGTAACTATAATATTCCTGCTTTGGTAACTATAATATTCCTGCTTTGGTAACTATAATATTCCTGCTTTGGTAACTATAATATTCCTGCTTTGGTAACTATAATATTCCTGCTTTGGTAACTATAATATTCCTGCTTTGGTAACTATAATATTCCTGCTTTGGTAACTATAATATTCCTGCTTTGGTAACTATAATATTCCTGCTTTGGTAACTATAATATTCCTGCTTTGGTAACTATAATATTCCTGCTTTGGTAACTATAATATTCCTGCTTTGGTAACTATAATATTCCTGCTTTGGTAACTATAATATTCCTGCTTTGGTAACTATAATATTCCTGCTTTGGTAACTATAATATTCCTGCTTTGGTAACTATAATATTCCTGCTTTGGTAACTATAATATTCCTGCTTTGGTAACTATAATATTCCTGCTTTGGTAACTATAATATTCCTGCTTTGGTAACTATAATATTCTCTTGACTTAATATCTCTTGTCATTATTCTTGTACTCTTATTACCGCGATATAATATCCTGCTTGTCGTATTTCTCTTCTTTATTCTCTGGCATATAATATTTCCTGCTTGGTCTTAATTTCTCTATATCTTTATATATCCGCTGTTAATATTCCTGCTTTCCGTATTTTTCCTCTTTGATCTACCGCGATAATATTCCTGCTTGGTACATAGTATTCCTGCTTTTCTACTCGCAGTAATATTCCTGCTTCGGTACATATATTCTCTTACTCTTATATCTCTTGTCATAATATTCCTGCTTCAATCCTGTAATATTTCTGCTTGGTACTATTATCGCAGTATATATTCCTGCTTGGTACTTATTTTCTTCTACTCTTTATATATCCGCTGTAACTATTCCTGCTTGTCATCTTTTTTGTACTTTATTCTCTGCTAGTAATATTCCTGCTTTGTATTTTCTCTCTTATCACTGATAATATTCCTGCTTCGTCTGTATTTCTCTCTCTTATCTACTCGCAGTAATATTCCTGCTTCTCTGTATTTTCTACTCTTTATCTACTCGCAGTAATATTCCTGCTTCTCCTGTATTTTCTACTCTTTATCTACTCGCAGTAATATTCCTGCTTCATCCTGTATTTTTCTACTCTTTATCTACTCGCAGTAATATTCCTGCTTCATCCTGTATTTTCTACTCTTTATCTACTCGCAGTAATATTCCTGCTTCATCCTGTATTTTTCTACTCTTTATCTACTCGCAGTAATATTCCTGCTTCATCCTGTATTTTTCTACTCTTTATCTACTCGCAATAATATTCCTGCTTCATCTGTATTTCTACTTTATACTCATATATTCCTGCTTCATGTATTTCTACTTACTACTATAATATCCTGCTTCATCCTGTATTTTTCTACTCTTTATCTACTCGCAGTAATATTCCTGCTTCATCCTGTATTTTTCTACTCTTTATCTACTCGCAGTAATATTCCTGCTTCGTCCTGTATTTCTCTACTCTTTATCTACTCGCAGTAATATTCCTGCTTCATCCTGTATTGCTCTACTTTCTATCTACTCGCAAAAATATTCCTGCTTCATTCTGTATTTTTCTACTTTATCTACTCGCAGTAATATTCCTGCTTCACCCTGTGTATTTTCTACCCTGTATCTACTCCCCTGCCTCGTCGCTGTCCAATCTGTGGCATGCATCGATTGGTTAACCTTCTCTCGGGGTCGATATGGATTCTCAATACCAGCTGTTTACTACTGATGCTGCTGATAGTATTTACTTTTCTGGTGATCTTAATGGAAACCTAAGTGTATATTGTACCATATGTTTCTTAAGCTTATATTTGAGTCGTCTTCTTACCCTCAAACGTATTCTATCTATCCCATTCCAAATTTTAATAAAAAAAAACTAATATGGAAATTGATAAAAAAAAATTAAGGTAGAAATGAAAGAAATTAGTGTAAATGAATAAGTAAATTAATTAAAATACATTGGAAATTGTTAACAGGATTTGAAAAGTAGATAAGCAACAAGAGAAAAATTGATAAACAAAAATAAAGTAAAAAGAAAAATTTACAGAAAAATAAGTAGAAAAGCAAAACATCAATAAAGTGCAATCAACAAAACATACACACCTATATTGTACCACGTGTTTCTAAAGCTTATATTTGAGTCCTCTTCTTACCCTCAAACGATACCTATGATTCTATCCCATTTCACATTTTTTTTTCTCAGAGGTCTTAGGGGAGACTTAAACCTTTGATGTACATATTTTGAAAGCTTATGCTGGAGTTTGGCCCTAACAAAATATCAGATAAATACTTGCTGTATGTAACAAACGAACGTACTGACGAACAAACAACAGTAGCAGTACAATAACTACCTTGTAAAATACCGTAAACCAGGTAGACAAACGAAGGCCAGGTGTAAAAAAAACGTGAGAAACGAGAGAAGCGAAGCACTAAACAACCCTAGATTAAATTTGAGTCGACTTCTTACCCTCAAACGTATTCTAAATTTCTATCCTCTTCCACATTTGTTTAGTTCTGAGAGGTCTTAGTGGGGGCTTAACCTTTGATGTACGGATTGCTTTGTTATGAGGGAATATACACAAATGGTGGCAGTAGTGGGATTTCTTAGTGCATTAATGAATTACTAACCTAAGTCTTTGTTAAACGGAAGCGAATCAGATCAAACTAAAGCCAGGTAAAAAATAAAATAAACGTGAGTGAAACGAGAGAAGCGAAGCACTAAACGACTCTAGATTAACAAACGAACCAGTAACAAACAAATAAGGATGTATGAAGGGAACACACAAAACATAAAAGCAATAGACACAACCAAAGCCAAGTAAAAATTAATAAAAACGTGAGTGAAACGAGAAGCAAAGTACTATAAACAACCCTAAATTAATTAACAAACGAGCCAGTAACAAACAAACAAGGATGTATGAAGGGGAAACACAACATAAACACAAAAGACACAACCAAAGCCAAGTAAAAAATATCTATAATAATATAAGCGAAAGTGTGTCTGTCTGTCTGTCTGTGTGTGTGTGTGTGTGGTATAGGTTCCGCCCCCCGTGGCGCAAACACCTCATATGGCACATTTTTGGAATCAGGTTGACCAGGGGAAGGTCATAAGCCCACTCATGAGATGATCCGAGCACTTTTCTTCTTCTTTTTTTTTAGCAGCCTATTAGCGAGAATTGTGAAAACAAAAGTGGGTTGCGAGAATTGAGGAAGCCTTGATGTAGGGTGATGGGTAATGGGTGAGTGAATGGGTGGGGTGATGGGTAATGGGTGTGGGGTGATGGGTGAGTGAATGGTGGGTGATGAGTAATGGGTGAGGGCATAGGTGGGGGGTGATGGGTAATGGGTGAGTGAATGGGTGTGTGGTGATGGGTAATGGGTGAGTGAATGGGTGTGTGGTGATGGGTAATGGGTGAGTGAATGGGTGGGGGGTGATGGGTAATGGGTGAGTGAATGGGTGGGGGGTGATGAGTAATGGGTGAGTGAATGGGTGGGGGGAATATATACATTTCTACATCCATGATTTCAGGAAAGTTAGAAGGGGCTATCTGGAGAGTCCATGTTTGGTGGGCCGAAGGCCCACCAATAGCCCTCCGCAGGAGCTAGCCAAAAAGTCCGCCCGGAGGGCGGCTTTGCGGCTAGTAGGTATATAAACGTGAGTGAAACGAGAGAAGCAAAGTACTATAAACAACCAACGATTAACAAACGAGCCAGTAACAAACAAACAAGGATGTATGCAACGAGAACACAAAACAAACATAATAGACAAACGATAACCAGATAAAAAAATATATAGGAGTAAAACTAAACGAAGCACTAAGCAACCCTAGATTAACAAACGAGCCAGTAACAAACAAACAAGGATGTATGAAGGGAACACACAGAACATAAAAGCAATAGACACAACCAAGGCCAGTTAAAAAAAAATTAAACGTGTGAAACGAAGCAGTAAACAACTCTAGATTAACAAACGAGCCAGTTACACACAAACAAGGATGTATTAAGGGAACACACAAACACACAAACATGAAAACAGCAGGTAAAGAGGTGAACAAACTAAACAAACAAACACTTTTATCAAGATCAGTGGAGACGGGTGAAGGTAAACAAGTACAGGCAAACAAGTACAGTCAAACAAGCACAGCACAGGGTGAACGGGGTACAAGGCGAAAGTTACTGAGGAGATAAACAAGCTTAATAGTGTAGCCACAAGATAGTGTTGCCTTATAGAAGATATTGTACCTGTGTATCTAGTAATAGTGTAACACAGGTGTAGTGGAGGGTGTAACTAGGGTGTGTAGCTAAGTGTAGGTGTGTAGTGAAGGGTGTAGTGCAGGGTGTAGCTATGTGTGTGCAGTGAAGGGTGTAACTAGGGTGTGTAGCTAAGTGTAGGTGTAGTGAAGGGTGTAGTGCAGGGTGTAGCCATGTGTGTGCAGTGAAGGGTGTAACTAGGGTGTGTAGCTAAGTGTAGGTGTGTAGTGAAGGGTGTAGCTATGTGTGTGCAGTGAAGGGTGTAACTAGGGTGTGTAGCTAAGTGTAGGTGTGTAGTGAAGGGTGTAGCTATGTGTGTGCAGTGAAGGGTGTATCTTGGGTGTCAAGGGGGTGTAGCTAAGTGCAGGTGTGTAGTGGAGGGTGTAACTAGGGTGTAAAGGGGGTGTAGCTGGGTGTAGGGGGTGTAGTGAAAGGTGTAGCTTGGATGTATTTACTGGCCGGTCAACAGAACACAAGGTCAAATCAACTAATAAAAGGTGAATAAGAACACCACTCTACATTCCCTCAGACCTTCCTTCTTCCCACCCTTACCCTGTGTACTATGGAGCCTGTACATACCGTCAATAACACTACAGTCGCCACTGCACTAATGTCGCCAGGTGCCATATATCAAGAATTTTTGCACAACTACAGGCTTGTATGTGTCACTGAAGAGGCATGCACAGTAGTTCATATTATGTACCTGTCTTCAGTGGCACATATAAATTAGTAGTGATGCTAAAATTCGTAATAAATGGCACCTGGCGACATTAGTGCAGTGGCGACTATAGTGTTGTTGACGCTACAGGTACAGTAAATACGCAGTTACCCAGGCTAAAGTGACCTACATACACCTTTCACAACTACGTATATAATCACTCCTAGCCCACTACACACAGGGACACACACACATACACATACACAGGTACACACATACATACACATGCACAGGTATACATACATACACATTTCTAAAGATGTACCCTGCTATACGAAGCTTTATACATATTTTTTTAGTTATTAATCACCGATGGCTTACAAGGTAGATCTGTTTCGGACCTTCACCTATAACATCACAGGTGTCACTATAAAAATCCAGCAGCCATCGTCCCTCCAGAATGATAATAAATAGCCTACACGCGCTACAAGCTTCTACGTAAAAATAAAAGTCACTGTTCTCCACGTGTCATAATATTAAATGGATTGCCTCAGGTACTCGGCTATTCATTAACTAGTGAGTGGGTGACGAGTAGGCTACGTTATCATCTCACACAGGTGCTCAGCTCTAAGGCAGAACCAATTACCTGTCTCCCTTAGGCTTACTCTTCACCTGTAATAATTAAACCTCATGTTACAGGTCCTCCTCTATACAAGTTATATAAACTCCAGCCTGTAATTATGCCCCCAGGTTCTCTATACAGGTAAAACTATAAACTCATGTAATAAAAAATACAAATAAAAAAGTAATAAAAAAGTAATAATAATAAAGTAAAGTAAAAGTGCGTAGAAGTAATACAAAAATATAAAAATAATAAGCCCCCAGGTTCTCTATAATTTTTTTTTAAAGCCCGCAGGTTCTCTATAAAAAATGTAAAAGCCCCCAGGTTCTCTATAAAACATTTGAAAAAGCCCCCAGGTTCTCTATAAAAAATTTGAAAAAGCCCCCAGGCTCTCTATAAAAAAATGTAAAAGCCCCCAGGTTCTCTATAAGACATTTAAAAAAAACCCAGGTTCTCTAAAAAAAATGAAAAAGCCCCCAGGTTCTCTATAAAAAAATATAAAAGCCCCCAGGTTCTCTATAAAAAAAATATAAAAGCCCCCAGGTTCTCTATAAAAAATGTAAAAGCCCCCAGGTTCTCTATAAAAAAATATAAAAGCCCCCAGGTTCTCTATAAAAAAAATAAAAGCCCCCAGGTTCTCTATAAAAAAATGTAAAAGCCCCCAGGTTCTCTATAAAAAAATATAAAAGCCCGCAGGTTCTCTATAAAAAAAATTAAAGCCCACAGGTTCTCTATAAAAAAATATAAAAGCCAGCAGGTTCTCTATAAAAAAAATTAAAGCCCGCAGGTTCTCTATAAAAAAATATAAAAAACCCGCAGGTTCTCTATAAAAAATGTAAAAGCCCGCAGGTTCTCTATAACAAAATGTAAAAGCCCCCAGGTTCTCTAAAAAATTTGAAAAAGCCCCCAGGTTCTCTATAAAAAATTTGAAAAAGCCTCCAGGTTCTCTATAAACATTTGAAAAAGCCCCAGGTTCTCTCTCTAAAAAAAAAAAGCCCCGGGTTCTCTATAAAAAAATTGAAAAATCCCCCAGGTTCTCTATAAAAAAATTGAAAAAGCCCCCAGGTTCTCTATTAAAAATTTGAAAAAGCCGCCAGGTTCTCTATAAAAAATTTGAAAAATCCCCAGGTTCTCTATAAAAAATTTGAAAAATCCCCCAGGTTCTCTATAAAAAATTTGAAAAATCCCCCAGGTTCTCTATAAAAAATTGAAAAATCCCCCAGGTTCTATAAAAAAATTGAAAAATCCCCCAGGTTCTCTATAAAAAATTTGAAAAATCCCCCAGGTTCTCTAAAAAATTGAAAAATCCCCCAGGTTCTCAAAAAATTTGAAAAAACCGCCAGGTTCTCTATAAAAAAATTGAAAAATCCCCTAGGTTCTCTATAAAAAAATTGAAAAATCCCCCAGGTTCTCTATAAAAAAATTGAAAAAGCCCCCAGGTTCTCTATAAAAAATTTGAAAAATCCCCCAGGTTCTCTAAAAAATTTGAAAAATCCCCCAGGTTCTCTATAAAAAATTTGAAAAAGCCCCCAGGTTCTCTATAAAAAATTTGAAAAAGTCCCCAGGTTCTCTATACATTTGAAAAAGCCCCAGGTTCTCTATAAAAAAAATTGAAAAAGCCCCCAAGGTTCTCTATAAAAAATTGAAAAAGCCCCCAGGTTCTCTGTAAAAAATTTGAAAAAGCCCCCAGGTTCTCTAAAAAAATTGAAAAAGCCCCCAGGTTCTCTATAAAAGATTTGAAAAACTCCCAAGTTCTCTATAAAAATTGAAAAAGCCCCCAGGTTCTCTAAAAAAATTGAAAAAGCCCAGGTTATCTATACAAAATGTGAAAAAGCCCCCAGGTTCTCTATAAAAAATGTGAAAAAGCCCCCAGGTTCTCTATAAAAAAGGTGAAAAAAGCTCCCAGGTTCTATAAAAAAAAATTAAAACCCAGGTAGTCTAAAAAAAAATCTTTAAAGTCCCAAGGGTCTCTATAAAGAATTTGAAAAAACCCCTCAGGTTCTCTCTAAAAATATAAAAAGCCCCCAGGTAGTCTATAATTTTTTTTAAAGCCCTCGGTCCTCTATAAAAAAAATACAAAAACCCGTTTCCTATAAAAAAAAATTGAAAAAGCCCCAGGTTCTCTATAAAAATATAAAAAAACCCAGGTTCTTTATAAAAAAAAATTAAAAATCCCCAGTTTCTCTATAATAAAAATTAAAGCCCCAGGGTCTCTATATATAAAAAAAAAAATCCAGGTTCTCTAAAAAAATTGAAAAAGCCCCCAGGTTCTCTATAATAAAAATTAAAAAGCCCCAGGTTCTCTATAAAAAAAATTAAAAAGCCCAAAGTTCTCTCAATTTTTTTTAAAAGCCCCCAGGTTATCTATAAAAAAAATTAAGCCCCCAGGTTCTCTAGAAAAATATAATAAAAACCCAGGTTCTCTATAAACATTTTTTTTAAAGCCCCCAGGTTCTCTATACAAATGTAAGCCCCCAGGTTCTCTATAAAATGATTTTTTAAAGCCCCTAGGTTCCATGAAAAGATTTCTTTTAAAGCCCCCAGGTTCTCTATAAAAAATGTAAAAAGCCCCCAGGTTCTCTATAAAATATTTCTTAAAGCCCCCAGGTTCTCTATAAAGATTTTTTTAAAGCCCCCAGGTTCTCTATAAAAAATTAAAAAAGCCCCCAGGTTCTCTATAAAAAAAAAAATCCCCAGGTTCTCTAAAAAACTAAAAATCCCCAGGTTCTCTATAAAAAAAACTAAAAATCCCCCAGGTTCTCTATAAAAAACTAAAAATCCCCCAGGTTCTCTATAAAAAAATTAAAAAGCCCCCAGGTTCTCTATAAAAAAACTAAAAATCCCCAGGTTCTCTAAAAAAACTAAAAATCTCCCAGGTTCTCTAAAAAAAACTAAAAATCCCCCAGGTTCTCTATAAAAAACTAAAAATCCCCAGGTTCTCCATAAAAAAAAAAAATCTCCCAGGTTCTCTAAAAAACTAAAAATTCCCCAGGTTCTCTAAAAAAACTAAAAATCCCCCAGGTTCTCTATAAAAAAAACTAAAAATCCCCCAGGTTCTCTAAAAAAAACTAAAAATCACCCAGGTTCTCTATAAAAAAAACTAAAAATCCCCTAGGTTCTCTAAAAAAAACTAAAAATCCCCCAGGTTCTCTATAAAAAAATAAAATCCCCCAGGTTCTCTATAAAAAAACTAAAAATCCCCAGGTTCTCTATACAAAAACACTAAAAAAACCCCAGGTTCTCTATGAAAAAAACTAAAAATCCCCCAGGTTCTCTATAAAAAAACTAAAAATCCCCAGGTTCTCTATACAAAAACATAAAAAATCCCCAGGTTCTCTATACAACAAAACAAATCCCCAGGTTCTTCAAAAAAAACTAAAAATCTCCCAGGTTCTCTATGAAAAAAACTAAAAATCCCCAGTTCTCTGTAAAACACTAAAAATCTCCCAGGTTCTCTATGAAAAAAACTAAAAATCCCCCAGGTTCTCTAAAAAAAAACTAAAAATCTCCCAGGTTCTCCATAAAAAAAACTAAAAATCTCCCAGGTTCTCTAAATAACTAAAAATCCCCCAGGTTCTCTAAAAAAAAACTAAAAATCCCCCAGGTTCTCTATAAAAAAAACTAAAAAGCCCCCAGGTTCTCTATAAAAAATATATAAATCCCCCAGGTTCTCTAAAACAAACTAAAAATCCCCCAGGTTCTCTCTAAAAAAACTAAAAATCCCCCAGGTTCTCTAAAAAAAACTAAAAATCCCCAGGTTCTCTATAAAAAAAACTAAAAATCCCCCAGGTTCTCTATAAAAATAATATAAATCCCCAGGTTCTCTAAAAAAACTAAAAATCCCCAGGTTCTCTATAAAAAAAAAATCCCCAGGTTCTTTCAACTTTTAAAAAGCCCCAGGTTTTCCATAAAAAAATAAAAAGCCCCCAGGTTCTCTAGAAAAATATAATAAAAACCCAAGTTCTCTAAACATTTTTTTAAAGCCCCCAGGTTCTCTATAAAAATTTAAGCCCACAGGTTTTCTATAAAATTATTTTTTAAAGCCCCTAAGTTCCATGAAAAAATTTCTAAAAAATGTAAAAAGCCCCCACGTCCTCGTCCACGTCACGTTCTAAGCCCCCATGTTCTCTAAAGATTTTTTTAAAGCCCCCACGTTCTCTAATTTTGATTAAAGCCCCAGGTTCTCCATAAAAAATTAAAAAGCCCCAGGTTCTCTATAAAAAAATATTAAAAAGCCCCCAGGTTCGCTATAAAAAAAAAATAAGCTCCCAGGTTCTCTACAAATTTAAAAGCCCCAGCTTCTCCATAAAATTTAAAAAACCCAAATTCTCTTTAAAAAATAAAATAAAGCCCCCAGGTTCTCCAAAAAAAAGAAAAAAAACCCAGGATCTCTATAATTTTGTTTAAAGCCCCAGGTTCTCTATAACCATTTGTTAAAGCCCCCAGGTTCTCAAAAAAAATAATAAAGCCCACAGGTTCTCTAAAAAATATATAAAAAAACTAAGGTTTTATTTATATTAAATAAATTTTAAGCCCCCAGGTTCTCTATAAAATTTCTTTAAGATCCCCAGGTTCTCTATAATTTTTTTTAAAGCCCACAGATTCTCTATAAAAAAATTTCAAGCCCCCAGGTTCTCTATAAAAAATGTAAAAAGCCCCCAGGTTCTCTATAAAATAATTTTTTAAAGCCCCTAGGTTCCATAAGATTTCTTTTAAAGCCCCCAGGTTCTCTATAAAAAAAAATTCTAAGCCCCCAGGTTCTCTAAAGATTTTTTTTAAAGCCCCCAGGTTCTCTAATTTTGTTTAAAGCCCCAGGTTCTCCATAAAAAATTAAAAAGCCCCCAGGTTCTCTATAAAAAATTATTAAAAAGGCCCCAGGTTCGCTATAAAAAATATTTAAGGCCCCCAGGTTCTCTAAAAATTTAAAAGCCCCAGCTTCTCTATAAAAAAAATTAAAAAAACCCAGGTTCTCTATAAAAAAAAAAAAATAAAGCCCCAGGTTATCTATAATAAAAAAAAGCCCACAGGTTCTCTATATTTTTTTTTAAAGCCCCCAGGATCTCTATAAAAAATATCTAAAGCCTCCAGGTTCTCTATTTTTTTTTAAAGCCCCAGGTTTTCTATAACCATTTGTTAAAGTTCCCCAGGTTCTCAAAAAAAACAAAAAAAAACAGGTTCTCTAAAAAATATATAAAAAAACTAAGGTTTTATATAAAATAAATTTAAAGGCCCCAGGTTCTCTATAAAATTTCTTTAAGATCCCTAGGTTCTCTATAATTTTTTTAAAAGCCCACAGGTTCTCTATAAAAAAATTCAAGCCCCCAGGTTCTCTATAAAAAATGTAAACAGCCCCCAGGTTCTCTATAGAAAATTTCTTTAAAGTCCCCAGGTTCTCTATAATTTTTTTAAAGCCCCAGGTTCTCTATAAAAATTATTTTAAAGCCCCCAGGTTCTATATAAAAAAAAATCCTAGTTCTCTAAAAAAAACTAAAAATCTCCCAGGTTCTCTATAAAAAAAACCCAGGTTCTCTATAAAAAACAAAAAATCCCCCAATTCTCTATAAAAAAACAAAAAAATCCCCCAGGTTCTCTATAAAAAACAAAAAAATCCCCCAGGTTCTCTATAAAAAAAACTAAAAATCCACGTTTCTATAACAAAAATTAAAAATCTCCCAGGTTCTCTATAAAAACTAAAAATCCCCCAGGTTCTCTATAAAAAAACTAAAAATCCCCCAGGTTCTATAAAAAAAACTAAAAATCCCCCAGGTTCTCTATAAAAAAAACTAAAAATACCCCAGGTTCTCTATGAAAAAAATGAAAAAGCCCCCAGGTTCTCAATAAAAAAACTTAAAAAACCCAGGTTCCCTATAACTTTTTTTAAAGCCCCAGGTTCTCCATAAAAAAAATTAAGGCCCCCAGGTTCTATAAAAAAAATTAAAAATCCCCCAGGTTCTCTATAAAAAATTTAAAAGCCCCAGGTTATCTATAAGAAAATGTAAAAAGCCCCCAGGTTCTCTATAAAAATATTTAAAAAAGCCCCCCCAAGTTCTTTAAAAAATAAATAAAAAAAAACCCAGGTTATCTAAAAAAAAATACCGTTCTCTATAAAAAAAACATTTAAAAGCCCCAGGTTCTCTATAAAAAAACATTTAAAAGCCCCCAAGTTCTCTAAAAAATATTTCAAAAGCTCCCAGGTTATCTATAACAAATTCAATAAGCCCCCAGGTTATCTAATAGAAAATTTAAAGCCCCCAGGTCCTCAAAAAAAAATAATCCCCAGGTTCTTTAAAAAATAATAATCCAGGTCCTTTAAAAAATAATAATCCCCCAGGTTCTCTAAAAAAAATAATAATCCCACAGGTTCTCTAAAAAAATCCCAGGTTCCCTAAAAAATAATAATAAGTCAAAAAATAATAATAAATAATAATAATAATAATAAAAAAAATCATTCCCACAGGTTCTCTAATAGAAAATTCCCACAGGTTCTCTAAAATAAAAATTCCCACATGTTCTCTAAATATAATCACACAGGTTCTCTAAAAATAATAATAATCCCACAGGTTATCTAAAAAATTATAATCCCACAGGTCATTTAAAAAATAATAATAATCCCACAGGTTCTCTAAAAAATTATAACCCCCCAGGTTCTCTAAAAAAAGAAGTCCCACAGGTTCTCTAAAAAATAATGAAAATAATCCCACAGGTCCTCTAAAAAATAATAAAAATCGGACAGGTTCTCTAAAAAATAATAATAATCGGACAGGTTCTCTACAAAATAATAATCCCACAGGTTCTCTAAAAAATGATAAAAATAATCCCACAGGTTCTCTAAAAAATAATAATAATCCCACAGGTTCTCTAATATAATAATAATCCCACAGGTTCTCTAAAAAATTATCCCACAGGTTCTGTAAAAAAACTAAATCCCACAGGTTCTCTAAAAAATAATAATCCCACAGGTTCTCTAAAAAATGCTAATAATCCCACAGGTTCTCTAAAAAATATCCCACAGGTTCTCTAAAAAATAATAATCCCACAAGTTCTCTAAAAAATTCAGAATCCCACAGGTTCTCTAAACAAAAAATCCCACAGGTTCTCTAAAAAATAACAATAATCCCACAGGTTCTAAAAAAAATCCCACTGGTTCTCTAAAAAATAATAATAATCCCACAGGTTCTCTAAAATAATCCCACAGGTTCTCTAAAAAATAATAATAATCCCACAGGTTCTCTAAAAAATAATAATCCCACAGGTTCTCTAAAAAAAAATCCAGATTATCTAAAAAATAATAATCCCACAGGTTCTCTAAAAAATAATCCCACAGGTTTTCTGAGAAATAATAATCCCACAAGTTCTCTAAAAAATAATAATCCCACAGGTTCTCTAAAAAATAATCCAACAGGTTCTCTAAAAAATATTAATAATCCCACAGGTTCTCTAAAAAATAATCTCACAGGTTCTCTAAAAAATAATAATCCCACAGGTTCTCTAAAAAATAATAATCCCACAGGTTCTCTACAAAATAATAATCCCACAGGTTCTCTAAAAATAATAATAATAATCCCAAAGGTTCTCTAAAAATAATACCACAGGTTCTCTAAAAATTAATACCACAGGTTCTCTAAAAAATAATAATAATAATCCCACAGGTTCTCTAAAAAATAATACCACAGGTTCTCTAAAAAATAATAATACCACAGGTTCTCTAAAAAATAATAATAATCCCAGAGGTTCTCTATAAAATAATAATCCCACAGGTTCTCTAAAAAATAATAATAATCCCACAGGTTCTCTAATAAAATAACAATAATAATTCCACAGGTTCTCTATAAAATAACAATAATCCCACAGGTTATCTAAAAAATAATAATAATAATTCCACAGGTTCTCTATAAAATAATAATAATCCCACAGGTTTTCAAAAAAAAAATAAGCCTCCAGGTTTTCTAAAAATAATAAGCCACCAGGTTCTCTAAAAAAAAAAAAAAAAAGTTCTCTAAAACAAACCACACAGGTTCTCTATAAAAATTAAAAATAATAAGCCCCCAGGTTCTCTATACAGGTACTGTAAAACTATAAACAACCTTAATCACGCCCATGTTTTAGGTCTTATCATTTTAAATTAAAAAAATTACCTTAATAAAAATTAATTTCCTAATATAATAAATTTCCTAAATAAAAATAAATTGCCCTATAAACAACAAATTTCCAAAAGACCCATGTGATAGGTCTTCCCGCTCATGTACTCACCCATAGCCCACTGGTTCTCTAAAAAAAAAAAATTATAATAAGCCCCCAGGTTCTCATTTCAGGTATTGTAAAACTATACACAACCTTAATCACGACCATGTTTCAGGTAAAATGTGTAATGTTAAATATGTAATGTTAAAAATGTTAAATAAATAAAATCCCTATATATAAATAAATTCCCTAAACAAAAATAAATTACCTAAATATAAATACATTCCCTGAATAAAAATAAATTACAAATAAATTCCCTATATTAAAAAAAATCTTTAATAAAATCATCCCTAAACAAAATATAAATGCCCTAAACAAAAACAAATTCCCTAAATAATAAATAATATCCCTAAACAAAAAAATTCCCTAAATACAAATAAATCCCCAAAATAAAAAAAATCACAAAAAAATTAATTCCCTAAATAAAAATATATTCCCTAAACAAAAATAAATTCCCTAAATAAAAATAAATTCCCTAAATATAAATAAATTCCCTAAATATAAATAAATTCACTAATATAAATAAATTCCCTAAAAATAAATCTTCTAAATAAAAATATATTCCCTAAACAAAACAAAATTCCCTAAATAAAAAATCCCTACATAAAAATATATTCCCTAAATATAAATAAATTCCCTAAATAAAAAAAATCCCTAAAAAAAAAAAATTACTAAATAAAAATAAATTACCTATATTCAAATAAATTCACTATACAAATAAATTCCCTAAAGAAAAATAAATTACCCTAAATTAAAAATAAATTCAATATAAAAATTAATTAACCTAAAAAATAACAATTCCCTAAATATAAATAAATTCCCTAAACAAAATTTGATTCCCTAAACAAAAATAAATTCCCTAAACAAAAAAAATCCCTAAGCAAAAATAAATTCCCTAAATACAAATAAATTACCCTTAATAAAAATGTATTACCTAAAATAATAATTTCCCTAAACAAAAATAAATTTCCTACATTTAAAAAAAAAAATAATAATAATTTCCTAAATTAAAAAAATTAAAAATAATAATTTCCTAAATTTAAAATATCTAAATATAAATAAATTAACCTAAAATTACAATAAATTCCCTAAAGACCCATGTTTCAGGTATGTCTCACGCCCATGTACTCACCGTGGGTCTCACGTAATGGGTCTCCCGCGGGTAGGGCACGAAGGGCGGCTGCTGCATGTACCGCCCGCCGCCCACGATGCCGCCCCCGCCCACGTGGCCGTCCCCACTGGGAGGGTACGCCGGGTAGCCGCCCGCCCCCGCCCGAGAGGCCAGGGGCGGCGATATGGGCGTCTTGTAAGGGGACCCGTCATGTCTGTGGGGGGAGAAGAGGTGGGTTAGGGGCGTGGCGGGATTGATGATGATGATGATGATGATGATGATGATGATGATGATGATGATGATGATGATGATGATGGGAGAAGAGGAGTGGAAAGAGGGGAGGAGGAGAGGGAAGGAGTGGAAAGAGAAGAGGATGATGATGATGATGGGAGAAGAGAGAAGTGGGAAGAGAGAGGAGACAAGAGGGAATGATGATGATTGATGATGATGATGGAAGAAGAGGAGAAGGAAGGAGTGGGAAGAGAGAAGAGGAAGAGGAGGAAGAGGAAGAGGAAGAGGAAGAGGAAGAGGAAGAGGAGGAGGAGGAGGAGGAGGAGGAGGAAGAGAGAGAAGAGGAGGAGGAGAGAGAAGAGGAGGAGGAGGAAGAGAAGAGGAGGAGGAAGAGAGAGAAGAGGAGGAGGAAGAGAAGAGGAGGAGGAAGAGAGAAGAGAGAAGGAGAGGAGACGAGAGGATAATGTATAGGGGAGATGGCAAAGAAAGAAAGGCGAATGCAAGAATGGAACTGATAATAATAATAATGGTTTTTTTCTGACAATGCTACACAAATTTTATATATTTTCTAATTCCTCCTCTGGCGCCACACACACACAGTCAGTCACACACACACACAGTCAGTCACACACATACACACACACACACACACACATATAGTCACAAACACACACAGTCACACATACACACACAGTCACACCTACACATACAGTCACACACAGTCACAGTCACAGTCACACACACACACACAGTCACACACACATAGTCACACCTACACATAGTCACACATAGTCACAGTCACACAGTCACACACACACATAGTCACACACACACACACACAGTCACACATACACACAGTCACACACACACAAACAGTCACACACACACACACACACACACACACACACACATACACAGTCACACACACACACATACAGTCACACACACACATAGTCACACACACACACATAGTCACACATACATACACAGTCACACACACATAGTCACACCTACACATAGTCAGTCACACATACACACACACACACATACAATCACACACACATACAGTCACACACACATACAGTCACACACACACACACACACACACAGTCACACACACACACATACACAGTCACACACACACACACATAGTCACACACACACACACACACAGGAAGGGGGAAGGAAAAGTTATATGGCACCATTTTATATCATGGGGAACGATGAGGAAGAGAGAGAGAGAGAGAGAGAGAGAGAGAGAGAGAGGAGAGAGAGAGAGAGAGAGAGAAGAGAGAGAGAGAGAGAGAGAGAGAGAGAGAGAGAGAGAGAGAGAGAGAGAGAGAGAGAGAGAGAGAGAGAGAATGTAAAAGTAAGGATAGTGAAAAAGA
>JACEEZ010020813.1:295000-297500 GCA_016584305.1 Chionoecetes opilio
TCTATATTTTTACAGTAGAGAAGAAGAGGAGGAGGAGGAGGAGGGTAAAAGCAATGATGACAAGTAAAATAAACTATCATATAACGATCGAAATTATGATAAAATTCCAGTATGTGTGTGTGTGTGTGTGTGTGTGTGTGTGTGTGTGTGTGTGTGTGTGTGTGTGTAAAGTACTTAAGATCACGAACCCGTTTTAACTACTAACCCTATTGCCAACATTATGTAAGTACACACACACACACACACACACACGTACCCATTGACTCATCAGGAGAAAAAGGTCGTGCACGGCGCCTAAAGTGAGTGTGTGTGTGAGTGTGTGTGTGTGTGTGTGTGTGTGTGTGTGTGTGTGTGTGTGTGTGTGTGTGTGTGTGTGTGTTGTGTGTGTGTGTGTGTGTGTGGTGTGTGTGTGTGTGCTTGCGCTGATGGTGATAAGTAGTTATGTAAGTAAAAGTAGAGGAGGAAGTAGAAGAAACTGGTGGTTGTTGTAGTGCCACATGGTAGTAGTAGTAGTAGTAGTAGTAGTAGTAAAAGTAGTAGTAGTAGTAGTAGTAGTAAAAGTAGTAGTAGTAGTAGTAGTAATAGAAGTAGTAGTAGTAGTAGTAGTAGTAATAGTAGTAGTAAGAAGTAGTAGAAGTAGTAGTAGTAGTAGTAGTAGTAGTAGTAGTAGTAATATGAAGTAGTAGTAGTAGTAATAGAAGCAGTAGTAGTAGTAATAGAAGTAGTAATAGAAGTAGTAGTAGTAGTAGTAATAGTAGTAATAATAGTAGTAGTAGTAGTAGTAGTAGTAGTAGTAGTAGTAGTAGTAGTAGTAGTAGTAGTAGTAATAGAAGCAGTAGTAGTAGTAATAGAAGTAGTAATAGAAGTAGTAATAGAAGTAGTAGTAGTAGTAGTAATATGAAGTAGTAGTAGTAGTAGTAGTAGTAATATGAAGTAGTAGTAGCAGTAGCAGTAGTAGTAGTAGTAGTAGTAGTAGTAGTAGTAAGTATAGTAGTAGTAGGAAAAGGAGGAGAAAGAAGAGGAGAAGGAAGAAGAGGAGGAATAAGAGGAGGAAGAGGAGGAGGAAATAAAGAAAAACAAATACTAAACACTAACATACATCTAACACAATATCAAGAAATAGGAACAGAGCGAAAGAAACAAAATATAAATAAAAAAACCAGGCAAGATAGACAAAACAGTACTGAACATAATGAAATATAGAGTACAGTCCTTAGAAACCCTATAATTATGACACAGCAGGGGAGAGAGAGAGAGAGAGAGAGAGAGAGAGAGAGAGAGAGAGAGAGAGAGAGAGAGAGAGAGAGAGAGAGAGAGAGAGAGAGAGAGAGAGAGAGAGAGAGAGAGACAGAGACAGAGACAGAGACAGAGAGAGAGAGAGAGAGAGAGAGAGAGAGAGAGAGAGTGGGGGAATCTAACTGAATCATGAGAGGAACAAGTTTTCACCCTCTTCCCCACTTTCGTCTCCAACCTCCAACCCTCCCCCATTTATGCAAGGTAGGGGAAGGGGTAGTAGGAAGGGGTAGGAGGAAGGGGTAGGGGAAGGGGTAGTAGGAAGGGGTAGTAGGAAAGGGTAGTAGGAAAGGGTAGGGAAGGGGTAGTAGGAAAGGGTAGGGGAAGGGGTAGTAGGAAGGGGTAGTAGGAAGCGGTAGGGGAAGGGGAAGTAGTAGGGTAGGAGGGTAGGGAAGGGGTAGAGGAAGGGGTAGGGAAGGGGTAGTAGGGAAGGGGTAGGGGAAGGGGTAGTAGGAAGCGGTAGGGGAAGGGGAAGTAGGTAGGGGTAGGGGAAGGGGTATAGGGAAGGGGTAGTGGAAGGGGTAGTAGGAAGGGGTAGGGGAAGGGGTAGTAGGAAGGGGTAGGGGAAGGGGTAGGTGGAAGGGGTAGTAGGAAGGGGTAGGGGAAGGGGTCGTAGGAAGGGATAGGGGAAGGGGTAGGGGAAGGGGTAGTAGGAAGGGGTAGGGAAGGGGTAGTAGGAAGGGGTAGGGGAAGGGGTAGTAGGAAGGGGTAGGGGAAGGGGTAGGGGAAGGGGTAGTAGGAAGGGGTTGAGAGAGGGGCGAAGAGGGGTTGAGAGGGAAGGAAGAATTGGCAACAACGGATAAAGAAGAGGGGAGGACAAAGAGAGGGGTGAGTAAAGAAGGGAATGAAGGAAAGGAGAAAGATTAGAGAAAGGGAAGGAAAAGAAAGGATGAAAGAAGGGGAGAAAGAGAAAGGGGAGAGAAAGGAGAAAGAGAAAGAGTAGAGAAAGTGGAGAGAAAGGAGAGAGAAAGGGAAGAGAGAGGGGAGACAGTGGAGAAAGAGAAAGGGTAGAGAGAAAGGGGAGAAAGAGAGGAATGAGAGTAAGGGGAGAGAAAGAGAAAGGGGAGAAAGAGAAAGAAAAGATGGAGGATAAAAGTCGTTTGAAAGGGAAGGAAAGGTGATGTAATGAGAGAGAGAGAGAGAGAGAGAGAGAGAGAGAGAGAGAGAGAGAGAGAGAGAGAGAGAGAGAGAGAGAGACTGATGGGAG
>JACEEZ010020813.1:307500-325000 GCA_016584305.1 Chionoecetes opilio
ACCCCGATCATTTTATTTTTTTACTTTATTTACATCTATTACAGTTTAACATAAGTAAAAAAAAAGTGATAAATATAAAATAAAATAGAATAAAAAATATATATAGTACATAAAAACAGCAACCCCGATCTTACGTAACTGTGATGAGGCAATTAAAAAAAGTGACATATCATTCTAACCTTGAACCATGTACCGTCAGCAACTAGCCAACTACTACTAAATAAATACCGATGAATAATAATAATAATAATAATAATAATAATAATAATAATAATAATAATAATAATAATAATAGCAACTCTCAATGAAACACACAAACGAGAAGAGAAATTTTGTTATAACTAAAATTCAAGCATTCGTTACGGGTCAAATATTATACCGGTAATTGGTTCACAAGTAATACGTCTGTAAATCACGCAGCATTACTTCTACTTTTTTTCCCTGTATACCTTAGGGTGCAAATAAAAATTATCATTATCTTTATTACAGTGATATCATACAGTTTCTTCTCCTGCCCCATAATTAAGTTGAAACATAATAAGGAAACTTGTGATAATGAGTAACACTATATAGACCTATGTGTCTGGGGTTTTCTTACACAATTGTATATGCACCTTTAAAAATCATCACAGTAAAACTAAACAGCTGAAAATATATTTCTCGAAACGCTTTATATTTGAATCTTATGGGGTTAGTTTTATCTTGCAAAAAAAAATTGAAAAAACAAATTCAGTTTTTATAATTTAACATAATTCTTCTACAAAAAAAGAAAAATGAATTATTTATTAACATCCAATTGTTGACTTCAGCCACTTACATGCGCTTTGGAATGTTCACATCATAATGTTACACATGATATAAGCAAAAGTTATTCTGGTTGTTTAACGTTGTATTCGCTTTTAAAATCCATTTGCTTAATAGCTTCGTTCTCTCACTCCTTTTTTTTCACTGACAATTAGTTATATTAACCTACGCATAAAACAAATTAATTTTAAATAGCTTTTAGCATTTAAATATTTTTAATAAAATCGAAATATACTTTATTTATGCAAATCTTTACTTTATGGATAAAATTTACTAACTTTCACGACTTCGAACAAATCCACATCCCCAACGCATCTACCAAAACACACACACACACACACACACACACACGTCTAAAGAATATGATAACATGGAGATATTAAGACGAGACATTACGAGCTCAGTCATGTAAAAATACGATCGGGTAAGAATTGGGTACTAAGAAAAAATACTAATAATGAAAAAATACTATTAATTTCCTTCCTGCCCATGCACCGCCAATCTGTCCAATTGGTCTCCGCAAAACTAGTTATAAAAGTAATCATTGAATCACAATAAAAAACCTACATTAAAACGAACGCCCTAGGTTTTTCTCTGGATAACAACAGGTCCACGTTAGACGATTTATCCATTACAGTACCTCGAAGATAATTGTACCGTTAAAGTCATGGTAAGCACAACACTGGATTACTTTAATCGAAAAAAAAAATAGTAGTCTTGATTTTCAACCCAAAATTGACCACCGCAACAAAAAAATTCCGATCTTAATTCTAACACATTTTTACACAAGTTAACTACCTTGCAAATTCTTTATAGCACATAGCACAGTTTCCAGGCACATTAGTTTCATAACATCACCAAAAAACACTATTATTCTCACAAGGTCATTTTTTCCCCGAGTGAAAGGACGTATCTTGCTGTAACATTTTTGCCTTTGTGTTGACATTGAAACACACACACCACACACACACACACAACACATACACACACACACACGAGGTCATCTGATGGCTGACGTCTTACCCGTGACTGACTTTTGATGATAACGTTTTGTCTGGAGAATATTTTTAAAGCACTGGCGGGGCGGTTTTTAAAGGTAATTTCAATGACCGTACGCATGTCTAATCAGCGAGGTCAATTGGCGTATTACCGTGACAGGAACTCAAACAAGGGGCATTCTAACTAGTAATTTTAAGTAGTAACTAGAATTTTTTTTAAAGCACTGGCGGAGCGGATTAGAGAAATGTAATGACCCTAACTAAGCCTGTCTAACCACTGAGATCAATTGGCGTATAACGAACATTTATTTTGCCTTATTTGTGGACATTATAGCATTAACTCATCTATCTTCTAAGCCTACTGTAACTGTGTGTAACTGAGATTAATACTGTAACTGTGTAACTGAGATTAATACTGTAACTGTGTGTAACTGAGATTAATACTGTAACTGTGTGTAACTGAGATTAATACTGTAACTGTGTGTAACTGAGATTAATACTGTAACTGTGTGTAACTGAGATTAATACTGTAACTGTGTAACTGAGATTAATACTGTAACTGTGTGTAACTGAGATTAATACTGTAACTGTGTGTAACTGAGATTAATACTGTAACTGTGTGTAACTGAGATTAATACTGTAACTGTGTGTAACTGAGATTAATACTGTAACTGTGTAACTAAGATTAATACTGTAACTGTGTAACTAAGATTAATACTGTAACTGTGTGTAACTAAGATTAATACTGTAACTGTGTGTAACTGAGATTAATACTGTAACTGTGTGTAACTGAGATTAATACTGTAACTGTGTGTAACTGAGATTAATACTGTAACTGTGTGTAACTGAGATTAATACTGTAACTGTGTGTAACTGAGATTAATACTGTAACTGTGTGTAACTGAGATTAATACTGTAACTGTGTAACTGAGATTAATACTGTAACTGTGTGTAACTGAGATTAATACTGTAACTGTGTGTAACTGAGATTAATACTGTAACTGTGTGTAACTGAGATTAATACTGTAACTGTGTGTAACTGAGATTAATACTGTAACTGTGTAACTGAGATTAATACTGTAACTGTGTGTAACTGAGATTAATACTGTAACTGTGTGTAACTGTGTGTAACTGAGATTAATACTGTAACTGTGTGTAACTGAGATTAATACTGTAACTGTGTAACTGAGATTAATACTGTAACTGTGTGTAACTGAGATTAATATTGTAACTGTGTGAAACTGCGATTAATATTGTAACTGTGTGTAACTGAGATTAATACTGTAACTGTGTGTAACTGAGATTAATAACTGTTTAAATAAAATAACAAAATATTAAAAAAACGGTGCCAGGGACTCGAACAAGGGGCCTTTTAACTACTAGTCCTACATGAAGCGATGACCAATTTTTGTGACACTGAGAACGTTTGTCTATTTTTTTCATAGCAATTGAGACGCGTAGAAAAAGTGACCTGATTTCGGCTAAGGACACAAACTAACACTTCAACAAATAAGAATTAGCGACTTTCATTATTTCACTAGCAGTCATATTTTGGTTACTTCAATTTTCTTCTCTATACGGTGGAGGAACTTAATTTTCGGCACCAACCATAACCATCACTAAAATAAAAAATTATAAAAAAAAACTTCAAAAAATTACAAAAAAAAAACCTCACTTCAAAAAATTTCTAAAAGAACTCACTTCAAAAAATTATAAAAAATAACTTCAAAAAATTACAAAAAAAACTTCAAAAAATTACAAAAAAAAACTCACTTCAAAAATTACAAATAACTCACTTCAAAAACATTAAAAAAAAACCCTCTTCAAAAAATAAAAAATAAAAAACTTCAAAAATTTTAAAAAAAAAACTCGCTTCAAAAAATTAAAAAAAACTCGCTTCAAAAAAATTTCAAAAAAACTCACTTCACATATTTCATAAAAACTCACTTCAAAAGATTTTAAAAAAAACTCCCTAAAGAAATTACTAAGAAAACTCCAAAAAATTTCAAAAAAAAAAACTTTAAAAATTTCCTAAAAAAATCAAAACTTTAGAACCAAAAAAATGTAATAATAAGGAGCTCGCAATACTTCCTGTCTCGGCAATCACCACCATCAACACAACACTGATTCAAACGCGACTGTTTTCTGACAGCGGCGGCGGCGACAGCGGTGATGCGGCGGCCTTTCCTACCACCACCACCACCACCGCTGCAAACACTACACCCTCAATCCCTCGAAACACAAGCACAACACTACTAAGACTTGTATAACTATCACCACACAAGCACAACACTACTAACACTTGTATTACTATCACCACACGAAACACTTACATTATATAGACGCACTACTACCAACACCAACACTGCTGCTTTTACGGCCTTTCCTACCACCACTACCACCGCCACCATCACCTCCTCGAAACACAAGCACAACACTACTAACACTTGTATTACTATCACCACACGAGACACTTATATATAGACGCCGCACTAACTCTACTTCTTATACAAGGCGACCATCACTTCCGCAACTTCACCGATAACACTACTACGTACTACTACAACTATTACTACTATTACTACGAACACTGGCGTACCTAGACACTATCGCTGACACAATCAGGAATATTTTACGAACCCATGACACGCACACACTATTAGCACACTGCCGCCACCACCACCACTGCTAACACACTTGCGAACTAACACTTGCCGCATCCCTTTCTAACACAATCACTAACACTGCTTCACTAACACACACTTGATAACGATAGCACCTGCAACACACTAAAGCACTGCACTGCATAACAAAACGTGGTGTGCGCGCGTGTGTGTGTGAATTTTTGGTTGAAATTTTGCGCCTCTGTACTCAAAACACATTTTCAAAGATTTTTTATATTTTTTTTTATTTAAACTTACATCATGGTTGACATGGGGCTACAAATTGATAAGGAGGTTGATGAAGGCATTAAGTGGCAGAAGCTAAAGAAGTCCCCTGTCCCGGGGACATCTATCCGAAAGATAAGTAGCCTAGCTCACAGCGTTCATTAGTGTGTGTAGAATTTTCGCGGCAATTAATAATATCAGTCACACACACACACACACATTTATATAACTTTACATATTGCTATTCATTTCAAATTATCCGATAACATTCCTTCAACTGCAGTTCCCGCTAATGAGAGAAACGTGTAGGAAATGTATATAGTAGCAGCAACACCACTGTAATGGTAGCTAGGAATTATAGGCGACTTTAACATAAATTTCGTTATTATTATTTTTATTATCATTATAAATTTCGTTATCAACACTTGTGAAAATGCATGTTTCCGCGTATGTCTCCCTTGCCGCATACAACTACCACAACGCTATTATTGGCACAAGTCTTATCATTTCGTTTTTCATTACATAACTCAAGCAAACGCCAGGTACGGTACGTACCAGTCACGCACCAGCACGCACGCACGCACGTACCCACGAACGGGGTGCTGTCAGTTCGTACACCAAGTTGTTTCGTACACCAAAAAGTTGTTTCGTACACCAAAAAGTTGTTTCGTAGTTTATATGAAGCCATAGTCGTTTCGTACACTCAGCTCAGAGTTTAACTTGATTACTAGAGTTACGATTCGACACCAGGTATGTACGAAAAAACTCAAAATCAGTATACGAAACAACAAACAAAACCTGGGTACGAAACAACTTGTGTACGAAACTCCCTGTAACGGTTTCCGCGTATGTATTCCTCCCCGCATACAGCTACCACAACGCTACTATTGGCACAAGTCTATCATTTCGTACACTTTCATGACTCAATGCAAACGCCAGGTACTGTACGTACAGTCACGCACCAGCACGCACGCACACGCACGCACGCACGCACCCACGAACACTGCGTACTACTTGACTGCCACTATAAAAACACTACCACGCACTCACTATAACTCTACTACAACTGAAAAACAATGAAGGTAACACTACCACGCACCCACTATAACTTCTACTACTACTTACTACCACTGAAAAACACTGAAGGTAACACTACCACGCACCCACTATAACTCTACTACTACTTACTACAACTGAAAAACACTGAAGGTAACACTACCACGCACCCACTATAACTCTACTACTACTTACTACAACTGAAAAACACTGAAGGTAACACTACCACGCACCCACTATAACTCTACTACTACTTACTACAACTGAAAAACACTGCAGATAGACTAGGCGAGCGGCATGATGAGATAAATAAGTTTCACTGCTCACATAACCACAAAAATATAACTTCACTGGTGGTACAACTTTCTCTTAAAACCGGCGAGCGTCTGTCTGTCGGTAGCGCATCACTGATTGTTCAAGCATCCACGATTCAACGCATATAACTCTGCTACAACAACCACTACTACTATTACAACGACCACCACTACTATTACTACGACCACCACATTCCACTTGGTGTTCCAGATGGTGTTGTTACGACCACTACGTTTTATATTTTTTCCACTACGATTTATTATTTTCATTCTCAAACGTTGGTGTTTTCTCCCAAAAATCGCTCCATTACACAAAAATATATATGAATCACCAGTATTTTCAATTATACCACCAATGCATTCATCTCTCGTTTATATTTTTTTTCATTCCTAAACGTTCCTGTTCTTTCCAAAAAATCGCTCTTTCATACAAATTTATATGAATCACCAGTATTTTCAATTATACCCACAAGGCATTCATCTCTTGTTTTTCTTCTTACTATTGTCACTGTGATTTTTAACGTTAATTTTGAGATGCCACCCTACTTTGTCACATAATCTTTCTCTCCTGATTTTCCAATGTCTGTATGAATATAGAGGTTTATAGAGTTTATATTAAGAGATTTGTAAATGGTTAGAAAGAGGAAGAATATGGCACAGTGTGAAAAAATGAAAGGTGTAGAGAAGAGAGAAGGAGAGAAGAGAGAGAGAGAGAGAGGAGAGAGAGAAGAGAGAGAGAGAGAGAGAGAGAGAGAGAGAGAGAGAGAGAGTTTTAGCTTTACCAAAATGATAAAAGAAAAATTGAATAAAATTAGTGAGTCGAAATCCTCCCAAAATCTGACAGACACACACACACACACAACGGTCATTCCTACCGTGTACACATGAGTTTCCAAATACACACACGCACACATACGTACACACGGCCACATAAGTGTACACGTCGACTTTTTGATTCAGTGGAGGTCATGGCGCAGCATTGCCAAGTGTACACACGGCGAGGCGAGGCGAGAGACGTGGCATCGCCGTCTACACAACGCCTCGGTCACCCACAAACCTTCGCTCACTCACGAGGCGGAACCTTTCGCTCACTTGTGAAACGGCGTGGAGAAAGAGAGAAGAGAGAGAGAGAGAGAGAGAGAGAGAGAGAGAGGAGAGAGAGAGAGAGAGAGAGAGAGGAGAGGAGAGAGAGTAGAGAGAGAGAGAGAGAGAAGAGAGAGAAGAGAGAGGAGAGAGAGAAGAGAAGAGGAGTAGAGAGAGAGAGAGAGAAGAGAGAAGAGAGAGAGAGAGAGGAGTAGAGAGAGAGAGAGAGGAGAGAGAGAGAGAAGAGAGAGAGAGAGAGAGAGAGAGAGAGAGAGAGAGAGAGAGAGAGAGATTCCTCATCTCTCTTCTCTTATCACATCAGTTTGAACCTAGTTGAAGAGAGAGAGAGGTGGAAGAGGGGGAATAGAGAGAGAGATGGAAGAGGGGAATAGAGGAGAGGAAGAAAGGGAGGGAGGCAGGGGTGCTGTGTCGCGACGTTGCCACATTTCTATGGAGCCAGTATTTCCGCGGTCATCTCTTCTCTCCTTTCATCTGCCTCTTATTTCATTTTCTCTTATTCGTAGTGTTTCGCAACGTGCCTCGTGGGCCAGGTACGCATCTTCCGCTACACACACACGAATATCACACATGTTCACACGAATACACACGCGCACACAACCGCAGACAGTCGCCTTGTCATTTGTTTGTTTCTCTTGTTTCCTAGGAACTCACTCTAAGCCAGCCCTAGACTAGCCCCATGGCTTGGGAGCTGGCGAGTGAGGGGGCGGCGTGCCCTGTGCCCTGCCAAGCAGTCTCTATTCCCAGCCCTGTCTTGCTCCCTTTAACCCTGTCTTTACCCTATCCCTACATCCACAGCCCTGCCCTGCCCTGTAATACCTGACCCTTCCCTGCCATGACCCTGCCTTGCCCAGCCCTGCCCTGCCCTTCACGAAACGTTCCACCACCACCACCACAAGCACAGCACACAAGTTACCTTGACGTGGGCGGCGGGTGGGCGGCCTGGGGTCCTGGGGGCGGCTGTCTGCCTCCCCCAGAATATAGTATTTGAGGGGCGTGCGGCCCCAATCCTGCTATCTTGACTGATTCCATGGGGGGCGTGAGTGTCCTAGGAGAGTGTTGGAATACACCTGGGTAGCCGCGTCCGCCACCCCGCCCTCATGGCTGCTGCGAGAGCTGTCCTGCACTCTACACACCCTCCACACACCCTGCACCACTCACCCACTCCACGCACGCCCACGCACTTCACACACACCCGCGGAAATTGACGATTTTTGGAGGCAGAACAACGCACACGGCCGATGCGCGGGACTGTGTGGAGGCCAAACGGGTGAGTCCACTCGTGGCGGCGGGGGAGGCGCGCGGTGGTGCGGTGGTGCCACGTCTCCACACCACCACCGCGCACATCACCACTGCAACGTCGCACATGCACTCACTCCCTTATTTCCCTACCTTACACTGTCTTGTACTACTAGTTAATGGTATCAGTGTGTTCAGGAGGAGTCAGAGCATCCGTGAGAGTGGTTAGTAACGCCCTAATCACTGTGAAAGCCCGGTAAATAGCACCGCCGTATAGGGCAAGGAGGGGCCGGCTCTCAGCGACGCGGCTATAAATGACATCTCTGCTGGTCTAGTGTTGAATTTTTATTAATTATTTTGTTGTTCTACTCCCATATGAGCCACTCGTAGACCAGCCTCGCAGACCAAGACACAGAGAGAGAGAAAGAGGCACACATCACCTCACTTACAGAGAGACTTAGAGACAGAGAGAGATAATAAAATAAATAAAATAAAATGTATCGGTGTTGATAAATGATTTGGGGTGAGTGAGTGAGCGAGCGTTTCACCTGTTCAGTCCATGAGCCAGGTGGCGATGGAAGGCAGCTCACCACCTCCCTCTCTGTCTTGAGCTGAAGCCTCTAACACCACAGCTCTAGCAATGCCCCCCCCCCCCCCTTTGTGAAGCCTTGTGTGTGTGTGTGTGTGACTTCACCACCACTGTCTCCTTCTCCTAACCTAACCAAACCTATCCTAAAGCCTAAATTCCTATATATCTAAATATCCTAAATTTCCACAGCCTGTCTTGAATCCCTCCCTAAAGATGAAAAAATTGGAAGAAAAAAAAATAATAAAGGTGTGTTTTCAATCCCTCCCTATAGATGAAAAATTGGAAGAAAAAAATTAAGAGGTCTTGAATCCCTCCCTATAGATGAAAATAATAAAAAAAATAAAAATAATGATTTGAGATAAAGAATATTAAAATAAATCTCTGAAATAAAGATATTATTATCATTATTATTATTATTATTATTATTATAGCTGTGTGTTTATCGCTATAGTTCACTTCGGTGTCCTTTAAAACCCTGCACATCCATTATAATAGCCTATGCATTTCCTTAATCCTATACATAATTTCTCCATGTATATTGTTTGAACACATTTCATACAGTTTGCAATGTCTGTCATCAGTATATTAAAAAAAATTGATATATTCACCTAGCCTATAATAATGATAATAATAATAATTGTATGTTCACCTGAAGGCATACACCTACAATAAAAAAAAATATACAATAAAAAAATATAATTATTCTAGGGAGTATATTTTACAGTGACAATTTATTTCTATCTTTACAACCTCGTAGTCATTCTTTTAAATTATTATTATTATTATTACTAGTCATTCTTATAAATATTTTTTCTTTCCTGTGTGCTTATTCTTGCTTGATTCCGTGGTGTAGTTTCACTCTGATGTAAACACAATGACCTCTAAATCTTACTGCTTCTCACACACACACACACACACACACACACACACACACACACACACACACACACACACAGTCACACACACACACACACACACACACACAACACACACACAGACAGTGACACAGACACACACACAGTCACATATTATACAGCCTTCAATATATATGCATTAACCGTTATACTAAAATATGTTCCCGGATTGCATGCATAAAATACAACATACTCTCCTCTCTCTCTCTCTCTCTCTCTCTCTCTCTCTCTCTCTCTCTCTCTCTCTCTCTCTCTCTCTCTCTCTCTCTCTCTCAAAAGTGCCCACTTTTTCGTCGTTGCAGGAAAAGTGGCGACATCAGCGGCGGCAACTTTGCACAGAAACGATTTCCAAGAATCTCTCTCTCTCTCTCTCTCTCTCTCTCTCTCTCTCTCTCTCTCTCTCTCTCTCTCTCTCCCTTCTGCTCTCTCCTCTCGGACAATTTAATGCATGCAAGCAGGAAACAGTAGCTGGGAGGAGTTATGGAAATATGATTCATTTTTATGCCTGTCTATATATTCTTTTGTTATTTATTTTCTTTATTTCTCTATTTTCTCCTTTTTCTTTCCATATTTATTTTCATTATTCTTGTCTTTTTTCTATTATTATTGTTATCATTCTTATTTATTATTATTATTTTTATTATTACTACTACTATTATTATTATTATTATTGTTGCTGCTCTTTCTATTAAGATATTATACGTATTATTTTCATCATTGTCATTATCTATATTACTTGCGTCTGCTTCTTACGTCAATTCCACTTCCAATATATTTTTTCTATCTATTTTAGTTTTTTTTACATAAATTAATTAGTTTTGCATTCTACATTACATTATCTCTCTCTCTCTCTCTCTCTCTCTCTCTCTCTCTCTCTCTCTCTCTCTCTCTCTCTCTCTCTCTCTCTCTCTCTCTCTCTCTCTCTCTCTCTCTCTCTCTCTGAATAGTAACCCAAAGAACATCACAAAAAATAAGAGACAAATTGCAACTTATTCTTTTTCTTCATTCTCAGTGCGTCATTGTCCATTATTTTCTCGTCTTTTATTCTTGTACCTCTCTTATTTATCCTATCCCTTATCTTTGAGGTGCAAATGAAGGTGTGTGTGTGTGTGTATGTGTGTGTGGTTGTGTGTGTGTATGTGTGTGTGTGTGTGTGTGTGTGTGTGTGTGTATGGTTGTGGGTGTGGGTGTGCGTGTGTGTGTGTGTGTGGTATGGTTGTGGGTGTGGGTGTGGGTGTGGGTGTGGGTGTGGGTGTGTGGTGTGCGTGTGTGTGTGTGTATGGTTGTGGGTGGGGTGTGCGTGTGCGTGTGTGTGTGTGTGTGTGTGTGTGTGTGTGTGGTGTGTGTGGTTGTGGTTGTGTGTGTGTGTGTGTGTGTGTGTGTGTGTGGTGTGTGGGTGTGGGTGTGGGTGTGTGTGTGTGTGTGTGTGTGGGTGTGGGTGTGGGTGTGGGTGTGCGTGTGTGTGAATACAATATGATTATAAGAAGGAAAATTAGCAAAGGTGTGTGTGTGTGTGTGTGTGTGTGTGTGTGTGTGTGTGTGTGTGTGAGAGAGAGAGAGAGAGAGAGAAGAGAGAGAGAGAGGAGAGAGAGAGATGAGAGAGAGAGAGAGAGAGAGAGAGAGAGAGAGAGAGAGAGAGAGAGAGATACAAACATGCATACAGATATACTTACAGACAGACAGGCGGACAGGCGGACGGACAGACAGACACACAAACAGACAGACATAGAGACAGGCGGGCAGACAGACAGGCAGACAGCAGACAGACAGGCAGGCAGACATACAGGCAGGCAGACAGACAGACAGACAGAAAGACAGTGATACAGACAAACAGACAGACAGACAGACAGGCAGGCAGACACTGACAAAAAAACAGCACAGGCAAAAACAGCGAGAGAGAGAGAGAGAGAGAGAGAGAGAGAGAGAGAGAGAGAGAGAGAGAGAGAGAGAGAGAGAGAGAGAGAACGGAGGTGAAAGGGAGCGAAGGACAGAAAGAGGAATGAACGGGATGCACAAGCCGAGGAATTTCACTTCCTGTGCGTACATACACACACACTCACACACACACACACACACACACACATTCTCTCTCTCTCTCTCTCTCTCTCTCTCTCTCTCTCTCTCTCTCTCTCTCTCTCTCTCTCTCTCTCTCTCTAAATCACATCAGGAAGGCTTCTGAACGCTAATTAATTTTCGAGGAGCGACATTATTTTTTGGGCGCAAAACCAACATTTTTTTTACGAAATACAACAATGGAAATATTTTTATGCCACGACCAGGATTAGGATTTCCAACAACGGAAGAAAAATGTGATAAAGGAAATGAAAAGAAAAATGTTATGGTAATAATGAAAAGAAGAAAATAAGAGAAGAAATAGAAGCATATAAATGAAGAAAAAATGTAGAAATAGTATTAGTAGTAATAGTAGTAGTAGTAGTAATAGTAATAGTAGTAGTAGTAGTAGTAGTAGAGCAGCAGCAGTAGTAGTAGTAGTAGTAGTAGTAGTAGTGTAGTAGTAGTAGTAGTAGTAGTAGTAGTAGTAGTAGTAGAGTAGTAGTAGTAGTAGTAGTAGTAGTAGTAGTAGTAGTAGTAGTAGTAGTAGTAGTAGAGCAGTAGCAGAGTAGCAGCAGTAGAGTAGTCACAGTAGAGTAGTAAGTAGTAGTAGTAGTAGTAGTAGTAGTAGTAGTAGTAGTAGTAGTAGTAGCAGCTAGCAGCAGCAGCAGCAGCAGCAGCAGCAGCAGCAGCAGCAGCAGCAGCAGCAGCAGCAGCAGCAGCAGCAGCAGCAGCAGCAGTAGCAGTAGTAGTAGTAGTAGCAGTAGCAGTAGCAGCAGCAGCAGCAGCAGCAGCAGCAGCAGCAGCAGCAGCAGCAGCAGCAGCAGCAGCAGTAGCAGTAGTAGTAGTAGTAGTAGCAGTAGCAGTAGCAGCAGCAGCAGCAGCAGCAGTAGCAGTAGTAGTAGTAGTAGTAGTAGTAGTAGTAGTAGTAGTTGTGGTAGTATTTTCAGTACAAAGGAAGAACAGATAGCAACAGCCTGCCTGTGTTACTTCTTTCTACCGCTACAGTTTACTACGCGCTAGAGGCAAAATAATGGCAAAGTTGAAGGCTCCTCCTCACCCACCACTCCCTCTGGCAGGAAAAAAGTAAGAATAGTGGTAGCATAATAGGAAAATAAAAGATAAGAAGAGGAAAAAGATAGAAGAGAAAGAAAAAACACTAAAATTAAGAATAAGCAATGATGATGATGATGATAATAACAATGATAATACTAACATAAATATAGATGATTATAAGACAAGATAATAATAACAGCAATAGTAACAATAATTACACAACTGTTAAAAATCCAAATTAACAGAAGTAACACTACATAGACGTTACATAGTGATGCATCTACCATTATATATTTCCTATACTATTATCATCACTATCATCATCATCACTATCACTCCTATAACATTATCATCACTATCATCATCATCACTATCACTGCTTTAACATTATAATCACTATCATCATCATCACTATCACTCCTATAACATTATCATCACTATCATCAGCATCACTATCACTGCTATAACATATCATCACTATCATCATCACTATCACTCCTATAACATTATCATCACTATCATCATCATCACTATCACTCTTATAACATTATCATCACTATCATAATCACTATCACTGCTATAACATTATCATCACTATCACTGCTATATATCATTATCATCACTATCACTGCTATAACATTATCATCACTATCATCATCACTATCACTGCTATAACATTATCTATATTCTTGGCAATCATTCTCATTATTATCATCACTACCATCATCACTATCACTGCTATAACATTATCTATATTCTTGGCAATCATTTTTCAGCGTGGACAACCTTTGATAATAACACGGCGCGAGATGCTGAGCGGAAGAAGAGTTATAGCTCGCCATTACTGCGCTTGGATACAGATTACAATGCCCCCAGGGAAAGATAAAAAGAAAATTGCATTCCTCTCTCTCTCTCTCTCTCTCTCGGGTTGGGTAGCGGCGGTGGTCGGAGCGGCGGCGGCGGAAAAGCGGACTTCGGACAACGGCGGACGGCAACCAGAGAGAGGCGGCGGCGGTGATGAAATGACTACTACTATTACCGTTCTTCTACTACTACTACTTCTACAGCTACTACTACTACTACTACTACTACTACTACTACTATTACTATTACCGTTCTTCTTCTACTACCTACTACTACTCCTACTATTACCGTTTTTCTACTACTACAGTTGAAATTAAGAAGAACCGTAGTGTTCCCTTCTCCTGGGATCAAATATCAGTCAGTAAGCAGCAAAGGTTCAGAATTTTTCACCTTGTTAAGAAAATAGACTATACTACCACTACTACTATTACCGTTCTTCTGCTACTACTACTATTACTACTACTACTACTACTATCGTTCTCCTACTACTACTGTTATCGTTCTACTACTACTACTACTAATTTAGCAACAACAACCGCTACCACTACCACTACTGTATCCCTTCCTCTTCTTCCTAACACTAACACTAACAGAACTTACTAACAGAAACAGAGCTTACTAACACTAACAGAACACTAACACTAACTTTCCTCTTCTTCCTAACTCCCTAACAGACAGAAAAAAAGAAAAAAAAATTCCCCGTCATTTCCTATATATAGATTTTCTTCTTCTGCTTCGTTTACTTCGTCTAATCCGCGACACACATCAAAAGCAGGAAAATTGGTCTACAAATTATACTGATGACAAACCTTCCCAAGTGACTTGAGAACACCTCTAAAGCTCACACACACACACACACACACACACACACACACACACACGTACACACACGTACACACACGTACACACACACACACACACACACGTACACACACACCATGACTGAGAGAGGAGGCAATATCCACTTTAGGCAAATGGAGAAGGAGGAAGAGAGAGAGAGAGAGAGAGAGAGAGAGAGAGAGAGAGAGAGAGCGAGAGCGAGAGCGAGAGCGAGAGCGAGAGAGAGAGAGACGAGGCGGACAAGTCTGCTGAAAATGAAGGACAAATATTAGTGAAAGAAAAATCATTTATATAATTCTGCCATCACACACGCTAGAGGGGGCTCATTATATTATTATTATTATTATTATTAATGTTGAAATTATTATCATCATTATTATTAGTATTATTTTTATCATCATTATTATTAGTATTATCATTATGAAATTATCATTATAATTTTTAGTAGTAGTAGTAGTAGTAGTAGTAGTAGTAGTAGCAGTAGTAGTAGAAGTAGAAGTAGAAGTAGCAGTAGCAGTAGCAGTAGCAGTAGCAGTAGCAGTAGCAGTAGCAGCAGTAGTAGTAGTAGTAATAGCAGCAGCAGTGTAGTAGTAGTAAAAGTAGAAGTAGTAGTAGAAGTAGTAGTAGAAGTAGAAGTAATAGTAGTAGTAGTAATTGTAGTAGTAGTAGTAATAGTAAGTACATACATAATGGTATAGTAGAACACAGACACACACACAGACAGACACACACAGACACACACACACACACAGACACACACAGACACACACACACACAGACACACACAGACACACACAGACACAGACAGACAGACACAGACATAGACACAGACAGACACAGACAGACACAGACACATACAGACAGACACAGACAGACACAGACACACACACACACACACACACACACACACACACACACACACACACACACAGACACACAGACACAGACACACAGACACACACACACATCCCAAACCCCCCTCAGTATTTGTGTTGCTTTCAAACTTTCTTCACCTCCTCCTCCTCCTCTTCCTCCTCCACCTCCTCTTCTGCCGCCACCTCCTCCTCCTCCTCCTCTACATCAGTAACTTTCATGCCTAGCGTGAGTTGCGTTTCTACTGTGTGGTGTGTGTGTGTGTGTGTGTGTGTGTGTGTGTGTGTGTGTGTGTGTGTGTGTGTGTGTGTGTGTGTGTGTGTGTGGCGTGGTGCGTGGCGTGCGTGCGTGCGTGCGTGCGTGCGTGCGTGCGTGCGTGCGTGCGTGCGTGCGGGTGTGTGAGAAAGAGAAAGAGAGAGAGAGAGAAAAGAGAGAGAAGAGGAAGAGAGAGAGAGAGAGAGAGAGAGAGAGAGAGAGAGAGAGAGAGAGAGAGATGTAAATAGTAGGGTAGATAGATAGATAGATTGCTTGATAGATAGATAGATAGATAGACAAACAGTTAGATAGATGATATATGCGCACATAGAAACGAAAAAGAATATTATTTACTCCAATTTCTATTTCATTGTCTAACTTTGCTCTAACAGTGAGAAAAGTGCAGAAAATAATATAAATTCTCTCTCCCTCTCTCTCTCTCTAATTGCTCCAAACCTTAATCACATTACCAATTGCTTTGTTTGTTATCAGTCACCACCATCATCACTCACCACCACTACCCTCACCATCATCACATCACCACTACTTTCACTATGCTCGACAGACCGTGCCATTATTATATTTTTGCTTTATATATTTAATTTTCTTTGGGTGATGTTGTAATGGCAATAAACTTACTTATTTACTTATTTACTTTCTTACTATATACTATTTCACCATCATAATCATCATCACCATTACCACATTCACCATAATTACCACCTCTGTTTACCATCACCATAACCACCACCATCACCACCACCATCACCACCACAGGGTCAATAAAAATGAAATCTTTCTTAACATTCCACACCATAAAAGGTTATCACCACCCTCTTCCCCACCACTACCCGCCTCCCCATTCCTCCCCATCCCCTCAACCACTACCCACCTCCCCATTCCTCCCCAACCACTACTACTACTACTACTATCAATACTACTACTATTACTACTATCAATACTACTACTATTACTACTATCACTACTACTACTATGCCTTCGGGCGATAATAAAATAATAATTATTATTACAATCACTACTACTACTACTACTACTATCACTACTACTATCACCACTACTACTATTACTACTGCAATTACCACATTCCAATTACTACCACATTCAACATCCATTACAACTAACCATAGGGGTAGTAATTGACAGCATGTGTTGTGTGTGTGTGTGTGTGTGTGTGTGTGTGTGTGTCTGTGTGTCTGTGTGTTGTGTGTGTGTGTGTGTGTGTGTGTGTGTGTGTGTGTGTGTGTGTGTGTGTGTGTGTGTGTGTGTGTGTGTGTGTGTGCCCTGTTGTGACCTTTCAAAGTCATTCATTCACTCACCGTTTCTTCTCTCTACCGACCGTCTGTTTTTTATTCTCTCTCTCTCTCTCTCTCTCTCTCTCTCTCTCTCTCTCTCTCTCTCTCTCTCTCTCTCTCTCTCTAATGAAGGCATGAGAACGGTCGAAGAAAAATATGGGATTAAATATACATCAGAATAACATTAAGAGCGAAAAAAACCGAATGAAATTATGATAAGGAGAGAAAGAAAGAAAAAATGATAATACAGTAACGCATAAGGAAAGATTTAAGCCGAGGCAGTGAAGCGTACACACACAAACACACAGTCACACGCACACAAACACACACAGTCACACACACAC
>JACEEZ010020813.1:330000-337500 GCA_016584305.1 Chionoecetes opilio
GAAATACAAAAGATATTCAGCCCCTCCAAAAATAAATAAATAAATAAAGGTGCTACTATAGCGTGCGGTCTACCGGGACATTTGCACTATAGCGTGCGGTCTACCGGGACATTTGCACTATAGCGTGCGGTCTACCGGGACATTTGCACTATAGCGTGCGGTCTACCGGGACATTTGCACTATAGCGTGCGGTCTACCGGGACATTTGCACTATAGCGTGCGGTCTACCGGGACATTTGCACTATAGCGTGCGGTCTACCAGGACATTTGCACTATAGCGTGCGGTCTACCAGGGACATTTTGCACTATAGCGTGCGGTCTACCGGGACATTTGCACTATAGCGTGCGGTCTACCGGGACATTTGCACTATAGCGTGCGGTCTACCGGGACATTTGCACTATAGCGTGCGGTCTACCGGGACATTTGCACTATAGCGTGTGGTCTACCGGGACATTTGCACTATAGCGTGCGGTCTACCGGGACATTTGCACTATAGCGTGCGGTCTACCGGGACATTTGCACTATAGCGTGCGGTCTACCGGGACATTTGCACTATAGCGTGCGGTCTACCGGACATTTGCACTATAGCGTGCGGTTTTACCGGGACATTTGCACTATAGCGTGCGGTCTAAACCGGGCATTGCACTATGCGTGCGGCCGGACATTTGCACTATAGCGTGCGGTCTACCGGGACATTTGCACTATAGCGTGTGGTCTACCGGGGGCATTTGCACTATAGCGTGCGGTCTACCGGGACATTTGCACTATAGCGTGTGGTCTACCGGGACATTTGCACTATAGCGTGCGGTCTACCGGGACATTTGCACTATAGCGTGCGGTCTACCGGGACATTTGCACTATAGCGTGCGGTCTACCGGGACATTTGCACTATAGCGTGCGGTCTACATTTCTTACCTACTCTCTACTTATACTCTACACTCCTACACTTCAGGCTGCAACTTACTATTGCTATATGATATTGTCTATTATACAGTAGACTGTAGAGTATTATAGACAAACAAACAAAACAAAGTTTTCTTTTTTCCCCCTTGCATAACACTACCAACATCGAGACAAGGCTCTGTTTTTTTTGTGATGCTCTCCAGGTTTTCTTTCACTATAAAGGTAACTGCTGTTTCTTCTGTAAAGATGACACTTTCTGTGAATTCTTTCCTAGCATTGTGGGGCTAAGTGTGTCAACTTTTTTCTCGGCTTAAAATTTTGGGGGGCTACTGAAATTTTTACTTCGTTGATCCCAGGGGGATAAAGGTTGAGTACCCCCAGTACTTTAGGTCAGGTCGATCAGGGGGGTGGCTTGTAAGACGCACATTACGCTATGCGGTAGTCATCAGGGCCCCCAGATGGGAGGGATCTTGGTAGAACGCACTTTGGGGTACCGTTACGGGCAGGCCCCGATGTGACCGCACGCTATATAGCACCAAAAATAAAATACACTAAATATAAGAAAAAAACACGAAAGAAGAAAGCAGGATGGGAGGTAAAAAGAGAAGAGGGGGGGAGGGGAGGGGGGGAAAGGAGGAGGAGGAGGAGAGGAGGAAGGAGGAGGAGGGGAAAATCTTAAATGAAAAAATGTAAAAAAAAAAAAAAAAGTCAATATAAAAGCGAGAAATAATCCAAAAGACACAGAAATGGAAAGGAAAAAAAAAAAATAAATTCGGGAAAGGGGGAGGAGGAGGAGGAGGGGGGGGAGGAGGAGGAGGAGGGAAAGGAGATAAGAGAGGGGGTCAAAAGAAATGTCAGAAGGTAAAATATCAGTCAAAAAGAATATAAAAATAGACAAAGACTAAACTGACCCAAAACCTGCTAAAAAACCCCCCCCCCTTTCCCCCAAAAAAAAAAGGAAAAAGGATTTTAGCATTTTTAATTTTAAAAACCCCCCCCCCTTTCCTCCCCCCCCCCCCTCCTCTTCTCTCTCCCCTCTTCTTGTAAAACAAACCAAGCCCCCCTCCCTTTTCCCCTTTTTCTCCTCTCTCTCCTCCCTCTCTTCAAAAAAAGCCCCCCCCCCCCCCCCCCCCCCCCTTCCTCTCTCGTCCTCCCCTCTTTCCCCCCCCCCTTTTTCTCCCCCCGGTTCCCCTCTCCTTCCCTCCCTCCATTAACTAACATTATTCTAGATTTAATGTGGTTTTTTTTTTCTCTCTCTCTCTCTCTCTCTTAGGATGCGTCTCGATTAATTAAATGCAACAGGTAGGAGGAGGAAGGAAGGAGAAAAAAGTGGAAAAAAAATATCCTCGGGGGGGGAAGGAGAGAGAGAGAGGAAAAGAGAAGGAAAAGAGAGGAAAAGAGAGAGAGAGAGAG
The DNA here is from genome assembly GCA_016584305.1 of Chionoecetes opilio. NCBI lineage: Eukaryota > Metazoa > Arthropoda > Malacostraca > Decapoda > Majidae > Chionoecetes > Chionoecetes opilio. The sequence continues at coordinate 332,318 of JACEEZ010020813.1, forward strand.
AAAAGGGGAGAGACCTATAATATAAAGGCCACTCCCCATTATAAAGGTAGGCTTAAAATGTTTACTTGTAACACACACACACACACACACACGAATGGATATAGAAATACACTACCTCTCCCTCCCTTTAACCCCAACCCCCACCACCACAAACTACACTACGCTACTAACATTACTACTACTGTATATACACATCACTCCTATACCTATACTCTACTCTATACTACTACTACTACTACTTAACTACTAGACTACTACCCCATTAATCTACCACTATTTTTTTTCCACCCCCCCCCCCGCAAACCACCACCCTACCACAACACCACCACCACCACCACCACACACCACCACCACCACCCCCAACCCCCCACCCCCCCCACCCCCACTACACCACCACCACCACCACCACCACCACACCGTTTTTTAAACGTCCTTCTTATTCCACCCAAAAAATCAGCGGTCGAAACCCCCTGTCGACCATACGTCCAATCACCTGAAATCCGGGTCTCTCTCTCTCTCTCTCTCCTCTTTTTTCCTCTCTTCTCTCCCCTCTCTTTTCCCCCTCCTCCCCCTCTTTTCTCCTCCTCTCTCGATGCATGTTTGTATTGTTTTGGGGTTTTGATGTCCTCTCTTCTCTCTTCCCCTCTCTCTGTGTATGTTGTGCGTGTGACTGTGTATTGTGTGTTGTATTTTTCTCTTTTCTTTTCTCTCTTCTTTCCCCCCCTCCTCCTCTTCTCTCTCCCTCTCTCTCTCTCCCTTTGTGTATGTTGTGTGTGACGTGTATGTATGTGTTTGTATCTCCTCTCTCCCCTCTCTCTCTCTCTCTCTCTCTCTCCTCTCTCTTCAAGAGGAAAAACCCGGGGTAATCGTACGTGTGTGGGGTGTGTGTGTGTGTGTGTGTGTGTGTTTGGGGTGTGTGTGGTGTGTGTGGGGGTGTGTGGTGTGTGTGTGGTTTGTGTGGTGTGTGTGTGTGTTGGGGTGTGTGTGTTGTGTGTGTGTGGGTGTTGTGTTTGTTGTGTGTGTGTGTGTGTGTGTGTGTGGGGTGTGGGTGTGGGGGTGTGTGGTGTGTGTGTGGGGGGTGTGGGTGGGGGGTGTGGTGGTGTGTGTGTGTGTGTGTGTGGGTGTGGTGTGTTTGTGGGGGGTGTGTGTGTTTGTGTGGGTTTTGGGTGTGTGTGTGTGTGTTGGGGGGTGTGTGTGTGTGTGTGTGTGTGTGTGTGGTGTGTGTGTGTGTGTTGTGTGTGTGGTGTTGGTGTGTGGTGTGGTGTGTGTGTGTGTGTGGGTGTGTGTGTGTGTGTGTGGGGGGGGTTTTTGTGTGTGTGTGTTTTGTGTGGGGGTGTGTTGTGTGTGTGTGTGGTGTGTGTGGTTGTTTGTGTGTGTGTGTGTGTTTTGTGTGTTTGTTGTGTAAAAAATATAAAATTTTTTTTGTCATTGGGGGGGGAAAATATTTACGGTGTTTTCAATTAAAGAGTAAGTCAACTAATATAAACACAAGATTATTGAAGGTCACGAATCCATAAAGCAATATTTCAAGGCTTTCAAACATCGTACAAACCCACTAAACTAAAGCATAACGTAGCTGACATGATACCTAAAAAAATGAAAAAGATAGATAATAGCTTAAAAAATAATGGAAAAAAGAAAGATAATAACTTTAAAAATAATGGAAAAAAGAAAGAAAGATAATAAAACCCAAAATAATGGGAAAAAAAAGATGATAATACTTTAAAAAAAAATAAAAAAGAAAGATAATAACTTTAAAAATAATGGAAAAAAGAAAGAAAGATAAAAACCTAAAAATTAATGGAAAAAAGAAAGATAACCTAAAAAATAGAAAAATTAAATTAAAAAATAATGGGAAAGAAAAAATAATAATTAAAAAACATGGAAAAAGAAAGAAGTAAATAACCTAAAAAAAAAAAGGGAAAAAAAAAAGATAATAACCTAAAAATAATGGAAAAAAGAAAGAAAGATAATAACTTAAAAAATAATGGAAAAAAGAAAGAAAGATAATAACTTAAAAAATAATGGAAAAAAGAAAGAAAGATAATAACTTAAAAAATAATGGAAAAAAGAAAGAAAGATAATAACTTAAAAAACAATGGAAAAAAGAAAGATAATAACTTTAAAAAAATGAGAAAGAAAGATAATAACTTAAAAAACAATGGAAAAAAGAAAGAAAGATAATAACTTAAAAAATAATGGAAAAAAGAAAAAGATAATAACTTAAAAGATAATGGAAAAAAGAAAGAAAGATAATAACTTAAAAAATAATGGAAAAAAGAAAGAAAGATAATAACCTAAAAAATAATGGAAAAAGAAAATGATAATAACCTAAAAAATAATGGAAAAAAGAAAGATAATAACTTTAAAAATAAGGGAAAAAGAAAGTAATAATTTTTAAAAAAAAATGGAAAAAAAAAAGTTTAAAAACTAAAAAAAATGGAAAAAAGAAAGAAAGATAATAAGCTAAAAAAAAATGGAAAAAAGAAAAAGATAATAACTTAAAAAATAATGGAAAAAAGAAAGAAAGATAATAAGCTAAAAAATAATGGAAAAAAGAAAAAGATAATAAGCTAAAAAATAATGGAAAAAAGAAAGAAAGATAATAACTTTAAAAATAATGGAAAAAAGAAAGAAAGATAATAACTTAAAAAATAATGGAAAAAAGAAAGAAAGATAATAAGCTAAAAAAAATGGAAAAGAGAAAGAAAGATAATAAGCTAAAAAATAATAGAAAAAAGAAAGAAAGATAATAACTTTAAAAAAATGAAAAAGAAAGATAACTTAAAAAATAATGGAAAAAAGAAAGAAAGATAATAACCTAAAAAATAATGGAAAAAAGAAAGATAATAACTTTAAAAATAATGGAAAAAAGAAAGAAAGATAATAAGCTAAAAAATCATGGAAAAAAGAAAGATAGATAATAACCTTAAGAACTTGGAAAAAAGAAAGAAAGATAATACCCGACAGGCGCTATAGGCTCTAACGTAAAGAGAGACAAAAAGAGAAGGTAGAGGATATGGATGTGTGTTTTCAAGGCTTTCAAACATCGTACAGACCCACTGAACTACAGCACGACGTAGCTGACATGATTATCTTATCTTTGTTATCTTATATTAGCTTTAGTACCGAAGTTAATTTACTCATGTACAGTAAACCCTCTCTAATTCGATCTAATTGGGGGGATACCTGGGTCGAATTACCCGAAAGTCCGAATTATCCGATGGTTACCTCTAGCCCCTTCACACAATAATATGACAAAACACCTCATGGTTGTCGAGAAAATTGATATTTTGTGTAAATGTACGAATATGCTATTTTTCGATTATTTACCAATCGATATTTTTTTGCTTTACGCTAAATAATATCCCTTGATCTACTTCATATTTACTTCTATATTCATGTTGCACATAGCCATAGTTTTTTTAGTTATTGAATAAAACGTGATTTAATAAAAAAAAATCAAGGCATACCCCTTGCAAAATTTGCAATATTTTTTGAAAAATAGATTTGCTTGAAAATTAGTTCCTAGTAGTTTTCGGGCATGCTGAACACGAATCTGGAGTCCAGTTTTCAGTTACAATGATTAGATAGTTCCCTCTTTCAGCCAAATTCACAATGACATGATACTTCCAGATATTCCTTAAAACCCAAATTAGACAAAACTTACTACACGACATTTAAATATGATAGGCATTGCTAGATTAATCATTACTTCAATACAATGATCAGTATTAGTATTTTCAGTATTAGTAATATTATTATTAATCCCTATTTGAGCCACCCATGCGATTGTCAAAGTAGTACTTGTAACAAAGTAGTACAAACAAATGCAGCAACGAGTGTAAGAACAAACCGGTTCATAAAAATACGCCTCACAGATACATTACAACACGTGATGGCTTGATGAGGATATTTCCCGCACACACGACTTCCTGGTGTCAGAGCAAAAAGAATAAAAATAATAATAATGAAGAAAAAAACATGGCAAAGGTTAAGTAAAGTTTAAATTATTTCAGATCACAAAGGAATAATTTTCAACATCGTCAACATGCACGAAAATGCCAAAAACTCGTTCAGTGTATAACAATAGAAAATATGCATCAGTACAAGCCTGATTTTACGTATCTTCTTTGAGCTCCTGGATAAAAGGAACATAGACTCACGGTTAGAAAAGGATACCAGAGAAATAATAATAATAATAATAATAATAATAATAATAATAATAATAGACTATTAATAATAATAATAATAATAATAATAATAATAATAATAATAATAATAATAAATTTAGTATATTTTTTTTACCAGAAGGCATACAGTAAAAAAAAAGAACAAATAATATACATACATGAGTAAATGAATAGTTACACATACAAAATTGAGCCTCTCTCTCTCTCTCTCTCTCTCTCTCCTTCTCGCCATCTCGTCTCGCTCCGTCTCTCGCATCCTCTCTCTCCTCCATCTCTCTCTCTCTCTCTCTCTCTCTATCTCTCTATCTCTTTTTTACGTGTGTGTGTGTGTTTGTTCATCATATAGTTATAAAAAGCATGCAAGAATTCTTACTTTTCAATTTTTACCTTTCCTGTTATTGTTGTTGTTGTTGAGTTGTTATTATTGGCGATAGTTGTAGTGATGCCTACTACTACTACTACTACTACTACTACTCCCTTCTTACAACCTCATGGTCCATTATACTCATATATACTTATACCACCAACTTTAGAGGCTCTCACAACACCTCGTCTGCAAACTAACACCAACCCACCACCGGCGGGGCATCAAACGTTATGGATCGCACCTCAAGCACTGTAATAATAATAATAATAATAACAATAATAATAATAATAATAATAATAATAATAATAATAATAATAATAATAATGATTGACTGATCCAACAACACTGAAACATGGCAACGTGTGTGTGTGTGTGTGTGTGTGTGTGTGTGTGTCCATTAATATATGTAGATACCAGTTAGGCCTAAATTTATAAAGGGATCATTATTCTCTCTCTCTCTCTCTCTCTCTCTCTCTCTCTCTCTCTCTCTCTCCCCCCCCCCCCCCCCCCCCCTCTGTGTGTGTGTGTTGTGAAGAGAGAGTACGAAAGAGTAACGAAAGAAGAAAGAAGTTTTTTATAAAGAGAGGAGAAGAGAGAGAGGAGAGAGAGCGAGAGAGAGAGAG
>JACEEZ010020813.1:350000-365000 GCA_016584305.1 Chionoecetes opilio
TAGTAGTAGTAGTAATGGTAGCAGTTGTTGTTGTAGTAATGATAGTAAGAAGAGAGAGAGAGAGAGAGAGAGGGGAAGAGAGAGAGAGAGAGGAGAGAGAGAGGAGAGAGAGAAGGGGAGAGAGAGAGAAGAGAGAGAGTTGGAAAGCGGATCCCATGATAATGCAATATTGTTATTGTTATTTTGTGTTGTTATTGTTATTCATCCCCTCTTTTGGGCTCTGTTCTCTCTTTTCTCTCTCTCTCTCTCTCTCTCTCTCTCTCTCTCTCTCTCTCTCTCTCTCTCTCTCTAGGAGGTAGTGTCCTGTCATACTGAACAACAAATAATTTATTGAGAAATTCCCCACCACCACCACCGTTACTATAAATATGGTAATGGTTACATCACTACGGTCACCACCACCGTACATAAATTGGGATGGTTAATCATACGGTCACCACCACCGTACTATAAATGGTAATGGTTACATCACTACGGTCACCAAACCCCGTTACTATAAATATGGTAATGGTTAATCACTACGGTCACCACCACCGTTACTATAAAATGGTAATGGTTACATCACTACGGTCACCACCACCGTTACCCATAAATATGGTAATGGTTACATCACTACGGTCACCACCACCGTTACTATAAATATGGTAATGGTTACATCACTACGGTTCACCACACCGTTACTATAAATATGGTAATGGTTACATCACTACGGTCACCACCACCGTTACTATAAATATGGTAATTTGGGTTACATCAAATACGGTCACCAGCACCGTTACTATAAATATGGTAATGGTTTCATCACTACGGTCACCAGCACCGTTTTCTATAAATATGGTAATGGTTACATCAAACGGTCACCACCACCGTTACTATAAATATGGTAATGGTTACATCACTACGGTCACCACCACCGTTACTATAAATATGGTAATGGTTACATCACTACGGTCACCAGCACCGTTACTATAAATATGGTAATGGTTACATCACTACGGTCACCACCACCGTTACTATAAAAAATGGTAATGGTTACATCACTACGGTCACCACCACCGTTACTATAAATATGGTAATGGTTACATCACTACGGTCACCACCACCGTTACTATAAATATGGTAATGGTTACATCACTACGGTCACCACCACCGTTACTATAAATATGGTAATGGTTACATCACTACGGCACCACCCCCGTTTCTATAAATATGGTAATGGTTACATCACTACGGTCACCACCCGTTACTATAAATATGGTAATGGTTACATCACTACGGTCACCACCACCGTTACATAAATATGGTAATGGTTACATCACTACGGTCACCAGCACCGTTTCTATAAATATGGGGAATGGTTACATCACTACGGTCCACCACCACCGTTACTATAAAAAATGGTAATGGTTACATCACTACGGTCACCACCACCACTACCAACAAAAAGGAGCACCAACAGAGATAAATTGATAGTAAGATTATATTTATACTTTTCTTTTTGTATCGGAGAGAGAGAGGGGAGAGAGAGAGAGGAGAGAGAGAGAGGAGAGAGAGGAGAGAGAGAGGGAAAAGAGAGAGATGAGGAGGAGAGAGAGAGAGAGATTGCCTTCCTTCACTTGACTAGATTCGTGTGTGTGTGGTGTGGGGGTGTGTGTGTGTGTGTGTGGTTGTGTGGGGTGTGTGTGTGTGTGTGTGTGTGTGTGTGTTGGGGGTTGGGGTGTGCGAGAGAGAGAGGCAGAAAATAAAGAAAGGAAGGAAAAGGGGAGAAGAGGCAGGGAAGGAAATACAAAAATGGAGCTTCCTCATGTAGTATTCATCAGCATTTTTTTCCTTTTTCTTCCTTTTTTTCCTCCTTTTCTTTCACTTCTGAAATGCTATTTATTTATCTTTCCAATTTAGCTAATACTACTACTACTATTTACACAACTACGAATACTTTCTACTTAGGAAAAACTACTACTACTACTATTATTTACACAATACGACTATTCTACTTAGGAAAACTACTACTACTACTTATTACACAAAATACGACTACTTCTACTTAGGACAACTACTACTAATACTATTATTTACACAACTACGACTACTTCTATAGGACAACTACACTAACTATTTTTTACACAAAATACGACTACTTTTATTTGGACAAACTACTACTACTACTATTTTTTACACAAAAAACGAACTTTACTCAGGACAATACTATACTTCTATTATTTACAAACTACACATTCTACTTAGGAGAATACTACTACTATACTATTATTTACCAAATACGTTACTTTACTTAGGACAAAATTACTAACTACTACTACTTTGCAACTACTACAACTACTTCTGCCGTGTGCTACTACTACTACAAAATATACTATATACTACTACTATTTTCTACTACTACACTACTACCACTACTATACTACTACTATTTAAAAGTGATGGACTAAAAAAATTAGTTAACGCCTAAAAGCTTTTTGTTGTTTTTCCACATTTTTACTTTTTTTTGTCCTTTGTTGTTGTCTATTTTTATGTCGGGGAATCTGTTGTCTGTCATTTATGTTTATGCTATCTTAGTCTCTCATCCCTACTGTACCCTTTAAACACCTTTTTTTGAGAGACACCCCCACCGTTATAAAATATGGTAATGGTTACATCACTACGGTCCCACCCCCGTTTTAAAAATGGAATGGTTACATCCCCTACGGTCACCCCCACCGTTTCTATAAATATGGAAAGGTTACATCACTACGGTCACCACCACCTTTTATAAAAAATGGTAATGGTTTTCTCCCCTACGGTCACCACCACCGTTACTAAAATTGGTAAGGTAATCACACGGGCACCACCACCCTATTATAAAAAAGGTAAGGTTACATCACACGGTCACCACCACCGTTACTATAAATATGGTAATGGTTCCCCACTACGGTCACCACCCCGTTTCATAAATATGGTAATGGTTACATCACTACGGTCACCACCACCGTTTCTATAAATTGGTAAGGTTTCATCACTACGGCACCACCACCGTTATATAAATATGGTAAAAGGTTAATCACTGGTCACCCCCACCACTACCCAAAAACAGGGCACCAACAGAGATAAATTTATAGTAAAATTATATTTTACTTTTTTTATTTATGAGAGAGAGGAGAGAGAGAGAGAGGGGAGAGAGAGAGAGAGAGAGGGAGAGAGAAGAGAGAGAGAGAGAGAAAAGAGAGGAGAGAGAGATGCCTTTTCCTTCCCCTTGACTAGATTGTGTGTGTGTTTTTGTGTGTGTGTGTGTGGTGTGTGTGTGTGTGGGTGTGTGTTGTGTGTGTGTGTGTGTGTGTGTGTGTGCGAGAGAGAGAGGCAGAAAATAAGAAAGGAAGGAAAAGGGAGAAGAGGCAGGGAAGGAAATAAAAAAATGGAGCTTCCTCATGTAGTATCTCATCAGCATTTTTTTCCTTTTTCTTCCTTCTTTTCCTCCTTTTCTTACACTTCTGAAATGCTATTTATTTATCTTTCCAATTTAGCTAATACTACTACTACTATTTACACAACTACGACTACTTCTACTTAGGACAACTACTACTACTACTATTATTTACACAACTACGACTACTTCTACTTAGGACAACTACTACTACTACTATTATTTACACAACTACGACTACTTCTACTTAGGACAACTACTACTACTACTATTATTTACACAACTACGACTACTTCTACTTAGGACAACTACTACTACTACTACTATTATTTACACAACTACGACTACTTCTACTCAGGACAACTACTACTACTACTACTATTATTTACACAACTACGACTACTTCTACTTAGGAGAACTACTACTACTACTACTATTATTTACACAACTACGATTACTTCTACTTAGGACAACTACTACTACTACTACTACTACTTCTGCAACTACTACAACTACTTCTGCCGCTGCTGCTACTACTACTACAACTACTACTACTACTACTACTACTACTACTACTACTACTACTACTACTACCACTACTACTACTACTACTACTATAAAAGTGATGGACTAACAAAATTAGTTAACGCCATAAAGCTTTCTGTCTGTTTTTTCCACATTTTTCACTTTTTTTTGTCCTTTGTCTGTTCTGTCTATTTTTATGTCTGGTAATCTGTCTGTCTGTCACTTTATGTCATGCTATCTTAGTCTCTCTATCCACTACTGTACCTTAATCTACCTTTCTTTGAGAGACACCACCACCGTTACTATAAATATGGTAATGGTTACATCACTACGGTCACCACCACCGTTACTATAAATATGGTAATGGTTACATCACTACGGTCACCACCACCGTTACTATAAATATGGTAATGGTTACATCACTACGGTCACCACCACCGTTACTATAAATATGGTAATGGTTACATCACTACGGTCACCACCACCGTTACTATAAATATGGTAATGGTTACATCACTACGGTCACCACCACCGTTATTATAAATATGGTAATGGTTACATCACTACGGTCACCACCACCGTTACTATAAATATGGTAATGGTTACATCACTACGGTCACCACCACCGTTACTATAAATATGGTAATGGTTACATCACTACGGTCACCACCACCACTACCAACAACAGGAGCACCAACAGAGATAAATTGATAGTAAGATTATATTTATACTTTTCTTATTGTATCGAGAGAGAGAGAGAGAGAGAGAGAGAGAGAGAGAGAGAGAGAGAGAGAGAGAGAGAGAGAGAGAGAGAGAGAGAGAGAGAGAGAGAGAGAGGAGAGAGAGAGATTGCCTTCCTTCACTTGACTAGATTCGTGTGTGTGTGTTGTGTGTGTGTGTGTGTGTGTGTGTGTGTGTGTGTGTGTGTGTGTGTGTGTGTGTGTGTGCGAGAGAGAGAGGCAGAAAATAAGAAAGGAAGGAAAAGGGAGAAGAGGCAGGGAAGGAAATAAAAAAATGGAGCTTCCTCATGTAGTATCTCATCAGCATTTTTTTCCTTTTTCTTCCTTCTTTTCCTCCTTTTCTTACACTTCTGAAATGCTATTTATTTATCTTTCCAATTTAGCTAATTTATACTATACTATTTACACAACTACGACTACTTTTACTTAGGACAACTACTACTATACTTTTATTTACACAACTACGACTACTTTATTTAGGACAACTATACTACTATACTATTATTTACACAAACTACGACTACTTCTACTCGGGGACAACTACTACTACTATACATTATTTACACAACTACAAACTACTTCTACTTAGGAGAACTACTACTATTTACTACTATTATTTACACAACTACGTTTACTTTTTACTTAGGAAACTACTACTACTACTACTATTTTTTACACAACTACGACTACTTCTACTTAGGACAACTACTACTACTACTATTATTTACACAACTACGATACTTCTACTTAGGACAACTACAAACTACTATACTATTATTTACAAAAATTTACGACTACTTCTACTAGGACAACTATACTACTACTACTTTTATTTACAACCAAACTACGACTACTTCTACTTAGGAGAACTACTACTACTACTACTATTATTTACACAACTACGATTACTTCTACTTAGGACAACTACTACTACTACTACTTCTGCAACTACTACAAACTAACTTCTGCCGCTGCTGCTACTACTACTACAACACTACTACTCCCTACTACTACTACATACTACTACTCCCACTATACTACCACTACTACTATAAAAGTGATGGGACTAACAAAATTAGTTAAACGCCATAAAGCTTCTGTCTTTTTTTTTCCACATTTTTCACTTTTTTTTTTCCTTTGTTGTTCTGTCTATTTTTATGTCTGGTAATCTGTCTGTCTGTCACTTTATGTCATGCTATCTTAGTCTCTCTATCCACTACTGTACCTTAATCTACCTTTCTTTGAGAGAGAGAGAGAGAGAGAGAGAGAGAGAGAGAGAGAGAGAGAGAGAGAAGGAGAGAGAGAGAGAGAGAGAGAGAGGAGAGAGAGATGCGGGGTGCACCTGCCTACTGGAAGGTAAAAAGGACGGCAAAGAGAGAGTGGTTGGGGGAGGGAGGGAGGGAGGGGGGAAGGAAAGGAGGAGATGAGGAGGGAAGGAGATGAGGAGGGAGGGAGGAGAGGAGAAGGGAAGGAGGGTGTCGCCGGCTGTCGTCTGGCGGACTTCCCTCCCTTCCCTTCCATTCCCTCCCTTCTTTCCCCTCCCCTCCCCTCCGCTCCCTCCCTCCCCTCCCTCCATTGAACAAACGAATGACGTCACCCAGAGATACGGGCGTAGTATTTTTTCGCATTTTTTTGTGTGTGAGGGAAGGGAGGGAAAGGAGAGATGGAGGGAGGGAGAGAGGGAGGGAGAGTAATGGGAGAGAGGGAGGGTGAGAGGGAGGGAGGGTGAGTAATGGACAAGGGGGAGGATGGAGGAGAGAGAGAGAGAGAGAAAATGGGTGTTGAAGGTTAGGGGAGCACACACACACACAGACACAGACACAGACACAGACACAGACACACACACAGAGACACAGACACACACACACACACACAGACACACACAGACACAGACACAGACACAGACAGACACACACACACACACACACACACACACACACACACACACACACAGACACACAGACACAGACCCCAGACACACACACAAAAGACACAGACACAGACACACACACACACACACACAGACACACACACACACAGACACAGACACACAGACATAGACACACATACACACACACACAGGAAACACAGGCACACACAGGCACACACACACACAGGCACACACAACACAGGGACAGAGAGAGAGAGAGAGGGGGAGAGAGAGAGAGGTGGATGACTGGGAAGAAAATAGTTAGTGGAATAGGAGGGGAGGAGGAGGAGGAGGAGGAGGAGGAGGAGGAGAGGAGAGGAGGAGGAGAGAGGGGAGGAGAGGAGGAGGAGGTAGCAGCACCTCCACTATAATCAACCCGGAAGCGAGAGAGAGAGATGAGGAGAGAGAGAGAGAGAGAGAGAGGAGAGAGAGAGCTTGAGAGAGAGAGAGAGAGAGATTCTTGTCCCTCGTCTATTATACACTAAATATCTCTTCGTTATCGATTTTCACCTCCGCGTGTATATTTTTAAAGCTGAAGAACACCACACAGAGAAAAAGAGAAGAGAGGAGAGAGAGAGGAGAGAGATGAGAGAGAGAGAGAGAGAGAGAGAGAGAGATGAGAGAGAGAGATTGAGAGAGAGAGAGAGAGAGAGAAGGAACACAGAGAGGGAAGGAACACAGAGAGAAGGCACACAGATGAGAGAAGGAACACAAGAGAGAGAAGGAACACACGAGAGAGGAACACAGAGAGAATGAGCACAAAAGGAAGGAAACACAGAGAGAGGAAGGAACACAGAGAAGAAGGAACACAGAGAGAGAAGGAACACAGAGAGAGAAGAACACAGAGAGAAGGAACACAGAGAGGAAGGAAACACAGAGAGAGAAGGAACACAGAGAGAAGGAAACAGAGAGAAGGAACATAGAGAGAAGGAACACAGAGAGAGAAGCGAAACAACAGAGAGAGAAGGAACACAGAGAGAGGAACACAGAGAAAGAAGGAACACAGAGAGAAGGAACACAGAGGAGAAGGAAACACAGAGAGAAGGAACATTAGAGAAGAAGGAAACAGAGAGAAAGAACACAGAGAGAAGAACAGAGAGAGAAGGAACACAGAGAGAAGGAACACAGAGAGAAGGAACACGAGAGAAGAACACAGAGAGAAGAACCCACAGAGAGAAGGAAACACAGAGGAGAAGGCACACACGCGGAGAAGGAACACAGAAAGAGAGAAGGAACACAGAGAAGAAGGAACACAGAGAGAAGGAACATAGAGAAGGAACACAGAAGGAAGGAACAACCCGCAGAGAAGGAACACAAGAGAGAAGGAACAAAGAGAGAAGGAACAGAGAGAAGGAACACAGAGAGAAGGAACACAGACAGAGAAGGAACACAGGAGAGAAGGAAACACAGAGAGGAAGGAACACAGAGAGAGAAGGAACAACAGAGAAGGAACACAGAGAGAGAAGGAACAGAGAGGGTGAGAAGGAACACAGAGAAGGAACACAGAGAGGAGAAGGAAACAGAGAGAGAAGAACACAGAGGAAGGAACACAAGAGAGAGGAACACCGAGAGAAGGAACACGAGAGGAAGGAAAACACAGAGAGAGAAGGAACACAGAGAGAGAAGGAACACAGAGAAGGAACAAGAGAGAAGGAAAACAGAGAAGGACACAGAGAGAAGGAACACAGAGAGAGGACACACAGAGAGAAGGAACACAGAGAGAAGGAACACAGAGAGAGAAGGAAACACAGAGAGAAAGGCCAACAGAGAGAAGAAAAACCAGAGAGAAGGAACACAGAGAGAAGGAACACAAGAGAAGGAACAAGAGAAGGAAACACAGAGAGAGAAGGCACACAGAAGAGAGAAGGAAACACAGAGAGACGGAAACACAGAGAGAAGGAACGCAGATAGAGAAGGAACACAGGAGAGAAAGGAACACAGAGAGAAGGAACACAGAGAGAAGGAACACAGAGAAGGAACACAGAGAGAGAAAGTGACACAGAGAGAAGGAACACACGAGAGAAGGACACAAGAGAGAGGAAACACAGAGAGAGAAGGACAGAGAGAAGGAACACAGAGAGAAGAACACAGAGCAGGAACACATAGAGAAGAACAGAGAAGAGAGAAGGACAAGAGAGAGAAGGAACCACAGAGCCAGGAACACAGAGAGAGAAGGAACACAGAGCGAAGGAACACAGAGAGAACAGGAACACAGAGAGAGAAGGAACACAGAGAGAGAAGGAACACAGGAAGGAACACAGAGAGAAGGTACACAGAGAAGGAACACAGGAGAGAAGGAACACAGAGAAAGGAACACAGAGGAGAAGGAACACAGCGAGAAGGAACACAGAGAAGGAACACAGAGAAGGAACAAGAGAGAGAAGGAACCCAGAGAGAAGGAACACAGAGAGCGAAGGAAACAGAGAAAAAAGGAACACAGAGAGAGAAGGAACACAGAGAGAAGGAACACAGAGAAGGAACACAGAGGAAAGGAACACAGGAGAGAAGGAACACAGAGAAGGAACACAGAGACGAGAAGAACCACACAGAGAAGGAAACAGAAGAAGGGAACACAGGAAGAGAAGGAACACAGAGAGAAGGAAAACAAGAGAGAGGAGAAGGAACACAGAGCAGGGAACACAGAGAGAAGGAACACAGAGCGAAGGAAACACAGAGAGAAGGAAACACAGAGAGAAGAAACACAGAGAGAGGAAGGGACACAGAGAGAGAACGAACACAGAGAGAAGAAAACAAAAGAGAGAAGGAACAGAGAGAGAAGGAAACAGAGAGAAGAGAACACAGAGCGAAGGAACACAGAGAGAAGGAAACACAGAGAAAGAACACAGAGAGAAGGAACCACAGAGAGAAGGAACACAGGAGAGTAGAAACAAAAGAGAAGGAACACAGAGAGAAGGAACACAGAGAGAAGGAAACACAGAGAGAAGGAACACAGAGAGAAGGAAAACAGAGAGAGAAAGGAACACAGAGAGAGAAGGAAACACAGAGAAGGAACAACAGAGAGAATTAGGAACACAAGAGAAGGAAACACAGAGAGAACGGAACACAGAGGAGACCGGAACCCGAGAGAAGGAACAAAGAGAGAAGGAAACAAAGGAGAGAGGAACACAGAGAGAAGGAACACAGAGAGAGAAGGAACACAGATAGAGAAGGAACACAGATGAGAGAAAGAACACAGAGGATGGAGAGAAGGAAACACAGAGAAAGGAACACAGAGAAGGAACCAGAGAGAGGCAAGGAACCACAGAGAGAGAAGGAACACAGAGAGAAGGAAAACACAGAGAGAGAAGGAAACACAGATAGAGCAGAACACAGAGAGAAGGAACACAGAGAGGAAGGAACCCAGAGAAGGACCACAGAGAGAAGGAACACAGAGGAGAAGGAAACACAGGAGAGAAGGAACACAGAGAGAAGAACACAGAGAGAAGAAACAAAGAGAGAGGAACACAGAGGAGAGAAGAACACAGAGAGAGAAGGAACAAAGAGAGAAGGAACAGCAGAGAGAGAAGAGAAACACAGATGACGGAACACAGAGACGAGAAAGGAAACAAAGAGAGAAGGAAGCAGAGAGAGAAGGAACACAGAGAGAAGGAACGAGAGAAGGGAACCGATTGAGAGAAGGAACACAGAGAGAAAGGAACACAGAGAAGGAAAACAGAGAGAAGGGAACCAGAGAGAGAAGGAACACAGAGAGAAGGAAACACAGAGAAGGAACACAGAGAGAAGGACAACACAGAGAGAAGGAACACAGAGAGAAGGAACACAGAGAGAAGGAACACAGAGAGAAGGAACACAGAGGAGAGAAGGAACACAGAGAGAAGGGAACAAAGAGAGAAAGGAACACAGAGAGAGAAGGACCTAAGAGAGAAGGAACACAGAGAGAAGGGAACAAGAGAGAAAAGGAAACACAGAGAGAGTTAGGAACACAGAGATAGGAAAACACAGAGTAGGAACACAGAGGAGAAGGAACACAGAGAGAAGGAACACAGAAGAGAAGGAAAACCACAGAGAGAAGGAACAGAGAAGGAACAGAGAAGAGAAGGAAAACACAGAGAGAAGGAACACAGAGAGAAGGAACCACAGAGAGAAGGAACACAGAGAAGGAACAGAGAGAGAAGGAACACAGAGAGAAGAAACACAGAGCGAAGGAACAAGAGAAGGAAACACAGAGAGAAGGAAACACAGAGAGAAGGAACACAGAGAGAAGGAACACAGAGAGAGAGAAGGAACACAGAGAGAAGGAAAACAGAGAGAAGGAACACAGGGAGAAGGACCACGAGAGAAGGAACACAAGAGAGAAGGAACACAGAGAGTAGGAACACAGAGAAGGAACACAGAGCGAAGGAACACAGAGAGAAGGGAAACACAGAGAGGAAGGAACACAGAGAGAGAAGGAACACAGAGAGAGAAGGAAACACAGAGAGAAGAGAACACAGAGAAATGAACACAGAGAGCAAGGAAACAGAGAGAAAGGAAACACAGAGAGCAAGGAAAAACAGAGAGAAGGAACACAGAAGAGCAGGAACAGACGAGAGAAGGAACACAGAGAGAAGGAACACAGAGAGAAGGAAACACAGAGGAAGGAACACCCAGAGAGAAGAACACAGAGAGAAGGAACACAGAGAGAAGGAACACAAGAGAGAAGGGAACACAGAGAGAGTAAGGAACACAGAGGTGAGAAGGAACACAGAGAGAGTAGGACACAGAGAGAAGGAACACAGAGAAGGAACACAGAGAAGTAGGAACCACAGAGAGAAGGAAACACAGAGAGAAGGAACACAGAGAGAAGGAACACAGAGAGAAGGAAAACAGAGGAGAAGGAACACAGAGAGAAGGAACAAAGAGAAGGAACACAGAGAGAAAGGAACACAGAGAGAAGGAAACCAGAGAGAGGAACACAGAGAGAAGGAACACAGAGAGAAGGACACAGAGGAGTAGGAACACAGAGAGAAGGAACACCAGAGAGAAGGACACACAGAGGAAGGAAACACAGAGAGAGTAGGACCACAGAGAGAAGGAACACAGAGAGAAAGGAACACAGAGAGAAGGAACCACAGAGGAGAAGGAACACAGAGAGAAGGAACACAGAGAGAAGGACACACAGAGAGAGGTAGGAACACTAGAGAGAAGGAACACAGAGAGTAGGAACACAGAGAGAAGGAACACAGAGAGAAGGAACACAGAGAAGGACACAGAGAGAGTAGGAAAACAGAGAGAAGGAACACAGAGAGAAGAACACAGAGAGAGTAGGAACACAGAGAGAAGGAACACAGAGAGAGGAAAAACACAGAGAGAGTAGGAAACACAGAGAGAAGAACACAGAGAGAAGGAACACAGAGAGAAGGAACACAGATAGAGTAGGAAACATCAGAGAGACGAAATCACAGAGAGAAGGAACACAGAGAGAAGGGAAAAAACAGAGAGGAGTAGAACACAGAGAGAAGGAACACAGAGAGTATGAACCAGAGAGAAGGAACACAGAGAGAAGGAACACAGACGAGATTAGGAACACAGAAGAGAAGGAACACAGCGAGAAGGAACACAGAGAGAAGGAACACAGACAGAAGGAACACAGAGGAAGGAAACACAGAGAGAAGGATCACAGAGAAAGGAACACAGAGAAGGGAACACAAGAGAGTAGGAACACAGAGAGAAGGAACAAGAGAGAAGAACACAGAGAGAAGGAACACAGAGAGAGTAGGAACACAGAGAGAAGGAAAAAAACACAGAAGAAGGAAACACAGAGAGAAGGAACACAGAGAAGGAAACACATGAAGAGAAGGACACACAGAGAGAAGGAAAACAGAGAGAAGGAACACAGAGAGTAGGAAACACAGAGAGAAGGAACACAGAGAGAGAAGGAACAAAGAGAGAAGGAACACAGAGAAGAACACAGAGAAGAAGGAACACAGAGAGAAGGAACACAGAGAGAGTAGGAACACCAGAGAGAAGGAACACAGAGAGAAGGAAAAAGAGAGAGAAGGAAACACAGAGAGGAAGGAAACACAGAGAGAGAGAAGGAACACAGAGAGAAGGAACACAGAGAGAAGGAAAAACAGAGAGAAGGAACACAGAGGAAGGAACACAGAGAGAAGGAACACAGAGAGAAGGAAACAGAGAGAGTAGGAACAAAGAGAGAAGGAACACAGGAGAAGGAACACAGAGAGAGTAGGAACACAGAGAAGGAACACAGGAGAGCGTAGGAACCACAGAGAAGGAACACAGAGAGAAGGAAACACAGAGAGAAGGAAACACAGAGGCGAAGGAACACAGAGAGAAGAAACACAGAGCGAAGGAACACAGAGAGAGAGAGAACACAGAGAGAAGGAACACAGAGAGAAAGGAACACAGAGAGAAGGAACACAGAGAGAAGGAAACACAGAGAGAAGGAACACAGAGAGAAGGAACACAGAGAGAAGGAACACAGAGAGAAGGAACACAGAGAGAGAGGAACACAGAGGAAGAAACACAGAGAGAAGGAACACAGAGAGAAGGAACAAGAGAGAAGGAACACAAGAGAAGGAACACAGAGAGACACAGAAGGAACACAGAGAGAAGGAACACAGAGAGAAGGAACACAGAGAGAAGGAACACAGAGAGAAGGAACACAGAGAGAAGGAACACAGAGAGAAGGAACACAGAGAGAGAAGGAACACAGAGAGAGAAGGAACACAGAGAGAAGGAACACAGAGAGAGAAGGAACACAGAGAGAAGGAACACAGAGAGAAGGAACACAGAGAGAAGGAACACAGAGAGAAGGAACACAGAGAAGGAACACAGAGAGAAGGAACACAGAGAGAAGGAACACAGAGAGAAGGAACACAGAGAAGGAACACAGAGAGAGAAGGAACACAGAGAGAAGGAACACAGAGAGAAGGAACACAGAGAGAAGGAACACAGAGAGAAGGAACACAGAGAGAAGGAACACAGAGAGAAGGAACACAGAGAGAAGGAACACAGAGAGAAGGAACACAGAGAGAGATAGGAACACAGAGAGAAGGAACACAGAGAGAAGGAACACAGAGAGAAGGAACACAGAGAGAAGGAACACAGAGAGAAGGAACACAGAGAGAAGGAACACAGAGAGAGAAGAGAGAGAGAGAGAGAGAGAGAGAGAGAGAGAGAGAGAGAGAGAGAGAGAGAGAGAGAGAGAATGTAAGGCAAGAAATATGAACAAAGATGGGGATGAAAAGGAAAAGAGAGGACAAGAGAAGAAAGGAAAAAGAAAAGGGAAGATGACCGACCACAGCCTTTTCCTCCATTATGTTTGGAGGAGGAGGAGCAGGAGGAGAGGAGGAGGAGGAGGAGGAGAACAGTGTTGCCAAATCGTTCACACACACACACACACACACAGTCATACACACACACATGTACAGACAGACAGACACACACACACACACTGGCAAAGCAGCAACCTCAGTTATGAAATCCCTCCCTCCTCGAAACGAAGTAAAGAGAGAGACAGGAGAGAGAGAGAGAGAGAGAGAGAGAGAGAGAGAGAGAGAGAGAGAGAGAGAGAGAGAGAGAGAGAGAGAGAGAGAGAGAGAGAGAGTTCGGGGAAATGTCGGAGGGAAACTCACACAGTAGAAAATATGTGTTCATGAGTGTGTGTGTGTGTGTGTGTACTTTCAAGACACGCAATCAATACATACCTATGAACACACACACACACACACACACACACACACACACACACACACACACACACAGAAAGATACACACACACACACAAAGATACACACACCACACATGTTTACTACTGTACGTAACCATATGAACACACACACGTACACAAGGAACCACAATACAGGTATACACACATACACAGTCACACACACTGTCATGTCATATACTCATACATATACACGTTCTCACACGCACTCCCTCCCATTCTGGCAAAATTGCTTGATCCGCCACATTTAGTTAACGATGAAGTATTACAGGAAGTCTCTCTCTCTCTCTCTCTCTCTCTCTCTCTCTCTCTCTCTCTCTCTCTCTCTCGACGAAGAAAGGAGTGCGGAGTATTTCACGCAACACACATGACATAAAACCTGTATATTTTTTGGGAAATGTGTATCTTTTTGTAGTTGTTTTTGTAGTTGTCATAACATTTGTCTGACTGGCTAATGTTTCTTTCTTTTTGGTGACATTTGTGCAGGGTGTCAGACTAATCCGACAGAACCTGAAATATTCATAAACTTTTTTTTAAAATTAGTTTTCTTTTTATTTCCATTGTACTTCTTCCCCCCCCCAAAAAAAAATCAGTTTTTGTATTTCTATCATTTTTTCATCAAATAAAAATAATCATAGTTTGTTTTTGTATTTCTATAATTTTTGCTTTTCATTCCTATCGCAATACTTTATATCATGTT
>JACEEZ010020813.1:370000-387500 GCA_016584305.1 Chionoecetes opilio
ATCCTTTTTTTGTCTCACTTCCTGTCTGTCTATCTGTGTGTGTGTGTGTGTGTGTGTGTGTGTGTGTGTGTGTGTGTGTGTGTGTGTGTGTGTGTCTGTCTGTCTGTGTCTGTCTGTGTCTGTCTGTCTGTCTGTGTCTGTCTGTGTCTGTCTGTCTGTGTCTGTCTGTGTGAGTCTATCTGTCTGTGTGGGTCTGTCTGTCTGTGTGGGTCTGTCTGTCTGTGTGGGTCTGTCTGTCTGTGTGGGTCTGTCTGGGTCTGTCTGACTGTGTGGGTCTGTCTGTCTGTGTGGGTCTGTCTGTCTGTGTGGGTCTGTCTGTCTGTGTGGGTCTGTCTGGGTCTGTCTGTCTGTGTGGGTCTGTCTGTCTGTGTGGGACTGTCTGTCTGTGGGGGTCTGTCTGTCTGTGTGGGGTCTGTCTGTCTGTTGGGTCTGTCTGTCTGTATGGGTCTGTCTGTCTGGTGGGTCTGTCTGTCTGTGTGGGTCTGTCTGTCTGTGTGGGTCTGTCTGTCTGTGTGGGGTCTGTCTTGTCTGTGTGGGTGTCTGGGTCTGTCTGACTGTGTGGGTCTGTCTGTCTGTCTTTAGTCTGTCTGTCTGTGTGGTCTGTCAGGGTCTGTCTGTCTTGTGTGGGTTGTCTGAAGTCTGTCTGTCTGTGTGGGTCTGTCTGGGTCTGTCTGTTGTATGTGTGGGTTTGTCGGGTTGCTGTGTGGTTGTTGTCTGTGTGAGTCGGGCGTCTGTTGGGGTTCTGTTTTTTGGGCTGTCTGTCATTGTGGTTTCGTCTGTCGGGTCTGTCTGTCTGTGTGGTCTGTCGTCGGGTTGTCTGTCTGTGGGTCTGGGGTTGTTGTTTTGTGGTTTGTCGTCTGTGGGGTCTGTCTGTCTGGGGGTTGTTTGTCTGTGTGGGTTTCGTCTGTGTGGGGTTTGTTTTTCTGTGTGGGTCTTTGGGTCGTCGTCTGTGGGGTCTGTCTGTTGTGGGGTCTGTCTGTCTGTGTTGTTTCTGTGCGTTATCGTGTCTGTTATAGGTCGTCTGTCGCCCTTTTCTCTCTCTCTCTCTCTTCTCTTCTTCTTTTCTCTCTCCTCTCTCCCCTTCTCTCCTTCTCGTTTAAATTTATAAGCTTTCCCTTAAAAGATTCAGGTAAAAGGGAATTAGTTAAAAAATTTGCTAATTAAATAGGGAGAGAGAGAGAGAGAGAGAGAAAAGGGTGAGAGGGGAAGAGAGAGAGAGAGGGGAGAGAGGATGGGGAGAGAGGGGGAGAGGAGAAGGAAAGGAAAAATATGAGTGAAAAATGGTGAGGGGGAAAAAAATAAAAAAAAATACAGAAGAGGAGAGGGGAGAGAGGGGGGGAGGGGGGGAGAGGAGAGAGGGGAGAGAGAGAGAGAGAGGAGAGAGAGGGAGAAAGAGAGAAAAAAAGGGAAGACAAATGGAGCAAAAAAGATTAAAAAAATCGCAAGTAGAAAAATTTGAGGGAAAAAAAGTTTGGCAAAAAAATCTCTTCTCTCTCTCTCTCTCTCTCTCTCTCTCTCTTCTCTCTCTTCCTACCTTAACGAACCCTTCCCTTCCCCTCCCCTCCCCTCTCCCCTCTTTCCCTTAACAATTAACAATTCTCCTTTTTTCCCCTTTTGTCCCCCCTCCCCCCTTCCCTTTCCCTTTTAACTAGGGATCCCTTTCCCCCATCTCTCTCTCTCTCTCTCTTCTCTCTCTCTCTCTTCTCTCTCTCCTCTCTCCTCTCTCCCTCTGAACGGCACAAATCTTTAGACTTTAGAGAGAGGAAAAGAGGAGAGAGAGAGAGAGAGAGTGAGAGTTTATGTGTTGTGTGAGAGAAGAGAGAGAGGGGAGAAGGAGAAGAGGGGAGAGAGGAAAAAGGGGGAGGAGAAGGAGAGAGAGGAGAAGGAAATGTGTTTGCATAATCAAGAATATGTGGCGGGTTTATCAAGGCCAATGATACGAATAAGAGAAAAAAAGAGAAAAGAGAGGAAAAAAAAAAGAGAAAACCACAAAACCACAATAGAAAGTTAGCGTCGGGAACAGCGTAGTGTAGTGGAGAAATGGATGGGAGAGTGGGGAAGGGAGGGGAGGGAGGGGGAAAGGGAGGGGGAGGGGGAAATGGATGGGAGGGAGGGGGAAAGGAAGGGGAAGGGAAGAAAAGGAACAGAAAATAGAGGGAAAGAGGAAATTGGAAGGGAGAAAAAAAATCTTTGTAGGAGGAAAAAGAATATTTATGGTGGGAAATGAAATTCTCTCTCTCTCTCTCTGTCTTCTCTCTCTCTCTCTCTCTCTCTCTCTCTCTCAGATAAATAGACAGAGATGAAACAAAGGGTGAAGAAAGAGGTAGATAAATAATAATAATAATAATAATAATGATAATAATAATAATGAGTCACCTGCTAAGCTAAGCAAATAATAATAATAATAATTTGATGTGACTCATCTTTTGACTTTTACTCAAGTGTGTAATGTCTGCTATGACCTTGAAAGAGAGAGAGAGAGAGAGAGAGAGAGAGAGAGAGAGAGAGAGAGAGAGAGAGAGAAGAGAGAGAAGAGAGAAGTAGTTGCTCGGGCCGTCAGCATTTGCATCATTTTCTTTATTTCCCAAGAAGGAAGAGGGAGGTCGGGGGGGTTAGGGGAGGAGCGGAAATGGGGGAGGGGGTGGGGGAGGGGAGCAGAATGAGGGAGGGAAGGAAGGGGGGGGAGGGGGTTTGGCCTTGATACCGCCCGTGTGTGTGTGTGTGTGTGACTGTGTGTGTGTACGTGTGTGTGTGTGTTACTTACTGCCAAGGCCATGTGCGGTAAACATACAAAAAGAAAAGGAAAAAATTGAATAATAATAATAATAATAATAGTAATATAACAACAACAACAATAATAATAATAATAATAAAGGAAATAATAAATACTTGTTTTCTATTCATTATTGTATTTTATATTTATATTCATTATTGTATTTCTCTATTTCTATTCTATTTATTATTGTTTTATTGGCATCAATTTTTCCATTTTTTCCTTAGAAACAACCACCACCATTTTATGATGATGAAAATTTAATACAAGGAAAAAATAATTAGCTTATTATTACTGATGAAAGTGGAATAACTATAGTGCTGGTAGTAGTAGTAGCCATAGCAATATAAGTAGTAGTAGTAGTAGTAGTAGTAGTAGTAGTAGGGTGAGAGTGGTGAGAGTATTAAAAGTAGTAGCCTAGTAGGATGATAAGCAGTGGTAGTAATCCTTTCAACTGATTCATAACACTGGGTCTCGGTCTCTCTCTCTCTCTCTGACCTTCCACCTTTCGTCACCTTATTAGCGATGCTCTGTCTGTCATGTACCCTATATGATCTCTCTCTCTCTCTCTCTTTTTCTCTGAAGAAAGAAAATAGTGCAGCAATAATCCACATATTAAATGAAACTGAATATTGAAGAAAAAAAAGGAAAAGATAAACTCTTGACACCAAACATGCATGCATTGCTAGTTCTCAGTTTGCCTAATCATGAATTGATACAATTCTAACGTAAATATTTTACAGCTGGAGGCCTCAGGCGACTCCACCCAGACTGCCAGTTTAAGCCGGTCCGAACTAGCCATAATACACACAACAACATCAACAACTACTATCACAACAACAACGACTACTTCTACTGGTAAATCAAATTGTAGAGCAGAATAGAACAGTGGACCTCTGCCCACAGCACCGTGCAGTTAGCAGGGAACAAACGCGTTCAACAAAGAGTTCACATACTTGGACCGAGGAGTTCACATACTTGGACCGAGGAGTTCACATACTTGGACCCTTTCCTATAGACACTTCACGCGCACACTACCAACAGCGAGGTTGTTCACGATACAAATTGCCACCACGCCAAAATGATCTCCGGCACCGAGTCAGGTTCGAACGCAGGGACGCTACACGTGAACCCGAGTTGCTACCACTGAGCCACCGTCATGGGTAAGTGGACGTAAGGAACACTATTGAGAGGAGAGAAGGATGGGATAGGAAAATGGTCTGGCTCATCTGAACCGAGGTATCTTGGTGAAATTGGAATTAACCCCTTTACACCCAGATCTTTCCTTTGCTATAAAAAATTGTATGTTGTTAGCCATAAAATAACGAAAAATAACAGAATATACCAAATTAGTTAGTGGACAAGGATACTAAACAGGTCATATCTATAAAATATTGCTTATATTCACTAAAAATCATATAATGGTAGCCAAATTACAATAGAAATTACGTTCTGGGTCTCAAGGGGTTAATGTGTCGGGGTTTACGAAGGTTGCAGTTCTGGGTTAATTCAGTCGTGGTCGAGCCTCCCAGATATTCCTGTCTGCACTAACAACCAATTAATTACCAGAAGGCACAGGACACGCCTCAACACTAATGCCATGGAACTATCTGCATCATATTATATCAGGCATAGATCAGGTTTTCTCTATTTGACACGTTGATATAGTAAGTTCATGATTTTAGAATCTCATTTAAAACAACAACGGTTATGTTTTAATTTTCTTTAAAATACAAGACATGTCACTATTACAGTACATTGCAGTTGTACTTTAATGATTGCCCTCACATTGACGTACATTTGTACTATCAACAATGCAGTATTTTTTGCTCTTTTAAACTCATCATTAAATCTTGTATTTATATTAGTACTTGGGTTTATTCTCTATATTTTACCGATTTCGTATATATAAGTAATAAATGCCTTCTGGCGATGATATAATTATCAATATTATCATCAGATAATTATGAATGTTTACATTTTTTTTTTTTTTATATGGTACTTTTATTTCCTTTCACTTGAAATCAATTAATGCACAGCAATCCTCGTACAATATAACCTTTACATTTATTCATAGTATTTTCGTGGCATGGATCACCTCTACTTGAATTCAGGGAAATAACTAGAGTAAATCAGTGCTTTGCTTTAATTCAAAATACACAATGTAATGAAAATAAACAAAAGGTAAGAATAACTTTCATAATCAGGAACAGTCAATCGCATCTTCCGGCACCGTTTCGGCGCTGGACGCAGGTGGCGGAATGGCACTTCGAGCCGTGAAGAAGTCGTTAACAGTCATCTGCGAAGCACTCCTCTGTTGTCTCCTAATGATGATTTGCCTGAAGTTACGGAATTGCTCGTAGTAGTCTTGAACTGCTGGGTCTCCTGAGCTGTCTATGTACCCAAGAATATTGTCACAGTGGTTACGAATGGTAGAAAGCTGAAATCCCTTCCTTTCTACCATTTCTTCATCGCTTTCAGCTTGAGGGGCACCATCGCCATGTGCCTGTAAGACCTCCTTCACTATTTGCTCCTCAGACAGCATCGGGTAGCCGGGGTCCGCTTCGTCCTCCTCAAGCCATGCCAACACACTGGCTTCGGTCACTTCTGTTTCTCCTGCGGTAGTGAGAGCCTTCAGAAAATCTGTAGCTTCGATACCTTCCATTTCCCAATGGACGTCGCTGTTGTTCAATAGGCGCTTCCAGGCGTTCGCCAGCGTGGCCTGGGTCACGTCCCGCCAGGCATCAGAGAAGTTGTATATGGCGGCCTTGAGATTGTAGTGCTTCATGTTCGCCAACGCACTTGGGCGACGATTGTTAAAATCTTCATTGGCAGTTTCATCAGGAAGAACCAGCACCTCGTCGAGAAATTTCTTCCGATATAACCTCTTCGTCGTAAGAATGATTCCCTGTTCCATAGGCTGCGCCAGTGACATGTTCCTTGGAATTGCCAGGCATTTAATTCTCCCATCACGGCTGCTCAGTGAGTGACAGTCAGGATGCGCAAGGGCCTTGTCCATAAGGATAAGAGCACAGACATCGTCAGGTAGTATCTTCAAAACATCGATTTGAAAGCGACGAATTTCGGGTTCGGCACACTTGAAAAACCATTCTTCGACCATATCACGAGTGAACCACGCAGCAGCGTTGTGGTAGTAATGCACTGGTAGTGGATGAAGGTATGTCTTCAGTGCACATGGCTTCTGGCTCTTTCCTACGATGACTGCTTTCAGACGGTGCGATCCGTTGGCGTTAGAGCACAACAGTGCTGACAACCTTTCCTTGCAGAGCTTCTTTTCCTTCTCAAAGTCGTCGTAGTTGGATGCCAGCGTGTTCTCAGGCAGCTTGCGGTAGAGAAGCCCTGTTTCATCGAAGTTATAAAGCTGCGCTGAAGACAAGTTGTACTGTTCGATCATTCTCTTAAGGTTCTGCTGAAAGGGGTCAACTTCAGCCATGTCGCCAGAACTGTGTGCCTCCCCAGT
Source organism: Chionoecetes opilio (assembly GCA_016584305.1). Taxonomy (NCBI): domain Eukaryota; kingdom Metazoa; phylum Arthropoda; class Malacostraca; order Decapoda; family Majidae; genus Chionoecetes; species Chionoecetes opilio. The sequence continues at coordinate 376,255 of JACEEZ010020813.1, forward strand.
ACCCCTTAGTGATGGCAGGCCGTGCCGATTCCGAAACCGCCATAGCCACCCACTGTTCAATGTGAACCTCTGTATGTTTAACTGCTTGGCGAAACGCTCAGCAGCAGCCAGGATGTCCACGCCTCGAACAGGGACTCCACTGGAACGATGCTGAGCGTACCACTTGTACACCGCCTTCGTCGATGGCTTCTGACGGCGGCAGCCTCATCGTTTTCCTGTGCTTGGGTGCGTCGCTGCCAGCCTCGAACTTCATAAAGTAGCTCCGTATTTTTTCTTTATTCTTCTTCAGGTCCTTCACCGTGGTTAGGCCAAGCCCGTATTCCTCCGCCACGGCCTTCACGGGACAACCTGCCTCCAGACGCTCAATGACTTTCAGCTTGTCGGCCAGACTGATGAAAACACTCTTTCTCTTGTCCCCAGGCGCCATCGTCACACAAACAAGCAGCGGTGACAACTGATACGGATGGAAGGACGCGAACTAGTGCGCCACGACTGCTGATCTGCTGTGGAGGGAGCGATAGATCTGCTTGAATGACTGCTGGATTTGAACTGACGGTTAAGTTTGTTCGTCACAAGCAGATCGAGCCAGGCGAAGGCGGCTCCTCCTCCTGATAGCCGACCAACCGGCGGACAGCCCGGGTGAAGGCTGGCTCCGCCTTGAACAAAACACGACCAACCGCTGGACCCCACGAGGCAACTCCTCCCTCCGCCAATCCGACCCGTTGCCGGACTGCCCGAGCGACGCTGCGGCTGTTGTGATCCCATGAAAAAGTAGTCGAGTCTTCAATCTCTCAACATGACAAGGGAAGGAAAAAAAAAAAAGTTATTAGATTAGACCACGTGGTTCTGCCCTCCAATCTCTGATGGCCGCAAGCGTCGTACAATTGACTAACTGAATGGCCCAACAATTTTCCAGTTTCCTCATCATCGGGGCGACGCATGCATGACGCACTGAGCCATGCGTACCTGTCACACATTGTATTCATTGTGCGTTATTCTCCTGTCTTTGTCACTCCTGCCCTACGCATGTACCGGGCAGGGGTACCGGCTTCAAGGACGGCGGAGTGTTGCTGATAATAATGACAATGAAAGTTAAATAATACTAAAAGATATATATGACTATAATAATGATAATAATAGTAAAAATATTAATAATAAATTTCGCCCTCCGTAGACAGCCAAGACGGGAAGTGCTGACGCAACGCAGGGAGGGAGGGAGGGCGGGGAGCAGGGAGGGAGGGAGGGAGGGAAGGCTCATAAGATAGAAAATCCCATTGATAAGAGAGGGAATTTAGACTCTACGACGCTCAATGAAGTCAACGTGCTCTCTCTCTCTCTCTCTCTCTCTCTCTCTCTCTCTCCGTCTCCTCTCACTCTCTACTCTCTCTCTCTCTCCTCATCTCTTCCTCCGTCTCTCTCCGCTCTCCCCTCCGCTCTCGTGTATGTGTATGTATGTGTGTGTGTGTGTGTGTGTGTGCTCTGGCGAGTGGTTGTGACAGTCATGCATAGCAGAGAAAGAGAGAGAGATGGCTCTCTCTCTCTCTCCCTCTCTCCCCTCTCTCTCCCTCTCTCTCTCCCTCTCTCTCTCTCTCTCTCTCTCTCTCTCTCTCTCAAGTCCCTCCCCACTCCCGCTCCTACTCTATCCCCCATCACATTTACCCACCCCTACCATGGGCCCCAACCTCCTCCCACACCATGATGATCCACCCCCCACGACACTCTCCCCTCCCCTCCTCTCCCCCCTCCCCTCCCTCCCCTCTGACATTTACAAACTATGCACCAAAATAGGCGTTAGTAGAGACCAAATGAGTGTGAACCCCGCTAGAGAGACCCTTCCCTCTATCCTCAAGAACTGTTCACTATACCAGGGTTTCTTCTTTGCATGTTATCTGTGCTTTTGGAGGAGGAGGAAGAGGAGGAGGAGGATGGAAAGACTAAGGTAGGGTATTAAATGAGAATATTATGAATAAACATGATTTGCCGAATGTGTGTGTATTCATCTAGTTGTATTTTACAGGGCCTGAGCAACGCTCGTATGGCCCCGTCTCCATATCAACATTTTTATCATTCATCCTTATATAGTGCTTAGTTTAGGCCGAAGCCACCAACCCCGGAGAGCAAGTCACAAACCCCGGCTAACACCCGGTACCCATTCACTGCTGGGTGGACAGGGGCTCGGGTTTTAAGGAAACAGCCCATATGTTTCCGCTCCGCCCGGGGATCGAACCCGGGACTTCTCGGTTGGTTGTGAACCGAGCGTGCTAACCACTACACTACGGAGTACGTGCACAAGGTGTGTGTGTGTGTGCTTGCAGTGACGAGGTGTGGTCATGAAATTCCTAAGGAGTAGGAAGAGAAGGAGAAGAAGAAGAAGAAGAAGAAGAGGAGGAGGAGGAGGAGAGAAGAGGAGGAGGAGGAGGAGGAGAGCGCTGGAGGTGACTGTTGAGGAGAAGAGAGGAGGGAGGTGGAGGAAGACCGGTGAAGGAGGAGGAGGAGGAGGAGAAGTAGGAGGAGCACATCGTCTACTCCCCCCTCCACTCCTACTCTCTCCCTACCATGCCCTTAGGGAGTAGGGGAGAGGGAGGAGGAAAGGAGGAGAAGGAGGAGGAGGAGGCAGGAGGGAGGAAGGAGGAAAGGAGGCAACCCAATACCTGAGTGACCAGACTCGTCATGTTAAGGCTCTCGACCTGGCTTGGAAGGAAGAGGAGGAGGAAGAGGAGAAGGAAGAGGTGGAGGAGAAGGAAGAGAAGGATGAGGTGGAGGAAGAGGAGGAGGAGAAGGAAGAGGTGGAGGAAGAGGCTGAGGAGAAGGAAGTGGAAGAAGAGGATGAGGAGAAGGAAGAGGTGAAGGAAGAAGATGAGAAGGAAGAGGAGGAGAAGGAGGAGGTGGAGGAAGAGGAGGAGAAGGAAGAACTTGAGGACATAAGGAGAAGGAAGAACTTGAGAGGACACGAGGAGGAGAGAGAGAGAGAGAGAGAGAGAGAGAGAGAGAGAGGGGGGAGAAAGAGAGTTGAGTGGAGGAGGCGAAGGGAGAAGAGGTTTTGAGGGTGTAAATTAAAGTGTTATTATTGTTATTGTTTTTGTTGTTTTTAGTTTATGAGGTCATGCTTAATTGTTCTTTTATTAGTATTCTCTCTCTCTCTCTCTCTCTCTCTCTCTCTCTCTCTCTCTCTCTCTCTCTCTCTCTCTCTCTCTCTCTCTCTCTCTCTCTCTCTCTCTTCTTGTATCGCCGTTTACATAGCATTACATAGGAGGAACAGATACAAGGAAAACTTTTGGTCTACAATAATAATAATAATAATAATAGTAATAATAATACTTTTATTTTCACCCGAAGGCATATAAGCTATATTATATATATATATATATATATATAATATATATATATATATATATTATATCTAGTATATAATATCAGTACTTTGATATATATAAGGCTATAAGGAGGATATCGGCTAAGCTACGCACTACGCACTACTACTACTAACAAAACTACGTGTGGGAGTACAGGACAAAATATGAACAAGGCACCTCCCCACCCCCCCCTCCCTCCGGCAACATGCTGGCGGGAAATAGACTATATAATAATAATAATAATAATATAATAATAATAATAGACTATACGTGGACATTTTATAGTAGAGTGAACATTTAGGAAACTACGCCGCACTACCACACACGCACACACACACACAATCTAGCACACACACACTCTCACACACACACACACACACACACACACACACACACACACACACACACAACACACAGCACACACACACGCCACAGCACACACACACATAATCTAGCACACACATACACACACACACACACACACACACTCTTACACACACACACACACCACCCTGCTGGTTCATCCTGGGGAACAACACTTTGGTGGTACTTTTCGGGTAGTGTCGGTACTTTTCTGAGAGATCAGGAAAATAATTCTAAACATTTACTGCCTTAACTTATCTACCTTTTATACCATCTTGAGATTACTAACTGTTTAAATCAATAAATTAATAAATAAAATGGTTACAATTGTATGTGCATTAGATCACAACGACCCCAAGGTACTCTACACACTGTTATGTGCTTAACTCTGTGCCTTATTATCATCCTATGTATTCTATGCACTTGGATACTATGTCCCCTAATGTGCCTATAATATGTATTTTTTTGTTTTGCACTAGTACTTAAGTTAACTCCTTGTCTTGTTGTTGTTGTTTTTTGTCTGTATGCCTCCAGGCGATAATAAAATCATTATTATTATTATTATTATTATTATCGTCATTATTTTCATCATTATCTTTCATTGTCATTTTTATTATATTCTTTCATATTATTAGTAAATTGTTATCTTTGTTATCATTGTTAGGTTTTTCTTATATATTTATACGATTATGCATGCTTGAAGGTCACGATTTGGTAAATATTTATGAGAAAGTGGGTTTTTATCTACTTATTTTTTTGTAAAACCCAGGGGGCGCAACAAAAACAATAATTGTTTTGCCCGGGCCGCGGGTTTTTTGACAGAAAAAAAAAAAAAGGAAAAAATAAAAACCCATTTTTCAAAAATTTTAAATAAATCTGCCCTTTCCCCCCTGAGGCCCAAAGTAATTTTAAATTGGGAGGGGAATTTAACCACCTTTCCGACGATTTTTTTAATAATAATAATAAAATAAAATTTTAAACCCCCGGAAAGGAAATACAGGCAAAAAAAAAAGGGCCAACAAACAAAGAAAAAACCCGTAAGCACTATAGAGAAAAAATATGAAAAAAACAATTTTATATAGATCTTTGGTAGACCTTTTTAATACCTTTATAGGTAGTTTTTAAAGTTTTTTTTGTAACTTTTTGGTATTTTTAAAAGGCTAAAAAAAAACGGGACGATTTCTTTAATTTTATAGAAAAGGGAAAGATCGGGGCGTGAAAGGTTTTTTAAAACAATCTATAATCGTAAAACTAATGCAAAGGGGTATTATTATTTCTGCTGCAGGGGCCCAAAACACATCAAATTTGGAAATAAGTTTTCGGCAATTGCAAAAACCCGGGTTTTCTATTTTTTTAAATCAATGCCGTTTATTAACCCCCAAACGGGCCCTTCACCATAAATTTTATTTTTTATTTTGGGTTTTAATGAAATTTATTTGAAAGTTTCGATTAGGTCATCTCTCTTCGGTTCCCCTTTAAATTTTATCTTTCCTGACAATCCCCCACCAAGATCACTATTTTTTTCCCCTTTGGCCCCAAACTTGTTTTTAGAGGGGAGAGAGAGAGAGAGAGCCCCGAGGGAAAAGAAAGAGAGGGGAAAAGGAGGAAAGAAGGGGGAGAGAGGAGGGGGAGAAAAGAGAGAGAAAAAGAGAGAGTATTGGGGGGGTTTCACATTTAAAAATAGGTAGAAATAGGGGGGAGGAGGAGGAGGGGGGAGGGGGGAGGAGGAGGAGGAGGAGGAGGGAGGAGGAGGAGGAGGGGGAAAAGGAAAGGGAGGGGGGGAGGAGGAGGAGGAGGAGGAGGGCCCAACAAAGGGGGGAGGAAGGGAGGGGGGCCCCACAAAAGGGGGAAAGGGGGAAGAGAGGGGGGGGTAAAAGGGACACTTGGGCCCCAAAAGGGTTTGCCACGGGAAGGGGAAGGGGGGGAAAGGGAAGAAGAAGGGAAAAAAAAGGGGAGGAGGAGGAGGAGGAGAGGAGGAGGGGGAAGGGGAAATAAAGGGAGTTTTGTTTTAAAAACCAAAAAAACGGGAAGCCCCAAGTTTTTTTGGCCTCTCTCCCCTCTCTCCTCTCCCCTCTCTCTTTTTCTCTTTTTCCCCCACTCTCCCCGCAAAAAAGGGGTTTTAACAAAATATCTAAACTTCCAACTCCTTTTTAGACACTCCAGTTTTATTTTTTGCATTTAGCCCCTCTCTTTCCTCTCCCCTCTCTCCCCTTTCCCTCCTCTCTTCAAACTCCCCTCTCTCTCTCTCTCTTTTCCCCCTCTCTCTCTTTTCCCCCCTCTCTCTTCCTCTCCCCTTTCTCCCTCTCTCTCTCTTCTCCTCTCTCTCCCCTTTTCCTCTTCTCTCTCTCCCTCTCTCTCTTTTTCTCTCTCTCTTCTCTCTCTCTCTTTTTTCTTTTATTTATAAAAATGGGCCACACCAACAGAACCACCCCCACACATAAAACAAATTTTTCAAAAAGAAAGGCCTTAAATTGATTTTAATTTTTTTCAAAACATATATTTAATAGGGAGTTTTAATAATATCCGAGTGCGTGCGTGGTTTTTTGGGTTTTGTTTTGGGGGTGTGTGGGGTTGTGTGTGTGTGTGTTTTGGATGGGGTAGGGTTTTTGGGGGTTGTTGTGTGTGGGTGTGTGTGTGTGTTGTGTTGTGGGTGTGTGGGGTTGTGTGTGTTGTGTTGGTGTTTAAAGGTTTTAGAAGGTTGGAAAATTAAAAACTTTTTATAAAAAACCTTTTAAAAAGTCTCCCTCCCCTTCCTCTCTTCTAAATCTTTTTCTTTTCCTCTTTTCCTCTTCCCCTTTCCTTCAAATCATATTTTTCTTCCCCCCCTTTTCACAAACCCGCCTCCTCCTCCTCCTTAAAGAGAAAGAGAGCGGAAAATTGACTTTTGCACACCCCCCTTTCCCTTTCCTCCCTCAAATCCTACACTGTCCCCTTTTCCCTTCCTACATCCTTCCCCCCTCCCACTCCCCCCCCTCCCTTCCCCAAAAACCCCTTACCACCACCAAAAACCAAAACCCCCTGAAGTACCCCCAACTTTAACCACACAAAAACACACCCCCACACACATTAGGGGGGAAAAGCCCAAAACCCTGTTCTTTGGTTTCTTACAAAAACACCTGTGAACCCTCCCCCTTTCCCTCCTCCCCCCCTTTCCCTTTCTCCTTTTCCCTTTTCCCCCCTTTTCCTCTTCAATTTTTCCCTCCTTTTTCTTCCTTCCTCCCCCCTCCTTTTTTCCCTTTCCTTCCCCTCCCCCTTTTTCCTTCCTTCCCTCCTCCTCTTCCTTTTCTCCTTGCTTTCCTACAATTCTTCCCTCCCTCCTGTCTATTTTTCCCTACCCTTCCCCTTTCTTTTTATTCCTGTCTTTTCTTTCTCCTTTCTTTCTACCCCCTTTTCTTTTCTTTCTATCCTTCTACCCCCTGTTTTTTTCTTTTTTCCTTTTCAAACCCCCTGTCAAATTCTTTTTCTCCTTCACCCTGTCTATCTTTCAAAAATCCTTCTACCTCCGGCTATTTTTTCTATATTCACCCCCTTGTCTATCTTTCTATCCTTTACCTTGTGATTTTTTTCCCCCCCTTCAACCCTGTTTTATTTTTCTTTCCTTTACCCAGTCATTTTTCTTCCTTCTACCTCCGGGTCTATCTTTCTATCCTTTTTTTACCTCTGCCCTATTTTTCTATCCTTCTACCCCCTGTCTACCCTTTCACCCTTTCTATCCCCCCCCCTTTCTTTTTTAATCTATCTTCGTTATTTTTTCCTTTTTGTTTTTTTTTCCCTTTCTTCTTTTTCACCTTCTTTTCTTTTTTTCCAACTTTTTCATTTTCCCTACTTTTTCTTTACCTTATCTTTCTTCCTTTTTTTTTTCTTTTCTCTTTTCCTTCTCTCTCTCTCCTTGTTTTCTTTTCCTTTTGGGAACATTTCCTACTTCTTTCCCCTTCCCTCAAACCCTCAAAACCCGGGAATGGGGAGGGAGGAGGAGGAAAAAAAAAAAAAGGGAGGGGAAGGCGGAAAGGAAGGGAGAGGGGGAGGGGAGGGAGGGGATAGGGGAAAAAGGGGGAAAAAGAGAGGGGGGAGGGGGAAAAGGGGAGGGGGGGGGAAAAAGGAAGATTCCTAATTTTTTCCCCCTTTGGGGTTCATTCTTTTTTTTTTCCCAAATAAAAGGGCAAAACCCCACAAAAAACAAAATACAAAAAGGGAAAAGGGGTTTTTTCCCTCTTGTCCCCCCTTTTTTTTATTTTTCCAACAACACCCCAAAACACAAAACACGCGTACAAAAATACCCCACACAAAACACACACCCACACACCCCGTCATACTTTACACACCCCACACACCCCACACACACACGCCCCAACATACACACACCCCCCACCACCACACTAAAACACAAACACACAACAGTACAGTAACAAAAAACACAACAGTACTTATAAACACACACAAACACCCCACACGACACACAGTCACACACACCACACCCCACCCACACACACACACACACCCAATTCACACAAAACACACAGTCACACACACACACCACACGGTACACCCCAGGGAAACACCACACTCACCCCACACAAGTAAACACTCACACACACACCCACACAAAAACCCCACCCCCACACACACATTCACACACACACCCCCAGTCACACCCCACACCCCACACGGACACAAAACTCACACAAAGCCACACAAAACAACAAAAACCACACACACACCACCCCCACACACACACTTTCAAAAACACCCCGGGTTCACACACACACACACACTACACACTCACCACCCAAGAAAAACACACACACCCCACACCACACACCCCACACACAAACAAAACATTCCCCACACAACACAGGTCACACCCACACCACACACCACGTACACACACCCCAACCACACAACAATTTTAACACACAACAACCCCACACTTTCCTGTTGTTTACGAATGATTGGAAAAAAAAAAAAAAAAAAAAAAAAACCTTTGACAAAATCAAAGATAGGAAATCATACGAAAAAAAAAGACAAAAAAAAAAAAAAGCGAAAAATTGTATTGATAAAAAGGGGATTGTTTTTTTGGTTTCCCTTTTATTTACATGTAATAGTTTAACAAGCAAAAAAAAAAAAAAAAAAAAAAAAAAAAAAGGGTTTAGAAGTATAAAATAAAATAGTAAAAAAAAAAATTTTTGTGGTTTTTTGTGGTGGTGAAAAAATAAAAAAATACTTTACAGTAAATTTTTATATTTAAAAATAAATAAAAATTAATCCCTATAAAAAATGAAAAGAATGTTTTAATAATAAAAATTTAATAATAAAAATAATTAAAATTTTTCTACTTTTGCTTTCATCTGAAAACTTTTTTGCCCTGTGTTCCCATTCCCCCCTTTTTTAAACCCAAAGTCTTTTCCCCTCTCTCTCCTCTTTTTCCTCCCCCTCCCCCAAGGACAACCATCCCCAAAAATTCCACTTTGCCCCCTTTGAAAAAGGAACCACCTCCTTTTCTTTTTTCTCTCTATCTCCCCCTCCTCTTTTCTCTCTCCCCTCTCTCTTTTCCTCTCTCTCTCTCTATCCTGCTCTCTCTCTTTTTCCTCTCCTTTTCCCTTTTCTCTCTCTCTCTCTAAAGGGGGAAAAAAGGGGCCATCCCCCCCCAACCCACGTGACTTGAACGAAATTTTCTCTATCTCTTCTCTCTCTCCTCTCTCTCTCTCTCTCTCTCTCTCCTCTCCTCTCCTTTTTACTTTCTCTCTCTTTTTCCTCTTTTCTCTCGTTCCTCTCTCTCCTCTTCTTCCCATCTTCGTACCGTCCGAGGGAAAAATTTTTGGGAACAGAAAAAGTTTTTTTTCCCCCAGTCTCCCCTTTCCCCTCCCCAAAACAAAATAGTCCCCCCCCCCTTTTCCCCCTCCTTTCCCAAACCCTCCCTCCCCCCCTCCTCATCCCTCCCTAGAAAAAACCTTTCCCTTCTGCCCCCCCCCCAAACCCCTTTTCCTTTCCCCCCTTTGCCTCCCCCCCCCCCCCATTCCTTTCCCCCCTTAGCCTCCCCCCTTGGTGTGTGTGGTGAGAAAAGAGAGAGAGAGAGAGAGGGAGGGTTTGGGTGTGGTGTTTTTGGGGGTGTTTTTGTGGGGGGGGGAGGGGAGAGAGAGAGAGATGAAAGGGGGGTGAGGGGGGAGAAAAACGAGGGGAGGGGAGGGGAGGAGAGAGAGAGAGGGGAAGAGACGAGGGGGAAGGAAGACCCGGAGAGGGGAGGGAGAGAAAAGAGGAGAGAAGGAAGAGAGAGGGGAGGGGGGGAACCTGTGGTGTAAGTTTTAAATTAAATTTTTATTTTTTCTATTTATATTTCTGGGGTTAAAGGGTTTGGGGAAAACTTTTGGGTTTACATTATTTTTTTTATCATTTCATTTTTATATCCACTATTTTGGAAAGTATTTATATATCAAAACTCCCCTCTTTTTCCCTAACATTTTAAGTTTTTTCCCTTTCCCCCATACAAATTTTTTTTTGGATTCCCCCTTATTTGCATTTGTTTTTAAACTTTTGCTGCCTTCCTCGTTTTTTTCCCTCACAAGGGCACTCACTCCACTGAGTTTGGAGTGTATTCTTATTTGTGCTCTCTCTCTCTTCTCTCTCTCTCTCTCTCTCTCTCTGCACTCTATGAAGTTGAAATTGCAAGAAAACCCCGCCCCCCCAAAAAAGATAAAAATAAAACACCAGGGCCAAAAAAAAGAAGATAGACAAAAGGGAGCGGGGGAAATGCAAAAAAAAAAACCCAAAGGGGGGGGGGCAAAAAACCCCTTTCTGTGGTGTGTGTGTTTTAATTAGTTGTATTTTACGGGGCCCAGACCCAATGCTCGTAGGCCTTTAAATTTATGGCGCGAATTGGGGGGGGCCGTCTCCATATCAACCTTTTTTTCCCATATTTCCTTAGTGCTTTGTGTTTAAAAAACCCCCCCCCCCCCAAAAAAACCCCCAAAAAACCCCCCCCCTTTGGGGGGGGGGCCCCCCCTTTGGGGGAAAAATTTTTTTTTAAAAAAATTTTTTCCCCCCCCCCCCCCAAAACCCCCTTTTTTTCCCTTTGGGGGGTTTTTTGGGGGGGTTTGGGTTTGTGGGGGGGGGTTTTTTTAAAAAAAGGGGGGTTTTTTTTTTTGGGGGGGGGGGGGGAAATTTTGGAAAAAAATTTTTTTTTTTTTGGGCCCTTTTTTTTAAAACCCCCCCCCTTTTTTGGGAAAAAAAAAAAAAAGGGGGGTTTTTTTTAAAAAAAAGGGGGGGGTTTTTCCCCCCCTTTAAAAAATTTTCCCCTTTTTTTTTTTTCCCCCCCTTTTTTGGGGGGGGGGGGGGAAAAAAAAAAAGGGGGGTTTTGGGGGGGAAAAAAAAGGCCCGGGGGGGGGGGAAAAAAAAAAAAATTTTTTAAAGGGGGGGAAAAAAAAAGGGGGGGGGGAAAAGGGGGGGAAAGGGGAAAAAAAAAAAAAGGGGGGGGGGGGAGGGGGAGGGGGGGGGGGGGGGAAAAAAAGAAAAGAGGGGAGGGGTTGGGGGAAAGGG
>JACEEZ010020813.1:407500-412500 GCA_016584305.1 Chionoecetes opilio
CATCGTGCCCATTGGACGCCGAGGGAAAATAAGTGAGGTTTTAAAATACATGGAGCTCATCGGATCCGTTAAATTAAAATTAGTCTTGAGGATGAACATTCAGGAGGCAGGAGCCATCATAACAAGTCTGGCCCCCAGCCTGCGACGCGATCGTGCTCATCATGTTCATAGCGAGGTGTGTTTGGGCTATAATGCATTTCTTAGATCATCGGGTGACTTGGCCTAGATTGGTAGTGTTTGGGTACCCTGCGCCGGTCACACATTACATTAGCATTAATAAGCCCATACATTACATTAGCATTAAGAAACTGTATTAAAGAAAAACACAGACTAGAGAGACTTTCACATAAATGGCCTTTAACATTCAAGGAACAGTATAAGCAATATAGAAATAAGCTGACAACAATTCTAAGAACAGCAAAAAACAACTATTACAAAAAACAACTAAAAGACAACCAAGGAAATCCAAAATCTCACTGGAAATCTATTAACTCTAGACTTGGTAAAAATTCCAACATAACAAAGAAACAAAAAATCGAACTAAAACCATTGTGCCCTGAAATGTCAAATAAATTTAACGATCACTTCCTAAAAAGAGATGAGAACCAAAATATACTTGATGGAAATCACCTTGATTACTTAATCAATTCTCCTGCGTATTCTATGTATTTACCTCCTTTAAGCCCCACTGAAACTGAAAGATATCTACAAGCCCTTAAAACTAGCACACCCGGAATTGACGATGTGTCACCAAGAATATTAAAACACACATCAACTTTATTGTCAACCCCACTGACTCACATAATCAACCTCTCATTAAGAACAGGAATTTTCCCCGACAGACTAAAAAAGGCCAAAGTGATTCCAATATACAAATCGGGCAGTAATAATGACATTAACAATTATCGCCCCATTTCCATACTACCAGCTTTCAGCAAAATATTCGAAAAAGTCATTGCAACCCGTTTGATTAATTACTTAGAAAATAATCAATTACTTTCTAAATACCAACATGGTTTTCGGGCACATCATTCAACAGAGTCAGGAATAATACAATTCACAAATAGTGTCTACAAGTACTTGGAAAAAAAACATCATGTAGTCGGGCTATTTCTCGACTTATCAAAGGCCTTTGACTCTTTAAACCATCGTATATTGCGGGATAAACTTGAACATAATGGCATTAGAGGTGTACCACTGCAACTTTTTGAAAGCTATTTAAGCAATAGGTCACAGTCAGTGTATTGTAATGGTAATTATTCTTCTTCAAAAACTATAACCACAGGAGTACCACAAGGATCTATTCTAGGACCATTACTTTTTCTTGTTTACATAAATGATATTGCAAATGCTAGTTCCAAGTTCAAATATACTATATATATTCTGATGATACCAACTTGCTATTAGCGGATAAGGATATACTAAATTTACACAGAAGTTTAACTATAGAACTAGAATTAATTAATCAATGGATAAAAACTAACAAATTAAAACTTAATACTTCCAAAACTAACTATATCCTCTTTCAAAATCGTTCCTTAAACAATCATCTCCCTCCACTGTTCTTAGAGGGTGAAATTATTAAAAGTGTAACTCATACAAAATTCCTTGGGGTCCATATAGATGAAAATTTGAATTGGAGCTTGCAGATAAATGATGTATATTCCAAACTATCCCGAATGTGTGGGATATTATATAAGGTACGTAATCACCTCACAATCGAAGCTATGATCAGTATATACTACACGTTGTGTTACCCTCACCTTATATATTGTGTGTCAGTATGGGCATGTACTTGGCCCTCCTTCATTACCAAATTAAAAATAGCACAAAACAAAATTTTGAGATGTATATTTCATTTAGGTAAATTGATTCTACAGCCAATTTTTTTCAGAACACAAGCTTCTAAATTTTTACTCTATCCATAAATGCTTTCTTCTACTATACATTTTTAAAAGTATTACAAATAGAAAGGGAACTTCCATTTTTAACTTACAAGAAACCATCACAGCACTAGAAATAATAATGTTAATTTAGTTTGTCCGCCATATCGAACAACTCTCTTTAGGAACAGCATCTTTTATTTTGGTCCTCAATTATGGAATACTTTACCAACTGACTTGAAAACTCTGTGTAATTCGGGTAGTATTCCTCAATTTAAATATAAAATAAAAAAATATCTATTCACGCAACAAAATTTGTAGAAATACCACTCAATAAATAATGTAGATAGTGTCAAAGTTCATGAATCTGTTTTTCTCTCTTGTATACTGATGTATACTATAATGTATATTTGATGCTCCTCAGCTAAATTGTATTTTTTTTTTTTAATAGAAATATATCTGTCAAGGAGCCTTGGCTCGACAGATTCATTCCAAAATTTATTTAATTGTTATGTATATATGTATATAATTGCTATGGAAATAAAGCTTACTTACTTACTTACTTACACACACACACACACACACACACACACACACACACACACACACACACACACACACACACACACACACACACACACACACACACACACACACACACACACACACACACACACACACACACACACACACATATATATATAGTTGAAAATGATTGTTTTCACCTCTAGTTCCATCAACTATATACTAATGACGGTAAAACTTGCAGAATATAAATGAGAAGCGTTGAAACTTTCGGCAAAGTGTGTTGTAGTTCAGAAGTTTTACTACTACTACTACTAAAAAAAAAAAAAAATCTTTTTTTTACATCACAAATGACTGGCCAAGGGCACAACAAAAATGGGTAACACAAAGCCCGCTTAGTTGCCAGTCCCTATAAAGAAGACAGTAAGAGAATAAAAAAAAAGAGGGGTGGGCCAATTTAGTTCGGGAGTGTCTTGTTACTCTTCTCTTGAAAATATTTAAGTCGTAGGAAGGTGGAAAAATAGAAACAGGAAGAGAGTTCCAGAGTTTACCAGGGTAAGGGATGAAAGAGTAAAGATACTGATTAACTCTTGCATTAGGAAGATGGACAGAATAAGGATGAGAATGAGTAGAAAGTCTTGTGCAGCGAGGCCGCGGGAGGGGGGGAGGCATGCAGTTAGCAAGTTCAGAAGAGCAGTGAGCATAAAAATAACGGTAGAAGAGAGCAAGAGAAGCAACATTGCGGCGGTGATTTAAAGATTGAAGACAGTCAGTCAGAGGAGGGGAGTTGATGAGACGAAAAGCTTTTAACTCAACCCTGTTTAGGAGAACTACTACACTACTACTACTACTACTACTACTACTACTACTACTTCTTCTTCTTCTATATGACTACTACTACTACTACTACTACTACTACTACAGGGAGATGTGAGGGTGGATTAGTATGCTTATGGAGAAAGAGTGTTAAGTGGAAAGTACAAATATTATTGAGTGATAAGGATTACATTGTTTTAAAAATATTGATTGGGAATTTTAGAATTATTTCGATAAATGTTTATTTAAAAAGTGTTACGTGGGAGGCAAAAACCATGGATGAATACCTACAACGACTTCACACATTAGGACGAATTTTAGCTAATGAAAATTTTGATTCTTTTTATATTTTAGGAGATTTTAATGCTGACCCTTTTGCTGGAAAGGCGTGGACTCCCCTGATAAATTTTTGTAGTAGAAATAACTTGCACGTGTTGGATTTTGACATTCTTGACCCCGAAAGTTTTACTTTTGTACCCTATAATGATTCACATTGCAAATGGTTAGATCATATATTAGGAAGAAATAGTAATGATATATATTTCAATAGTATAGAGATTTTATATGACTTTGTTGGATCAGATCATTTACCTATTTCAGGGAATATTCACATCTCTAGGACTCTGTCTATGTATAACATAAAAGAAAGTGTTCAGCAGAATCATGTTGAGTATATACCTTGGAGGAGTCTCACTTCTCAAGAATACGAATGTATGAATAAGAATATTGATGATGAACTTCAGAACATTTCATATGAAGCCACTATGTGTTGTAGTGTTGGATGCCAGCATGAGGGCCACCTGTTGCAGCTCCAGGATTTGTATGAGAAATTGATCAATGCTGTTTTTAATTCTTCCATGAATTTTTCTAAAACGGCTGTTAAGAAAAACAAGTTTAAAGTAGTACCAGGATGGAACAGAAATGTTAAGGATTTGTATACTAACTTTAAGGATAATTATAAAGTATGGTTATTAAATGGAAAGTCGAGAGATACTGCTGAATTCACAAACATGAAAACAAGTAGAAAATTGTTCAAAGAAGCACTTTCTAATTGTAGAAAAAATGAAATCCTTGAGAGATCGATATCTATACAACAAAAATATGAATCAAAGGATATGATAGCGTTCTGGAAAGAAATTAGAAAGAAAAGTAATAAACAAAAGTCCTCAAATATAATCGATGGAGAAAATGACCCTAAAAAGATTATTGATTGTTTCCATAACAAATTTTTTAATAAGGAGAACGTTTCTTACACAAATGAAGAGCAAAGTTTACTTGATAAACTGAAAGATACTTGGAATAGGAGGAATAAATTTCATGTTGTTATTTCTGCTGAAAGATTACATTACTATATAAAGAGACTAAATAAAGAGGTGGGTCAGGATGGCATCCATTCTCTACTCTTACAGAATGCCTCCAAACAATTACTTGCAAATATTTGTGTGTTTATGAATGCATGTTATAGCCACTGTTATATCCCTTCACATTTGCTTAGGGGTGATATAAATCCTATAATAAAAGATACTAAGGGAAATATCGGTGATTCAAACAATTATCGACCAGTAATGCAGTCATCATGTATATTGAAATTATTTGAAATGCACGTATTGGACATTTTAGAGGAAAAACTTGATTTTAGCCATAAACAGTTGGGTTTTTGTGCAAACATGTCAACCAATGATGCTTGTTTCCTTCTAAAAGAAACTGTTCATTCTTATACAAAAAATAATGATAAAGCATTTGTAGCATTTATGGATTTGTCCAAAGCTTTTGATA
>JACEEZ010020813.1:417500-425000 GCA_016584305.1 Chionoecetes opilio
TATTAAAGGTCTGTTTCCTTTAATCTGACGCAACAACGCCTGTCTCCCTCAGAGGCGCCTGTCACTACGTCATCGAGAGGCCGTCCACGGGGCATGCATCGGGGGAGGCTGAGGAGGTGGAGGTCCCGTGCAGCCAATGGGACTACGACACCTCCACCTTCACCTCCACCCTCACCTCAGACGTGAGTGGCTTATAAGGCTTGTCTGAGGGTGTGGCTATGAGGTGGCGCACGGGTCCTTCATTCTTATAGTGCTGCTCAAAACTATTCCTTTCTGATCGTTGTACAGCACACATAACCTTCATTATTATAGTGGTGCTTAAAACTATTCCTGTCCTCAGCTGTGATGCATTGTTCTCGATGCTTTGAGTCGCGTCACTTTGGTATTATGATTAAGTTGCACATGTTTCAATACACATACGTTTTCTGCCTCGTTCTCTAAAGGCGGCGTCACACATTTCCGTCGATGTCTACGATTTCCGTCGTTTTTTTCTCGTTCTGTCTAGTTTTTCCGTCTGACTCAGTCAAACGATCATGATCGTCTTCATATGGAAAGTTGAAGACAGCTTTCATAGTCAAATCAAAAGCCATAGTGATTACTTTAAAGATATTCGATATAAATCAGTAATTTTTTGCAAATTATAATTCAATACATTTGAAAGTAGTAAAAATATTCAAGTGACTATTGCACATGTAGATACATTTAATTGCCGGTTTTATAAAACAGGCAACAGTCTCTCGCATGACTCGATTGTTGTGTATATTTTTCAAGACACTCAAAACTGGTTTCTCACTCTTCAAGACTTCAACTTGTAATTATAGAATCACTAGCCGAAAAGCCGCCCTCCGGGCTGACTTTTTGGCTAGCTCCTGCGGAGGGCTTTTGGTGGGCCAAAGGCCCACCAAATAATAGGACAGAAGTAACTCTGAAGTAATAGGAAGTAGGCTAGTGAAGTAATAGGACTGAAGTAATAGGACTGAAGTAATAGGACTGAAGTAATAGGACAGAAGTAACTCTGAAGTAATAGGAAGTAGGCTAGTGAAGTAATAGGACTGAAGTAATAGGACTGAAGTAATAGGACTGAAGTAATAGGACTGAAGTAAAAGAAACCGTCCGTCAGTCGTGCGTTCGTTTCGATATCTTTCTTTTTTCATGCAAAATATCTCGGCGTAATTTTTTTTTTTTCTTCACAATTCTCGCTAATACTAAAAAAAAAAAAAAAAAAAAAAGTGATCGGATCATCCCCAAAGTAGCCTTAAAACTTTCCCCTGGTCAACCTGGTTCCAAAACTGTGCCATATGATGGGATTGCGCCACTGGGGGCGAAACCTATAGCGGACACACACACAGCCACACACTTTCGATTATATTATTATAGATCGGATCATCCCCAAAATGGCCTTAAAACCTTCCCCTGGTCGACCTGGTTCCAAAACTGTGCCATATGATAGGATTGCGCCACTGGGGGCGGAACCTATAGCGGACACACACACACACACACACTTTTGATTATATTATTATAGATGAATATATATTTATATAGCAATGAATCATCCGCGGTGAACACGTAGCTTAGAAGAATTTCTCATTGAAAGCATACGAGGCCACCATTGTCTCTGGGACCACAGAGATGACTTGTACACCAAGAAAGCTTTGAAGCGGGCGGCCTATATTGCTGTGAAGAATCGTCTCGTGGAAGCTTTTAGCTTGTTTGGCACGTCTACGATTGATAATACACATAATTAAGTGTATACCAGCGATAGCCTGCCCTGGCGTCGGAGCCATGTTTGTTTACAGTCGACGAAAACAGCTGACTGGCAGTGCAGGCGAACGATTGTGTGTGTGTGACGGCTTGCAGTAAAACAAATGTCAATTTTCAGAAAGTTGCTGAAAAAAATTGACAGAAAAAGTGCTAATGTGACGCCGCCTTTAGTGGTGTTTGTTATGCAGACTCAGCTTCCCGCCTGACATTGAAGACTGAGGAGAAGACAAACTTTAGGGACTTCAGTAACGTGTCAAGTGTTTTTATATAGTACAGTAAGAGTTATTTGAGTGTTATGAATTGATAGTAATGATAACGATGTTCCTCCATAGTACAACTGGGTGTGCGATCAGGACTACTTTCGAGCCCTTTACACAAGCCTGTACGCGATAGGCACCATCGTGTCTCCACCGGTGTGTGGATACGTGGCGGACAGGTGAGGAAAGGAGGGTAGGGGAGGGGGCCGGGAGGCATATTGCTGTTCTCTGGAATAGTATGTGGTATGAGGGATGTCTTAGCCAATCACCGTTGTCCAATTTCGTGACTTCACATAGGGGTGGAGCTTAAGTGATAGCCGGGTTATAATATGTATTTTATTTAACATCATTTATTTAGTCTATGATTGATTTAATAAGACTAATCTTAAACAAAACATGCAGATTATAGCCCAGCGATCACGTAGCAAGGACTCCTGCAAGGACTATTGGTTTGATGACTGGCCTGTATTCTGGGACTGAGAGTGCTGTGAAGTGTGGGGCAGGTGTATCCAGCTTTATTCCTGTAAATACAGGAGTGAGGCAAGGGTGCGTCCTTGCCCCATCACTTTTCAACACGTGTATGGACTGGGTATTGGGCAAAGTTGTAGATCAAAGTGATTGTGGAGTATCCCTCGGCAATACCAAGATCACTGATCTTGTTTTTGCTGATGATGCAGTAATCTTTGGTGAGTCGCTGGAGGTCCTGGTGATGGCTCCCGAGGCGCTGCACGAGGAGGCAGAGCCTTTGAGACTTGAGGTCTCCTGGCTCAAGACCAACGTCCAGGTGTTTGGAGGCTTACTAGATGAAACAGTACAGTCTGTTCATGCGTGCGGCTAGGACATTAAGATCTTGGAAAGTTTAACATACCTTGGTAGCGCAGTCCGTAATGACGGCGGGTCACGTCAAGAAGTCTTACGGCGGATTGGCATAGCCCACGGTGTTATAGACTCGCTCAGCAGAAGTATTTAGTCGCTTGGTGTCGTTCCCTGTGCGAAGGACAAGATCGTGATCTTAATCGCTGTGATCCCTGACTTACTCTATAGATGTGAGACATGGACACTAAATAGCGAATTAAAGAGACGAATCGATGCCTTTGGTAGTAAGTGTCTTCGCAGAATCATGGAGTATCGCTGGGATGACTACGTGTCAAATCAGCGATTGCACCGTGAGACTGAATCGAGGCCTATTACCTGCATAGTCCGTCTGCGCCAACTTCGGATATGTGGGCATGTGGCACGCTACCCTGAAACCGATCCTTCCCATCGGGTTGTATCTGTAAGAGACAAACCGGCGTGGAGGAGGCCAAGGGGGCGCCTACAAGGCTCGTAGCTGGGGCAAGTTGATGTTTCTTGTCGAGAGTTGCTTGGTATAGGAAGAGACCCTGCATTGGCACTCGCGCGTGGTGACCCCCGTCATGGCGTCGTAGGGTGGGGCAAGGCGACGTGCTCCTCGGCGTATGCCCCCAATTATTGATTGATGGATCACGTAGGCTCCACCCGAATGTGACTTCTTGAGCTTAGAAAAAGGTGACTGGCTCGACATCCCCATACCACATACTATTCCAGAGAACGGGAATATGCGGCCGGGAGGTGGACGGGATCAGGGGAAACAGTAAGAAGAGGAGACATATGCCCATCGTTGTAATAAAAACAGTAAAGCGTTGTCGTGCGAATATGTGTGTCCCTTCACGATAATTCTCTCCTTCAGGTTCGGGAGGATGAGGGTGCTGGTGGCATCTCAGGTCATTCTCTCCGTCGGTTCTCTCGCTACCTGTTTCATGTACAATGTTCATCTCATCCTCGTCCTGCGGGTCTTTGTTGGCCTCTCTGATATCCTCACCAGTTTCGTTCTGGGTGAGTACAAACGTTCCTCTCTTATCCCTGAAAACGTTCTCCGCTCCATTGGGTGAGGGTAAACTTTATGTTTGTTAGGAGTGCTGATTTTTTTCTTCTAGTAAGAACAAACGTTACCTGTTACTGACGCCATTGCTGTTGTGCCATTGTTATCATTATCATTATCTTTGTTTTCATGTTCATTATCATTGTTACTGTTGATCTTATGGTTATCATTATCATTATTATATTATTGTTATTATTATTATTATTATTATTATTATTATTATTAATATTATTATTATTATTTATTATTATTATTATTATTATTATTATTATTATTATTATCATCACAAGCTCAGTACCTGCCCCGTGAGTGTAAAAAAACAACCTGATTAAGCTTCCGTTTCTGAATGTTTGTTGTAGTATATCTGATTCCACTATCGAATGTTTTATGTTCCACTACTGAATGCTATTCTGAATGCTGCTATAGAAAAGCTTAAGTTTTTCACGTTAAATTGGTCTCCTGTTGAATACCTTGGCACTGGCCTTGCCCGCACCAGGCACGCGCAGGGCACTGCACCTGCCTGCATCAGGTACAACGATGAAAGCCCAGGACCGAGGACAGCAGGCCGAGCCTGCCCTGGAGAACCCACCAGCCTGAGACACCAGAACCCACCAGCCACCAAGAACACGGAAGTAAAGGACCAAAGTCCTCAGGCGTCACCTCGGAATGAACGGGGCCGGGGATCGAACGCCGGACCACATAATTGTGGCAGACGCCCTAACCCACCGAGCCGTTCAGGGGGTGTTGTGTGTGTGTGTGTGTGTGTGTGTGCGCGTTTAATAGAAGAGTACCCACTGAAGCACCCCCTTGCACCCTCAGCCCTGGAGGTGTGCGAGCCGAAGCACCGGACCAGTGTTGCCATCTTCTCGGGCTTGGGATGGACGGCCGGCACAGTGGTCTTGGGCGGCCTGGCCTACCTGCTGAGGTCGTGGCGATCCCTGCAGCTGGCGATCACCCTTCCCACCCTCCTTGTGTTCCCGCTCCTCTTGTGAGTATTAAAGATGACTCAAGATGAAATGTACGTGCATAGAGAACAGTGCGCCTTCCTGGAGGGTTATCAGTATTGCAGGAAACACTGGATGAAAATTAGAGAAAAATTAGGCAACGGAGAGTGAGAAAAGGCTTTAGGAGTGAAACTAAGAGGGTAAAGAGGAAAGCGGCCTTTAAAATAGGTGGTGTCCTTAAGTATAGCCTATGAGGAACCGGCAGCCTCTTGCAAACATTCTTAGTCGATGCTTGTCTTTAAATGGGAAGTTCCTCTAGTATTAAGTAAAAGGACGATATACTAATACGTACATTAAAACTACTGTTTCCGGAGTGTTTGCGGAAGTGATGATCGGTTACCATCATTTTTCGGATGTTTTAGAATTGAATTGCTCCTTTGAACCCTCCTCCCCTCCCCATCATAGAGAGAGAGAGAGAGAGAGAGAGAGAGAGAGAGAGAGAGAGAGAGAGAGAGAGAGAGAGAGAGAGAGAGAGAGAGAGAGAGAGAGAGAGAGAGAGAAAAAAAAATGAGAGAATGAGAGAGAGAGAGAGAGAGAGAGAGAGAGAGAGAGAGAGAGAGAGAGAGAGAGAGAGAGAGAGAGAGAGAGAGAGAGAGAGAGAGAGATATGAATGGCAGATAGACAGAGACGGACATACAAATGGATTAATTCCTACCTGCCACTTTTCATTCCCGATCCCAAGATTTGCAACAATGGATTTCCTCATTCCCATTTTGTGATACTCAATTATTAAGAATGTATGATTACCAACTCATAATTCCTGTTTACTGACGATGGATTGAAATTTTACCGATGCCCGATTATTTATTTTCAACGGGATGGTGATAGATATAGATAGGGGATAGGTTATAGGTATAGATAGAGAAGAGCGGGCCCCTTGCGTGTAAAATTGTCACGCGTCATCAACCTCGACACTGTCCTACCAATTTTATATGTTATGTTAAAAAAACTGATACAAAAAGGTTACGAAACAGGACTGGCAATAAATGTCCGCTGATTGTCGAGCCTTAGAGGAAAACAGGAAGATTTCAAGGGTCGTAGGGGAGAGCGGGGCAGGTTGCATCGAGGGTAGGTTGCATCATTGCCTCTTAACTCGCATTAACTTTTTTTATTATTATTATTGTAGTAGTAGTAGTAGTAGTAGTAGTTTATAGTAGTAGTAGTAGTAGTAGTAGTAGTAGTAGTTTGTAGTAGTAGTAGTAGTAGTAGTAGTAGTAGTAGTAGTAGTAGTAGTATTAAGACGATGTACGTGTGATAACATGCGAGTTAAGAGGGAATGATGCAACCTACCCGCGATGCAACCTGCCCCGCTCTCCCTATAGGACTAGTATGGTTATGCGAGTTCCCAGAATGTGTTGATGCTTCCCTAGTAATAATGGAAGGAAAACAGCACGAAACCTTGCGATGCCTCATTACTTACCTCATTTGATACAATTATACATAATTATATATAGTAAACAAAACTCCTGGATGAGTGTAACATTTATGATCTCTGTTCAAACTTTACATAACTCAATATTACAGTATGTCATCCGTCCCAGCCTTTGTACGGTTCGCCTATTGAGGGATTATTTTTAGCTATTGATGTCAATGTTGCTTCTTTAAATGAACATCTCAGTTTTGCATGGTTGTCTTAATTGTCTCCGTGTTCTATAGTAGTTGTTCGCTCCTGGAATAGCGGGAGGGCAGGGGCGACCAGGCGAAGTTGTGGAGTGGTGTTAGACGGCTCACGTATACGGTATACCAGCCGCCGACCGGTCAGCAGGGAGGGGATGTAAACACCATGGCCGCTCGTTCCAGACTGACTTTATTTCACTCTCGCGCTCAACAATACAACTAGTGAAACAAGTGTTAATTACCCCAAAACTATCAAATAAAGCAAAGCAAAACTAAATGAATTAAATAAACCCCAAAAACCCAAAGGTACAAACCCACTCCCAACAGTAGTCACTCAAGCACGGCTCCTAACTTTTTTACCTGAAAAGCTCTGTTTATTATAAAGGTTGGCCTTCTAAGCTGTAAACAAACATTATTGTATTCCTGCGGCTATTATTAAATGTTTCAAATGTTTCAAATGTATTAAACGAAAGAAGAGAAAGTATCCTCCCGTCCAGCCTTACTCTTTTGGTTTCTTCCCGTTCTGTATTTAAGCTTCCTACCTCATTAACTTACCGACTCCTTATTCATTCGTGTTCAGTTTCCTTGTTTATGTGAATGGCTTCCTTTCGCTGCTCTTGCCCTCTCCCCGGCGATGTCTGTCTCCCGTCCCGCACATATTTTGAGTGTTTCTTCTCGCCCTTCGCTCTTCAGAAAATCTTGCTTCCTCGCCTCTTTATGTATACAGCAAACTTTCCTTTCCTTTCTCTATCTCATGAGACTCGCTGCGCCCTCCTCACCTCCTTTACTTTGGTCTTTAAAACATAAGTGACGTTGCATAAGACTCATTAACCCGTCACTGAGGTATCAATAACACCTGTGACGCCGCTGTAGACCCACTAACCAATCACCTCTTCCTTGCTTCCAGCTGAGTTGTCGGGGGATATCGTTCTGTCATATCAACCTCTTCCTCTGCCTCCCA
>JACEEZ010020813.1:435000-442500 GCA_016584305.1 Chionoecetes opilio
CCCAACCTTCTATGAGGGCCATCCACTGTACGTACGTATAGCGCCACGTACACAGCTACTGAAATAATCCTGTCTTCCCTACTTACAATAAGGTTATAGCAAGATATCCTGCTGAAGCATCAGAAAAAGACTTCATGGTCAGGTTGGTACACTCTCAGAAATAAGGGGTATATTAAGGGTAGAATTGTTACATCGAACCATCACTACCCTTTTTATACCCTATGTCCAGGCTGGAGGGTAGATGCTGCCGATTATACCCTTCATCTACCCTTTATCTACTCTTTTTAGACGAGAGGGTTGAGAAAGGGTATATTTGGGGTTGGAAAAGGGTATATTTAGGGTTGCAAAAGGGTATATTTGTAAAAGTAGAAAAAGGGTAGCAGTATTTCATCACTACAAACACCCTTTTTCTACCCTTTTCCTACCCTTCTTTTCTAAGAGTGTAGGGATATATTTTTTCTTTTGAAGAAATGCATCCTTCATTGACTAACGATGATGATTGCTAACAGAAATTATATTGATAATAGTAACAACTATGATAATGATACTAACAATAATTACAATTGTGATAATGATAATAAGGATAACGTTATTTTTAAATGAGATCTATTTATTTTGTTGCCTCACATCAACATTGAGACTGTAAATGGCGATAAAAAAATGAAGAATTATAATTATAAAGTCAGGAATGAATTATGAATAAAACATGGGCAAAATAACGACACTTTATTGGCAACAGTTCTTTTCTATTAAGCAAGACGTGGTTCAGCAGCCATCCATCCTGTGTTGAGGCAGGTGCAGGTGTATTAAAGGTCTGTTTAACCCCTTCACGCCCAGATCTTTCCTCTTCTATAGAAAATTGTATGTTGTTAGCCATAAAATTACGAAAAGTAACTGAATATACCAAATTAGTTAGTCGACAACGATACTAAACAGGTCATATCTATAAAATATTGCTTATATTCACTAAAAATCTTCTAATGGTGGCCAAATTACAATTGAAATTACGTTCTGGGCCTCAAGGGGTTACACGACGCTTGGTGCTCTCAGCCATATAAAAGGGAAAGAGTCAGTATTCTTAACACTTAGTACAGAGGCTTCCGGATTCAAGGTTTCTGATTACTGGTATTGAGAAAAGAACGAGAGCGACTCCTTCGTGTATCCTGCCAAACACCAGACAATCTTTTCCTTCTCGTGTATCCTGCCAAACACCAGACAATCTTTTCCTTCTCGTGTATCCTGCCAAACACCAGACAATCTTTTCCTTCACCACTGAAAACACCTAATGTTCGCACGAAAAATGTAACCAAACCTATGAAATTCTCAGATTTCAACGTATACTGTGTGGTAAGAGGCTCGGAGCGGCCAGCCAGTCTAGCCTCTTTCTTATGAATCAGACCATTATAATGATTAATGCAATCCCCTTCCCACAAAGCTGTCATCCTGTAAGGAATATTACTCGTATTTTACACCAATAAAATAAAAGGAGATGACCGACATTCTGAATTTTAGTGAGCATTTCTAAGTTTACCGAGAAGCTCACTTGATACAAGGTGGTCCCGAGTGCTTCCCCTTCCCCTGCCCCAACGCTAGGCGGGGCCGGGGTGGGGGACAGCAGATACCAGTGTTGCCATTCTAGTAGTTTTTCCTCTCGATATAACCTTTTGGCAAATTTCTGGTGAGGAAAACTTGTCATCTACGTAGCTGCTAGCGTGACATCTGGCGGGTTTGGTGCACTGGCAGGCAAGCGTCTCGTTTTTTGTCTACACATAATTATATTTCAAGCGCATATGAAATCTAATTTGATTCTAGCCCCGTCCACACGAACATACAGTCTGCAGACACAAGCGATACTTTTGTTAGGTGACGGGCTAACCGTCTCTGTCTGCAGACAAACCAGTCAAAGTGTTCGAGACGCAGTTCGAGCAAATACACGAATACACTGTCTGTGGACAGTGGAGTGACAGCGCTGCCAGACTCACGATTCTACAAGTTACGTACTATACATAGCCTTGAGCCGAGCGTCTGGTGTTATGCTAGCCTTCATTTGTGTCTTGTTTGATAATGTATGGTTTTATTTTGTAGAGGAGAGTATGGAAAGTATTGGAATCCATTCTCAGGTAATTGGTGAAGCTTGACTGGCCAGACACCGCCGTGTGGACATCGTTAACAACTGTGTCTGCAGACTTTGTCTGTGACAACAAAGTCTGCCAGACACTGTATGCTCTTACGGGGCGGGAGTATTAGACGTATTAGTATTAGAGCATTTTTCTAAGTCTATTTATTAATCATAATAAAAGACAAGCTCATGTATTGACTATCAGTCATTTGAATAATTACCCCTTACCCAGTTACCCAAACTATTTGCTTTGCAGTGTAGTAAGAAAATTTAGAGATGCATCTATCCAATGAGTCCAATGAAGTGGCGGAATTTGCAACTTGTGTACTTGTTTAGCCTCACTGAAACTAATGTAGAGCTAGATATTTATCAATCATTTGAATCTCCGAGAAGTTAACTACAAGACCGAATAGTAACAAAAATGGTCAATGCAATTTTGATAATGCGTGCAGGATTATGAGGAAATGCAACAGCGTGTTTCGATTATAAAACACCACCTGATGTAGCAACGAGGATTGGAACATCGAAAGTTATACAGTTGAGTTAACAAGCAGTCGTCAGTGTCTGCATAGTTACTCTGGGTACGTAAGCCGTGCGAAGAAGAGGAAGCGGAGAAAAGAGGCATCTGACGTGAACTGTTTTTCCCAGGATGTTTGTAATGCAAATGCTGTTTTATACGTACTCATATACTACTGTTAGAGCAATTACTACGTATTTCTAACTATTAATACTACGTAGCTCTTCCACTGGTACGAAAAACTGAACCTAACAACAAGATTGCGTTTTTCTTTCTTTCATAAGCTTGGGTATGATAATATGCAAAAGTCTCATGATTAACTCCAAAATCTAGTGGTTTGGGGAATAATTTACCGTGTTTTGAAGTCGATGCTCTAGCGTGAGTTACAATTTCTGGATGGCAATACCGTCGCGTGCTGGGCAGTGGTGCAGTGCGCCGACGCCGCCGAGTCGCGGCCTATCCCGTGGGCCGCGGCCGTGACGGGCAGGGTGAATGAGGTGCGTGGCGTACTGTCTTTATTATCTTGTGAAATACCATCGATGTGTATTGCTGGTGTCTTATCTGTTGAATCCTCTGGTGCTGCTGGTACTGGTGGTGGTGGTGGTGGTGGTGGCAAGGCAGTGAGGCAGGAGGCAGCACACCAGCCAAGGCATGGAGGGCGGCCGACATGACGGTGTGTTTACATCTCCGGCAAGGCGACCGTGGAAGGCGTGAGTGTTGCACTTTTTGTTTCCTATCCATTTATTTCTCTTTCTCGTTATTTCTCTATTTCATTTATGTTCATGTAACTTTAAATTTTTCCCTTCAATTGGATAATGTTCCTGAAGTGTGATGTTATTTGCCATGTTCACTACCTAGCAGAGCTGGGCGCGCAATTTTTTTTCCTTACTCCGCAGAGCGCAAACGCAAATTTTCGCGATCGAGTCCGCAAAGCGCAAAAGCGCAAAATTATCGAAAAAAGGCGGAGCGCAAGCGCAAAAGCGCAAATTTCTAGCGCAAAAAAAAAACTAGATCGCAAATAAAAAAATTTAAAGCGCAAACATAAAAGTTAAAGCGCAAACCTCATTTTTTAGTCTGCAAACTGAAAAATTCCATGTTAAATCAATATAAAGTGTATAAATGATTAAAAGATTGAATGTTTACAGTATTTGAAGCATTTATTGAACACAAGTTTATATAAAAAATAAGATAATACTGTTAAAACAACACAAAATAGTTGAAAAATGAAAATACACAATACTAATATTAGTCCTCCTCGTCACTGTCCTCCAGCTCCCACCGACCCTTGAGGAGGTTCATGTTACCCTTGAGGAACACCAGCTTCTCGAAGTTCTTGGCCGTCAGACTCGATCGCTTCGGCCTCATGACGTCTGAGCCCATGCTGAACAGCCGCTCTACCGCCGCTGAGGAGGGCACTGGAGTGTTGTACCTGATGAACAGGTCCACCCAGATCTGCCTGTGCTCCATGGGAAACATGTCAGGTGACAGAGGCACGTTATCCTGGACGTCCAGCTGGGTCCAGGAGTGCAAGTTCTTCTCCAGTTCCTCGTCCACGTCCCCGTCCAGCTCGCACTGGTTGCAGCTCTCTGTGCCACACTCGACCGTGGCATGAGCTTGCTCTTTTCTGCAGCGTTTTTTAAATAAAAAATAAACTTAAATATAAATGCTATATATGACGTATCTTTTAATTTTTTGATTTTACGTCATTTGAGTTTCTCGGCAAAGTTTTTCTGCTAAGTTTGCGCATTTGCGGACTTATAAAATATCGAGAGCGCAAACTCCAAAAGCGCAAATTTTCGGCGTTTTGCGCAAAGCGCAAAGCGCAAATATTTTATATGGAGCGCAAATTGCGCTTTTGCGCATTTGCGCTTTCGTTTGCGCTCCGCCCAGCTCTGCTACCTAGTTGTTGTGTTGGAGGTGTGGACGGGTAGGTGGGCGTGTGCTGCGGCCTGCTATGTAGCCTGGCCGCGGCACAGCCTTGTACGCTGCCGGAGTCTCTGTTCTTGTGTTATGAAAGAAAGACAAATTTGTGGTGTTGACGTAAATTTTTACTGGCGGCACTCATAGATATGATGATTGCTCGTTTTTGGCCAATATTACAAATTCGACAGTTGTGAGTGTGCATAAACCGTCTAAGATTGTAGTGTTAAGGCGAAATCGGTCTTGAACACTATCAATACTTTGCGTTACCGTCGTCATTAATACAATTGAAGTGAAGATTTGTGATGCAATGCCGCACAACCTCAGATTTTATATTGATATGTTTTTTTCTTCGGATAATGTAGGATAAGAGCGTTTAGGCCATGCTTACCAACGCAAATCCACCTTTGTGCCCTTATCATTCATTACCTACTCATGAAGTCAAAGCCCTTGGATGTAGGGAGATGAAAACGAGTGATTAATAGGGAGGAAACTACCATTATCCCTGAACTCAGATATTAACACTGGTCCTTGTATGTGAATAGGTCAAAGGTTTTCGTGAAATATAATGTTGGACTATCTCTACATTCCCAAGTAGACCTGCGTATGTCCTTATTTATTACCGCTGCTTCTTTAAAATGCATATTGTTCAGGTACTTAGTCATGGTTGTGTAAAAGAAAAGATATAATAGATCAGATGAACACACTCCTTACACAAAACAGTCATACTAGAAATTAGAGTAGATAGGGAAGTTGGGCTAGTTAGGTAGATATAGGCTAGTTAGTGTACCGCACTTTTATCACTCCAGAATAATCACGTCCATGAATATCTTTCTCCTTCCTCGTCAAATGGATCTCAAAGCGGTGCCGAGGCCAGTGTGCGACGATTATCACGCAGACATAAATGTTTTCCTCCGATGGTGCGCCAATATGCAAGGAGAGAATAATTTTATGAACTGCCACCCGTGTCAACTTTCCTTGGCCATGAAGGCCATGTCACACAGAAACTTTTTCCGGCATCTTTTGGTAGAAAACGCGGAGTCGCGCATGTTCGTTCTCTTGCCACCAGTACTGGCATCTTTGTTTACATTTCGGAGCAGCCGACGCCACGCAAGACTTGTACGAACTACACATTTCAGTGAAATAAAGAGAAATTACCAATCTTGGTGGTCAAGATATGCTGTAGCATCTCTATGTGATATGTTTAGGGAAATAAGTGTTGTATATAGGGAATATAGCTGTATAATTTTGTATAGTAATAGTAATATGGTGTAGATGAGAGGAGAAAAATAAAGATGAGGAGGTAAATGAAGTGTTTGGCAGAGTAGGGTAGGAGAACCTATTTATTTCTCCTAACCTACTCTACCAAACACTTTATTTTTCCTCCTCTCTTCTTTATATTTCTCCTCTCATCTACACCATATTACTATTACTATACAAAATTATACAGCTAAATTCCCTATATACAACACTTATTTTCCCTAAACATATCACATAGAGATGCTACAGCATATCTTGACCACCAAGATTGGTCATTTCTCTTTATTTCACTGAAATGTGTAGTTCGTACAAGTCTTGCGTGGCGTCGGCTGCTCCGAAATGTAAACAAAGATGCCAGTACTGGTGGCAAGAGAACGAACATGCGCGACTCCGCGTTTGCTGCCAAAAGATGCCGGTATCAGGCGTCAAATGATAGCAAGATACCAAAAGATGCCGGAAATAGTGTCCGTGTGACACGGCCTTCATGGCAAAGGAAAGTTGACGCGGGTGGCAGTTCATAAAATTATTCGAGGTCCGTTTTCTATGATGCAGCTGCAGTGTTACCAATGATGCGACGTCTCATGTGTACCCTAATCTGTAATAATTCATGATCTAAATAATCCTTTCTTCCATATTTGCCTCACACACACACACACACACACACACACACACACACACACACACACAGAGTTACACACACACACACACACACACACACACACACACACACACACACACACACACACACACAGAGTTACAGACACACACACACACACACACACACACACACAGAGAGAGTTACAGACACACACACACACACGCACTAACATACACACACACACACACTAACATACTCACACAGACAAACACACACACACACACACACACACACGTATGCCGCCACGATGGTACAGTGGATAAAAGCGTTTGCGCGTCATTCTGTGGTTCGCTCGTTCAAATCCTCACTGCTCTCGGGGATTTTTCACCGACATAATCGGGCGGTTACTGTCCCCCTTGTGCAAGGGGAAGGGGGTGTGTGGTGTGTGAGGTCCCAGAATTACCCAAAGATCGGTAATAATGAGCTCAAGTTTGCACCGGGAGGGTGAAACTGGCGATCGTGAGTCCGACTCGCGTGGACAAGACCATGGATGAATAACACACACACACAAATACACACAAACATGAAACACACACACACACACACACACACACACACACACACACACACACACACACACACACACACACACACACACATACACACACACACACACCCACACACACACCCACACATACGTTTCGCCAGTGATAAAATATGCTGTAACATTTTTGTCGTCAGTAAACATTGGAGTGGGTCTGAACACCTGTCGACACCTGCGTGGTGAAGCCTTCAAACTTTGGACGTGCAGGAACATTATCGTTACCAACTATTAGCTTGTAATGATGAAGTTGTCATATTTTTAACGACATGTCAGTTCTGTAGAAGAGAGAGAGAGAGAGAGAGAGAGAGAGAGAGAGAGAGAGAGAGAGAGAGAGAGAGAGAGAGAGAGAGAGAGAGAGAGAGAGAGAGAGAGAGAGAGAATTTAATTGTGAAAACGAGATGTGATGAAATGGTTTATGTATTTCTTACTTTCCCTATTTGTTACACGGTACTTATGCCTTCCTCTCCCTAGAATTTATTGTA
>JACEEZ010020813.1:455000-470000 GCA_016584305.1 Chionoecetes opilio
TGTATAGCAGGCACACTTGTGACAGTTTCTTGTAAGGACTTCAAAACTTCCTTGGCGATTCAGTGGAGCAAATAGTGAATTATTGTTCCACTTCAGTTCGTTCCCTATTAGGCTTTCTCTTTCAGTGAAGTGTACGTACAGATATATAAGATTCATAGGGACAAGGAATATGTTTTGTTCATTAAAGAAATCGTGGCTCTGCGCTGAATGGCATTTATGTTTATTTTTGTGTGTATGAAATAGATGAAAATATTACTTACCTGTACCTAGTCTTACCTTTCGATATTTTTCACTGAACTTTTTCGTCACTGTATTGAAGATATGGTGCCGATTGTAGGGAGAGAGAGAGAGAGAGAGAGAGAGAGAGAGAGAGAGAGAGAGAGAGAGAGAGAGAGAGAAGAGAGAGAGAGAGAGGAGAGAGAGAGAGAGAGAGAGAGAGAGAGAAGAGAGAGAGAGAGAGAAGAGAGAGTAATCCCTCTTAAAAAAACACACTCGGTAGGCAACATAAAAAACGAGGGGTAGGTAGCGTGGTCAGGTACTCGAGGTCTTTGCATGGTGACGGGTTTGACACATACGTCGTGGCAGGTTCATGGTCGCTGCCCTTATACCTGCAATGACCGTGGGTGTTTGAGTTCCCGGTGAGCGTGAGTCATTACGAGGAACGTGCAAAGGCCTGATGCGGTGAAAGCTGTTTGTTAAAGGAGACTGGAGAGAGAGAAGAGAGAGAAGGAAGAGAAGAGGGTAGATAAGAAGAAGGAGGGGCGGAAGCTTTATGTTTATTTGGTGTAAGAGATAGAGAAAGAGATAGTTCCGATAGATTCATCTTTTTCCACCATGTGTTATTAAGCCGTCACTTAATTTAAGTGATGTAGGTGAGAGAGAGAAGAGAAGTAGATGAAAGATTACGAGTAGAGAATGCAAAATAGAGAGAAGAGAAATAGAGAGAAGAGAGAGGAGACAATCCTCTTAATAAAAAACACTCTAGACAACAGAAAAACGGTAGGTACGTGGTCATGTACTCGTCTTGATGTGACGTACACTCCGTGGAAAAGTTAAAAAAAATTTGCATAAAGACTGACGAAAGAATAGATGTTCGAGCGCTCGAGCATAGAAATTACAATAACGCAATAGGTAAAATGAGGGAGGCATTTTGAAAGACTAGAATATTGTAGAAAGGAGTTTAGAGGGAGAGATGGAAGAGAAGGTAGAGAGAGAGTGCGTAAAGGGTTGGGAGTTCATTCACAGCTGGACCAGAGACGGACGAGAGCGCCGCACACTATAGGTGAGCGCGGCACATACACTACAGAGAGAGGAGAGAGGAGAGAGAGAGAGAGAGAGAGAAGAGAGAGAGAGAGAGAGAGAAGAGAAGAGAGAGAGAGAGAGAAGAGAGAGTCTATGCTGACAGAGTACGTTAAGGAACTTCTTATTTTTTTTTCTTCCGTTTCAATGACTTTATCTCGTAAGAAAATAAAAAAGTAAAGAAACTATTCATTGAGGCTTTTTGGAGAATGATTTCTTTGTTTTTGAGTTACAGAGATATGTGTATGAAGTGTTCTTGTGCTTACTTAACCCTCAGTGAAGCATCCGTAAATTTAGTATGAAAAAAAATGCGTGTGTTTCAAGTTTCTCGTTAGGGGAATTAGAAAAAAAAGATTGAAACTCCTCGGTGGAATGTGTCTTTTTTTTATGTGTATAATTTTTATCATGTTTATTAATTCAGATATTCATTCCTTCGTTTCTCTATTTTGGAGTTGCTCAGAATGCATTTTGTGATTTCTCTTACTATTATATTGCTTTGATGTAGTGGTGGCGACAGAGAAGTTGTCGGTGATGGAGGTGGAGGTGGCAGTGGCGGTGCCTTTTGGTGGTGGTTGTATCAGTGTGTTGCTCAGAGGGGATGAGACCTGTCCCTGTGTCCTGGCTCGGCATCCCTCGTAGCGATCTTCAGGGCGGCGAGGCTCAGCGGTTCAGTGTGAGGGCGCAGGTGTCTCCGTTCTGTCATTCCTGGGATCAGTTCACACGGCTCTGCACCACGAAGAGAAAAGCAGCTTTGCCTTGTTTGGGAGCAACTGGCCGCCTGCTGCTGCACTGCGAGGCGTGAGGAAGACCGTCTAGCGCGTGCAGTAGGAAGCGTGGCCCTCTGCGACACACGAGTGCAGGAGAGCAGCGGCACGTACAGCTGGGTCTCGCCTCTGCCCCCACAGTAGCATATACAAGTCTGTTAAGCCGGACATAAGAACGCGAGAGATTGATAGATTTGCACGGTGATTCTAGGTAAATAGATACAATAGATGTTTTCTATCGTTCAGTACTTGAGGTGCGACCCTTGTATGCAACCCTTCCACTGTAGTAATGCTCCTGCTCCGTATCAGTGCTGCAGTATTAACGTGTAACAAACCACCGTGACGCCACATGCCACACTCCACACCAAAGCGACTCACCTGGACGCGGCCACTCGCTAATACGCTCAGAAAGGTACATGTGGCCGTGTCTTGGGAAGCAGAGAGGCAGCCCCGCCGTATTGTGGCGCGACGGTGCAGGCAGACTGTTGATGCGTCGGGTGTATTTGAAGAATCTTGCACACACACACACACACACAGGCAAACAACAAAGACGGGGCAAGAAAGACAGACATAACACCACACAAGGGACAGGAGCAAACGCACACCTAAATATTGCCTCACACGTGCCGCAGCCTCTTTGGCCTCAGGAATATTTCACTCCACCTGATTCCCTCCTTCCCTCCCTCACCTTGTCCCTCCTGTAGCCTCACCTGGGAGACGCGATAAACAAGTTTTTACGAAATCTGAACATCTCTCTCTCTCTCTCTCTCTCTCTCTCTTCTCTCTCTTCTCTCTCTTCTCTCTCTTCTCTCTTCTCTCTCTCTCTCTCTCTCTCTCTCTCTCTCTCTCTCTCTCTCTCTCTCTCTCTCTCTCTCTCTCTCTCGTACACATGTTTAATCCGGGAAAGTGAATTGTAAAGGATGTAAAGAAAGCTTTGCTATAGAAGAGAAAACCGAATGATGTGTTCTTTCAATTCCAAATTTAAAAATAATAAGCAAGAAGGTGAAGGGTTGTGACCGGCGGATACCTTGGGAAAGCCAAGCATACATCAGCGTGATTTCCTTGGCCAATGAAAGACATTATAATAAGGAAAATCATCTTTACTCATATTGAAGTAATAACAATTGAAATATCTAAACCAAAAATTTCCATACACAAAATTATTGAGTATACATCTAACGACGTTCAGATGATGTATGTATGTATGCATGAATATTGAGGTGGTTATACGTGATGCAGGGTTCAATTATATTCGCCATTGTTTCCATTTTGAGAGCCGCAGCAATATACGAGCCTAAGTCCGCATGGCCAAGGGACAGACACATACGGGTGCCGCTCATCAGCACTGTTGCTCTCCTCCTTCATCCGTCCTGCTGAAGTGCCGTGAACCCCAGGCGTTGGTGATGATGGTGCGCCTAGCCTCGGTAACGACACCCTGCCGCTGCCTTGGTGTGGTTCTAATGAAGTCATCATTAGCCTGTGTGCGTTGTCTGTATTTTGCTCAATATGGCGGAAACGCTGTATAATAATCGTTCTCTGTTTAATGCCGTATTTTGCCTGTCGGAGGAGCGGAGTGTACAGCCCGATGAGGACCTTTCGCGCCGCAGTGAGGATGTCACGGTACTGGGCGCGGCAGGCGATGGGCGAGTGTTGATCAGCCTCTCTCTTCCTTGATGCTCTAAATGTCAGGATTTTTGGTTAGAGTTCTTGTAATGAAAGGACAAATATGTAATCAAGTAGTCTTGTTTTGTGACGCCTATCTCAGTCATCTTTCGTCCTGTCAAGGTAATGATTCCGTTGCCAGACAAAGCTCAGGCTGTGATGTTGACGTTACCGTATAGTTCACCATGTCCAGGTGTAGGTACGTTAGTACCCCAAGGGCGTAGCCAGGATGTTCCTATAGAGGGGATTTTTGTTTTGATAAATTTATTACGCCCAAGGCGTCAGACCAGGACACATGAAGACAAAATAATCTTGGTTGATAAACTTAACACATTGAAAATAGTCAGTAGAAAATTATATTCAGGAGCAATTGAATAACAAAACGTTAATGAAATTAACTGGCCATCCAATAACTAAACCAATTAAACTGTAATTACCAAAATTAGCAGCCACCAAAATGTGGGTAGCGGACAAGAATCTCATCCAAATTGTCTTGAGCCAGCAGATGCCGACAGATGTCCACCAGTGGTCAACCCCGAGGCAGCAAGCCACTGACCTCCGGGCAGTGCAGGCAGTAATGCTCCAGCGAGTTACTGTTGGGGTGGTACACAGGAGGCAGGAGGAGAAGTGTGGCGCGTCCTCGAATCCCGCGACCTGCCACACTGGTCTGTAGCGCAGGCGTAACCTGGCCGCTACCACGTTGTGTCTTCGCACCATTAGGCCCCGACGACGGTACTTGTAACGATTTTGGCGGAACGCGTCGTAATGCTGAATGGAGACGCTGTTGGCTCTCAGTCTGTCCCTGTGATGGAGAGTGGAGACGTAAGTGTGAGCGTTGACCTTTGATAAATAACAGTAAAGAGAGGGTGAGGGACCAGCATCACGGAGTGGCAGGCTACAGGCGGCTTTTGCTATTCTGTCGACAGTGTCACTATGAAAAATGCCTACGTGGGAAGGAGTCCACAAAAAAATAATCTGCAAGGCACGTTGGCGTACTAGGGATAAAGATGACAGAATACGTGATACAAGGTGGCTGTTAGGCCCGGTTCACACTTCACGTTTTTGCTGTCCGTAGTCTACGTGCGTCTTGTCATCAGTGACTCACAGTACGTCACAGTGACGTCACTCCCTGCCTGTGTAGTGTGAACCAGGCTGTGTAGTGTGAACCATGTGGAACAGTGATGACGTCACTGACCTTGAGAGACGCGCGTCTCAGCTCACAGATTATTCGGAGCTCCCAATTCTTTCTGCGGGACTGCGGGAGTGACGGGGTGACGTCACTGTGACGTCACTGATCACCACGCCCACGTAGACACGGACAGCAAATACGTGTAGTGTGAACCCCGCCTTAGTCTTATGGACGTGGACGCTCGAGAACGTGGAGCTGGCGGAAACGGAGTCTGCGGCCAACCCAGCCGTCAGGCGCCGGATCGACGTTTGGGAGAATACAGCACATCCCGCTGTCCCATCTGGCTGCAAGGATCCATCGGTGTAAACGTGGTTCAGTGTGGGGCATGAGGATGAAACTGAAGCCTTGGTCTCCAGCGCCAGCTGCTTCTGTAGGGCAGGGAGAGCAGACTTGGTGGTGGTGTAGTGCAGTGTTCTTCAAACTTTTTTCATCGCGACCCAGTTTGATTTTATGCATTACATTCACGACCCTATGTTACAACTGTTGCTGCTTTCTCTCTTCGTTGTGATTTTTTTTACAATTACATAACATACATAACATACATACATACATACATGCATCCAGATATTAATTTTTTTACGTTGTAGCCTATTATAGCGTCTGTAGGCATATGGAGAGTCTTGATGTTGGTCGAACTCGCCCGTTGGTGGCGCAGGCTGGATTTTTTTATAGTGACACCTGTGGTCTCGGGTGAAGATCTCATTTTCTATGATGTTCTTGATCTCCAGGTTAGGCGCATGCAGCCCCTAGAGTCCACCGTCACACTCGCAATCGGCAGACAGGTATACGCTGCAAGTGGGTTGCTTCGGTCACTCGACGATGGCTTTGACAGTTGCTCCTTGGTGAGACTTGAACTCGGGACCTTCTGCTCCCCTACCAGGCTCTTGAAAGAGTTGCCCCCGGCAGGATTCGAACTCGGGACATTGAGTTCCGCACTCCAGACGCTAACCACTTGGCCACCGCCTCCCCCATATGCAAAATGTGTTTATATATACGGTATCATACATACATCTATGGATTCAAAATAATTGCATATGTTTGAGTGTGCCAATGTAAATTTTATCTATTAATTTAATAGTTGAAAAAAATGTAGAAGTACTGTGTAAATTGTAACTATTTAAGTAAAAACAAATAATATTGCTTAATTGGCAAGTGAAGATTATGCGTAAGTCCTGTATTCTCCTCCCATCGGCACTCTCTCTCTCTCTCATATCAATGCATTTCACATGTTATTTACATAATTATCTGTTTACGACTTGGCGACCCACTGAGCAAAAGCTTGCGACCCAGTATTGGGTCGCGACCCGTACTAGAACCCTGGTGTAGTGGACTGTTACGGTGGGAATCATCCACGGTGGAGGACCAGGTAGAGCTTCAGCCTCTGGAACGTCGATGTCGAGCCTTTGAAGTAAAGAAGACACTGTTTTAATAAGGGTGCGACCGCCAGCCTGAAGAGGAGGTATACGTAGGCGGGGTTGCATTGCACTTCTAATAGTGTGAGAGTAGTGAGGGACGACCAGAGGGTAATGGAGATATTTAATAGCGAGACGAGCAACGATGGAGCAAATTCTCTTCATAAATGGGTGGTAGATGAAGCTCTGTTAACCACCCTTGTAGACAGAGGGCAGCCCAAGATGACTCATAACTTTGTTTTGGAATTTTTCAAGGTGGTCCAGGGATGTATAGGGTAGCTGAATTAAAAAAAGCTGGAGAGAGAGAGAGAGAGAGCGAGAGAGTCGATGACTGAACGGACGAAGGTTACGTAGATCATTCTGGCCACAGAGATGGAGAGCCCATAAGTGTTGTTAACAAGCCACTAGAGTGGTACGAAGCGCTTTTGTAGCAGTTCCAAAAGATCTTATACGAAGGGATGTGTGCGTTGTGCCCGAGTGAAGCCATTCATTTTCATTTGTTAATCACTATTTTTTAGTCAATACATTATGAATGAAATTGAGTAGATTTTCATAATCAAAGCTGTAGTGAACAGTTAAGTGACTTGTTGACTGCTGCCATCCAACAGCACTTAACGAGGTCTCGAGCTGTCAGGCTTCACACACCTGAACGAAACAACCCGAACCTCCCGGCTTGAGATAAAGCAGTTAAGTTCTTGCAGCTCCGGCCTGGCACAGACACACACCCGTTCGCCTCCCGTATTGTGTATAAGTTGTTCAGTATTGTCACGCTGATGTTATTTTGCACCAGTAAACTCGCAGCCCACAGACACTTCTTTACAGACCTTTACTCCGGATATGAACAACCGGTGATTGTTTACGAATGCAGAAGGAATGTTGCGATGAAACTTTCCACGAGAATAAAATCCGCAGAACATATTTACCATATATTGAGAACAATGCGCAATTCACAATGACAACATAAGCTTAAAAGGCGGAGCCTTGACGGCATGTTATACCTGCTTTAAAACAAAATATATAATAATTTTATTCTCGCCGGGAGGCATAGACAAAAAACAAAGCAACAAGAACAAGCCAAGGAGTTAACTTAAGTACTAGAGTAAAAACAAAACAAGAATAAAGTACAAGCACATTAGGGGACATTGATAGTATCAAAGTACATAGAAAAGCATACATGGACACCTGTGCTAAGTATCAAAGTACATAGAAAAGCATACATGGACACCTGTGCTACCCCACATTCTGCACAAACAGCAGACCCAGCCACCGCTGTTGTATAGGTCCACATACATAGGCCGAGCTCTGCCTGACAGAGGTGATGATAAGAGTTCGTAGAGAGCTCCACCCTACTCCTTAAACTGAACACTTGTCATATATAAAACAAAATACGTAATTGAGTGTCTGCCTCCCATTATAAACGCTAAACTGAGAAATAAAACAACCTTGAATAAACTTGACTACTTTCTATACGAGCGATCGATGTGTTACTGATATACGTTCAGTTTACATTACAGCGATCAGGCCCAACCCGACCGGATGCTTTTAAGAGACTAATAACTTCTTTCGTAGATATGATAAAGAGTCGAGATTCCTTTTGCATGTGACAAAGCTCATTCAATTAATTTAGTTTTTAATCATAATCTGCCGATATGAGCCCGGGTCCCACTATAAGGTTACGGGGCCACGTCAACCCGGGTTATGCTAACGCTGGTTGACGAGGCCTCGTTCCTGACGTGGCGTGATTTTTGAAGAGAAAAAAACAATTGAGTCAGCCCACGTCAGTTACCCTGGAGAAATGTCGTGGCTCTGTCTTTGTCTGACGTGGCATTAACGAGCTCTACCGCCTCCCCTGACCCTCCAGTATGGCATCCACACCCCTACCATGCACACACAAAGCAGCCTGTGTGGTCTGATCGGACGAGTCTTCGCTACGGTTCAGCAGACAAAGCCCCTTTAAGTGTGACAAACCGCTGACAGCACAGGTTTTTACTGTCCCCCTTGAGCAATGGGATGGGACGTATGTGGTATGTGACGTCCCAGCTTTATCCAAAGATACCTAAGTTACAATCAGCTCAAAACTGTTTCAAAGAGGGTAAAAGATAGCGATCGCGAGTCTAGCTCCCGTGTGTGAATCCCAATGTATTTTTCTATTGTAGAGTAGAAGTTTTTTATTTTTATGAAAAGAAAGTGCATCGCTGATTGGATTGTAAAGGTTGTATTTGTATTGAACACTATTTTCATTCTCCTCAACTCTTAAGAACTCTTCCTATAGGAATGATTTGGAAAGAATAAACCAGGTAAAGCAAACTAAACACCTTTTCCATTTTTACTGCTGGAAGTCAGAAGTATGATTCTTTTTAGATAAAGAAACCGTATAACAAAGCTTGCAAAGAAGTTAATGTAATTAAGAAACATATGGCTTTGATATTATTCATTCTAAACTGATATGAGAATTAAGTCATTCGTAGCCTTCCTCCACTGCTGAATGCCTAAATATAAAAAAAAAAGTTGCTATATATTGCTTTCAGGTCTGTCTTACGCCTAGTATAGTCCTTTTAGTGACAGTTTTCATAGTCTGATCTTGCAGCGTATGATTAAAATAGTTATTTACGAACATACATGTGGAGGCACAGTGTACGCGTGATGAAAAAAAACAATAAGGAGTGAAGGGCAGGAGGCACACCCGGCGAGGCCTGGGGCTGGCTCATGCCTCAAGGCTGGCGTTCCTAGAAGACGTGAGTCGGGAGGAAGGAGACGAGGAGGGGAATGAGCAGGAGAAGCGAGGGCAGGGAGGTGGGAGCAGAGGTGTTGCAGTAGTCACTGTTGCAGTAACACAGGGTCGAGTGAATCCCCACCGTTGTCTCACTAATGCAGCTGTCGTCCATTCGTGTGGGCAAGCAGCCCCACACAACCGTGTTCCCTGTGTTCGGGAAGAAAGAAGCGGAAGGCAATGAAACTCCAGTAGCGTGTACGCCAATAACATTTCAGAAAAAAATGAAATAAACATATAAACTGGGGATAATCTGCAGTGGCATTGTAAGGGAGTAAAAGCAAAGCAAAGTAAGATGTCAAGTACAATAAAAATCATGTATATCACAACTGACAGTCGACGCAGCTAAATCAACGTCCCTTTGAACTTACTGTAGGAGGAGGCAACTTTAATGCACGAGCCCGAACAGTTTTTGGTAGAGTAGGTGCCACTTTCTTCATTTACTCCTTCACGGCATTTGACGGCGGCACCTTAATGGAGGAGAGATAAAGGAATAAATCGAGAGATAGAGAAGAAGTACTAGATAACCATTATAATATGGAAGAGACAGAACGCGGCGGGTAAAGAGTGTGCAGTTATTCAGACAGGTCGTCGGGTCGGGGTGTGTGTGTGTGTGGAAGGAGTCTTGCCTTACCTGTGCACAGGAGAGCCGCCACCACCACCAGGCTACTCAGGCGGAAGAGTTGCATGGCGTCTGCGTCACGGGGCTGCGGCCGCTGGTACAACGACACAGATCTGCCGATAGTTGTACCAATGCCTACTGGAACCACTGTAATCAGGGTTTTGGCTGAGTAAATCAAAAGATAGAAGAAGTCTATCAAGTGTTAAGTCACTTACAATTTCACTAAAGGTGGATGCAAGGAGAGCCAATATTCTCCAACACTCACTAATGCATTGGCATCTTGAAAGCGTCAAACGAGCTGCTGCTTTCCAAACAGCAGAGTCTATGGTAGGAAGTAATGCTTCAGGGATCTAGATACCAATCTTCACTCTAACAAGAACAAAAGGTATTAAAACACAGGTCTTACCTCTAGCGCTGTCTGGACACAAGTGAGGCAGAATACACGGCTAAGCCTGACATGTAAACAGTAAGGTAGTACTCGGCTCAACTAAAAAACAACACAATATAATCCTAACCAATATATCAAGATGCATATATGTTGAAAATGTTCACCATATTAAAATAAAATACAAAATAAGTACATAATATATAATATAATACGACCAAAACCGAAAACCCAACCCAGCCAAATAAGGTAACTAGTTCACTACCATCCGTCTGATGATTCATTATTATTTGGATCAGGATTCTCCTTAAAGGTGGACAAGGATTCGGCTATTCCTCAATCAGAACTTGTACTTGTTCTAATATGTAAGAATTATATGATGGTTTTGTTTAAAGGAAATGAATGAAGTATGTAAAAAGTAAAAACGATTACATGGCAGCTGTATCGTTTATGTAAAGAACAGCGTGTTAGTAATAAAAGGAAGTGGCAACTATCACTGCTGTGTTGGGTCAAAGTCAGACGAGACTCTACGTGACTGCATCCTGGTTTTTATGCTTGGCAAAATAATGCTCGCAATAGTTCTGTTAACATATCTCCAACCTCCAGTGCAGAGATGAACAGAAGGGTTACACTTTCCTTCCTAGAATATATTAGCACAATGATAATATCTACTCTTGGTGCTGTAACAGTGCGGGGAGTGCTGCCAGGGTGCGAAGGGATAAACACAGATCAGAGATGAACACAAGGCTTACACTTTCCTACCTAGAATGTTATTGATTTAGTAATAGGTTTCTTTCTTTAGTTTTTCATTGAAAACAAACTATTGATCATACAAGGGGTGAACGCTAAACTCATTCTCAGTCACTCGTGTAGAGGTAGCTTAAGTTCTCTCAGCATGATGATAGCACAGTTACATACTAGAGGGCGCAACTCCAACCTTCCGCCGCGCTGAGAATTTTACAATCACTCGAGAGGCGAAGAGTAAGGGGCGATCTGATAGAAGTTTTGAAATGGATAAAGGGATACAATAAAGGAGATGTAGGAAAAGTTCTTACGGCTAGTAATCAGGGTATATATAGAACAAGAAGTAACGGATTCAAGCTAGAAAAGCGTAATTTAAAAAATAAATAGGGAAAAATTGGTTCACAAATAGGGTGGTAAATGATTGGAATGGTACTCAGTAGACAGGTAGTTAGTGCGGAGTCATTAGGGGAGCTATAAAAGGAGGCTAGATCATTTCATGGATGTGGATGAAAAGTGGATGTACATAGGTAGTGTTAAGTAACAGGAACTACCTCGTGTATAAGTCTCGCACCTGGTGTAGGTCTCGCATACTTACGTGTGCTGCGAGGGCATTCGTCGATCACAGGTTTTCTGACTCACAGATCCACAGCTTGCGTCGTGACTCAGTGGGTCCTGCCTTGACTCACACGACTGATCGGCCTAACTTACGTTGTGGAGTCAGTGTAGACAATTATATAGCGCCGCTTGTATCTATAGAGGAGGAGGAGGAGGAGGAGGAGGAGGTTATTCAGGACACTGGGGATGTCTGTTGATACTTGTCTAATAAAAACAAAATAAAAACAAACAAACATGGACACAAGTGAAAGAATAAAAAAAAAGTAACTTGGTATTTATCGTATTAAGTCTTCCTTATTTTCGCACAATCATCAGGTATTCGTTGAGTAAACACTTGTTTGGTAATTGAGAAATATATCAAATTGCTCTGTAAGACAATTAATTACTTACCTGGTCATGAAATCAAACTACAGCCACACACACGCTTTGCCTTTCCTGGAAACCATCCCTTTCACCTTGCCTTGACGCAACACA
This sequence comes from Chionoecetes opilio, assembly GCA_016584305.1. Classification (NCBI taxonomy): domain Eukaryota; kingdom Metazoa; phylum Arthropoda; class Malacostraca; order Decapoda; family Majidae; genus Chionoecetes; species Chionoecetes opilio. Next base: position 466,937 of record JACEEZ010020813.1, read on the forward strand.
CCAAAGGGAAAGGGGATCCCCAAGAGCCTCGTGATGAAAGTTGATGGAATTTATACTGTAGGTTGGAGGCTTTCTCGGAACACAGCAAGAGTGAGTGTAACAACGCGTCTCACAGCCCCTCTGCCTCGCGTCTGTCCATGCACCTACATAGTGCGTGCGATGCAGAGTGGTGAAAACCTTACCATTATGAATATCCCTAGGTCGTATGTAGTCGATATGCAGAAAATAGTGAAAGAAGGTGCTGAATGACTTTAACCTGTACCCTGCACCATCAAAATTTAGTAAAAGAAATCTCATGTTAGGGAGGGAGAAGCAATATCACAAGTCGAGCATACTAAAAAAAAACGATGATTTGAATGGGATGTTTGAACTCGTGTTGAGACCTTGACTGCCTGGTTGTAAGTCCAGGAAAAAACGGCACAAATACAATACTTTACTCCTGCAAGATGTGGTTGTGTGGGGAAGAAAACACAACAGAAATATGAAATGAAACATAACAGAATTACGAGACCTCGTAGACGTAGACAGCAACACCAGGCGGTAGGGGAGTGGTAGCAGAGTGGTTAGCGTCACCGTGTGGCGTTTTCGAAGACCCGAGTTCGATCCCGAGTGAGACCCATAAATCCACTTAAAATATTTCTGCACCGTCGAGTGGCCTAAGAACACCCACATGCCCTGTCCATTAACTCTACCTTTGATTGCGAGTGCATCGGAGGACACAGGGGGGCGGCATGAGCCTCTAATCACAGGCGTCACTATAAAAATCCTGCCTGCGCCACCACGAGCGAGGGCCAACCATCACAGACCTCAAGTGAGCCTCCAGGGCCTACCATCCCACCCCTGGAGGTCACTGCCTACAGGCGCTATAGGCATAGATGTAAAAATAAATAAAAGGCCCTTGTATCCTCGGCATCACGTGGCGTTCACATAAGATTATAGAAAAGCGTTACATAACAATATTCAAGAACGACCCAAGCAACAAATCCTTAACGAAACGACTCAATCTTACTTTTTCAACACCCCCACCGAGGCTTTACACTCTCTCTAGCCGAATACAGACGCCGATTACTATTTGCTCATATCAAACAGTTGATTTACAACACTGAAAAAAAGTAAAAGAGAAAGTGGAAGACTCCCGTTGATGTGTTGCCCCTGACAGGTGTCGAGGTCAAGTTGTCGATTGAACGCATGTCGCTCAGGTGACCCAACACACCCCTCGAGGGAATTTGATAAAACAAGATAATAATGTTCAAGTAGTGGTTAGTAGTTTTTCTATGAAAAAAAAATCTTACTCATGTATTTATTTACTTATAGTTACTTATAATAGTTTTCCTGCAGAGGAGAGGTCCCCAAACTTTTGAGTGCATGGACCCCCTTAGGTCGATCAGTAAATCCCTGTTCGGTTATCGACCCCCTAAGCATTTATTACAACTACATTAACAAACAAACAAGTAAATATAGAGGTCGATCCTCGATGAGGGCGAAAATCCAATATAAAATCTTTCTGCACCGTCGAGTGACCTAAGAACACCCACATGCTGCCCATTAACTCTAACTCTAACTCTAACTAACTCTTCGATTGCGAGTACATCGGAGGACACTGGGGGGGCGGCATGAGCCTCTAATCACAAGTGCCACTATAATAAGAATCCTGCATGCGCAACCACGGGCGAGGGCAAACCATCACAGCCCTCGAGTGAAACTCTAGGGCCTACATCCGAGCCCTGGAGATCACACTGCCTACAGGCGCTATAGGCACAAATGTAAAAAACAAAACATAATAAATAAATAAATAAATAAATATAGTAACTACTAATATTTTTAAAGATCTCTATCCTTGTGGAGTTGTGTAGCTTGAGGTGAAAAAACAAGCTTTGTCTTTAAAACACATTCCATTTGCCCCATCCCACCAATGGCTATGGTTGACAACCACTCTACTACTACCACGGCTATTACTGGTAGGTACTATAAATATAGTAGTAGTCAGTAGCATATATTATATAGTAGTTAGAAAAATCATAAAATACATAGGTACGTACCTACAGTAATACGTATTAGGTGCAGTAATGTCAGCCACTATGTCGCCAAATGTTTGATCGACCTCCAGTTACCTTTCAGTATTTAACGAGCCCTTTTGACCACCCATGCATTCATCGACCTCTTGGAAGATCTTATCGACCCGGGTCGATAATGACCACTTTGGGGACCCCTGCTGTAGAGGCTTTTTTAAGGATAATGTAAACTGCACTGACGATTCCTGTGGTGCTTGGGTAGCAGTGTCCCAGACCCCGTCACCGCTGTAATGCACACCTCTGATATCCATTTGTTTGCAATGCTTGTCTAGTCAGTTTTTGTAAATGTTGATATTCAATGTTTTGATGATTTCCTCTGGCAAATTGTTGCAGATTTTTTAATGTACTTTATATATTTTTTTCATTGTTTTATTCATTTATATATTCTGATTCTGATGAATATTGTTTAGGGCACCTGAGTTGATGAGTACCTAACAAGTATAATGAGTTAGCTGACAGAGGGAAGGGAGGGAGCGAGAGTGCAGGGAGGGAAGGGAATCAATGCAATCGTTAGTGTTAGAGTGTTCTGGTGACAAGTGAGTGTGTCTTTGTAGTATGTTTGTTTATATATTCATTGATTTGTTCATTCATCCATTTACAGTATATATATGTAAAATAAAACACGAAATGAAAGTATTGCTTCACATTCAATACTGATGTCATGATTCTTACTGAGGGGATCAGAAAAACACAAAACTTATTAATGCATCTAGATTATTTTCCTTTATTCTACACCGCTGCACATGCTTTGGGTCACTAAAACAAAACACTCATCGCACATAAGCCTGCCCGTTACCATAGAACGTCAAGCAAACATAACACTGCGTATAGAGTTAATCTTCATTCTCTTTCTTAAAACCAGTATAAACTTGTATTGATATATTTGCTATGAAGCTGCGTTGGTATGTAATGATCAACTAACCTATTTGATCAAGTCGTAGTTATCAAGATCAAGATAATCCTAGTATTTGTAGCACGATGATCCAATAAAC
>JACEEZ010020813.1:472500-477500 GCA_016584305.1 Chionoecetes opilio
TTGCTTTTCTTATATTTTTCTATTAACTTATCTTTCATTTATTAGAGTGGCTTCTGTTTTCTTTCTCTTTTTTCATTAATTGATTTTAGAGAGAGGAGATTTTTTTTTGTTATATAAATTTATTAAGCTCAAAGATCGGCAGACCCAGTACATGAAAATAGGAAAAACTACAAAATTGTTTCGCGACACGCAGGACACGCCGACAGACGTACAGAGAGGCCTGACATCAAACCTACCGGGCATATTGACTTAAGCAGACAATCATAAGGAGACACAGCAGAGGAAAGATCCATAAGGCCGAACATAAATCACCGTGCACCTGTGCCTAGCAGGGCAACAAAAGTCTCATGAAGGAATATAACAAGTGGATGGTGGCGACCTACATAGCACTCGAGGGTAGTAAGTTTCGGGCAGTCACTGAGTCCACAGGTAATTTAAAGGAAACGTGAAGCGGCATCCGGCTAGCGAAGTCTGCGTTAGGGTTTCCGGGGAACTGGCGAAGACGATGACGAGGAGGGAGCGCCGCTTTGAGGTGTGCGAGGTAATGACCCTTTTAGCAGTAGATCACGGAACCTCTCGACGCGAGAGGCGAGAGTATCCAGTGACCCCAGGAAGCCGGTGACAGTAGTGTTGATGGCCTGATGAGACTCAACAAGAGTAGCAAGGGTGTGCTCGGTGGTGGCGTACAGATTGTCGAGACTGTTGAAGCCGTGTCGTGCCTCAACCTCATCAAGACGAGCTTCAAGCGCTGTGAACCGAGAGGACAGAGAGGCGACGGCATCACAAAGGGCAAGGACTTTCGTAGAATCAGGAGGGGGAGAAGCTGGAGATGATGCGGCGGCAGGGCCGTGGTGGTGATGGAGCGTGAGGCAGCCCTTCGGCAGGGAGGGAGGCGGTGGGGCGCGAGCGTTTGGGACAGCCATGCCACACGGTGACTCCGAGGTCATGACAACGGGGGCATCTCCACTTCGAGGCGTCTTGAGCGGCTGAGGGAAGTGGTTCCGAAGCAGAAGTGGTAGCATAAATGGCGGGCAGGGAATGGGTGTGATACGAGCAGGACCGGGAGGCGTGGTAGCGCACCAGCCACACTGGTCCGAAGCAGCAGAGCGATACCGAGATATATGTCCGATACCCCAGCATCTGAAGCACCAAGGCAGTATTTCATCCTTCGTAGCTCGCAGGGCGGGAGGCAAGGGAAGAAAACTGAAAGCGACATATGACGGAGGTGGGTCTGGGAGGCTCCAGGTATCAGTAAGCCGAATGATGGGTGTCCCATTTTAAATGAAGTGACGAACAGTATAGATGCCAGGAATCTCATTGGCCAAGGAAGGGTGAGCGTTGACAGGGTAGCGGGTGATGAGGTAGGTGGGGAACTTTCTGGGCCTCTCGACAGAGTCCTGAACATGCAGGAACAAGGACAAGAACTCGTTATTCGTGACCCTCTCGTTGATGTCTTGACGCCGTCGTGAAATATAGACGAAACGGGAGGAAACAGCAGACATCCTAACCTCAGCCAACTTTTGATCGAGGCGAAACGACTTGGTGACGTCAGAAAGCCACCGAAGCTTCATATCGGCAGTCGGGTTCTCTCTGAAGAGGAGCTTGACGTAGTCAGTCCGTGGGGCAAAAGCTAGAGGGACATGTGCAGGCTGGGAAGGTGTCCTCGGAGGAACGAGGCGAGGGAGGGATGAGTCAGGAACCATGGGGTGAAAAGAAGTCTCTGTCTGCCTGGACGTTGTAGCAGCGGGAGATGATGATTATATTAGAGTCCGAAGCACGGGCATGGGGCCGAAGCATGGGTCGCTTGATGGTAGTGGAGGCCTAGGTGACAGGGGAGGGGGCTACAGCATGGGGGAGCCCGGGATACATATTCGCCAACTGTGCACCGTTTCAGCACTCCGATTCAAGTGTGGGAAATTGAGGAGTTTTGAGGAGTTTTAAGACAGACCCAAAGAAAATGCGCGGCAGCAACACACCGTATGGTGGAAGAAACTTGCTTTTACTCTGTCCTGTAAGTATAGCCTGGGTTCTTATATGTTTATTTGTTGTGTATTTACATATATTGTTAAGATAATAGCAGCAAACGGGCGGCAAAAGGCGTAACATATAATTATGTTTACAGGGATAAATAAGTTGAGAACGGCTCAAAAAGAGATTTCAAAACCATATATCGAAAAACTAAGTCCAGATTCGTGATCAGTACGTACGAAAGCTAATAGGAACCAAGTGTCATTAAAGATCTGGTGGAAAAAAAATTGGCAAAATTTTGAAGACTAATCCTTGGGAAGACTTAAGGGGTTTTACACTGGGCAAATTTTCCCCGGCTCTTCAGTCAAACTCCGATTACCGCAGTCGTGGTTCTCATTATCAGCGATTTTGAGGGTATCCGCGATCTCCCAAAGCTACGGGAGATTTCACCGAAGGACCGCGATAATCCTTTGGTACGCCAATGAGCATCCAGGAAATATATAAACGAATCATCATCATCATCATCAGCTACAGAAACAAATCATCCCACGCTTGATCTCAAAGCAGCCTCGCACAATATATATATATATATATATATATATATATAATATTATTATATATATATATATATATATATATATATATATATATATATATATATATATATATATATATATATATATATATATAGTGTAGGGTACTGAATACATCGTGGAAGGTGTATTCGATGAGGTAGCTATATTTACAGTATGTAGAAACATAGGACAGGGTATACAGAGGTGGACTGGTGAGCGTGGTGGCATAGCCTGACTAGATCACCCTAGGCCCTCAATGCGAAACTATTGACCCTAGACGAAAATCGACATGAATAAATGATGTCCAGCTTAACGAGATCTACCCTATGCATCTATCCGTTCTGTCTTAGCAAATCAAGTTTTTGAGATATAATAAGTTTTTTGACCACCTTTACAAAACTTTGATTTATTGGATTATTTATTGATGACATTTTAATATGTTTATACCAGAGGAACCACAGTCGCAGGCTGAGTTGTTAATATTCTATACCGTTTTCGTCTAGCTGCTACGGTTCTTGCCATATACATGAAAATGTGTTTTTCACGACATTTTCCAAGGATTAGATTTGTCTTCAAATTTGGCCTAATTATTTTTCCACCAGATTTTGATGACACTTGGTTCCTATTAGCTTTCGTACGTGCTGATCACGAATCTGGACTTAGGTTTTCGATATATGGTTTTGAAATCTCTTTTTGAGCCGTTCTCAGCTTATTTATCCCTGTAAACATATATTTTACACCTTTTGCGCCCGTTTGCTGCTATTATCTTAACAATATATGTAAATACACAACAAATAAACATATAAGAACCCAGGCTATACTTACAGGACAGAGTAAAAGCAAGTTTCTTCCACCATACGGTGTGTTGCTGCACGCGCATTTTCTTTGGGTCTACTTAAAACTCCTCAAAACTCCTCAATTTCCCACACTTGAATCGGAGTGCCAGAACGGTGCACAGTTGGCGAATATGCGCCCGGGATTGGCCGTGGCTGCAGCGGAGGGCCGGTGGGTGCCAGTCTTCCTCAGACATGGTGTCATCATCGGTGAGTGCGAGATCGGCCTCAATATCAGCGAGGGTGGCAGGTCCGGAGGATTCCATATCGCCTCAGCAATATGATAGCATTCAGGGCGGTGTAAACCTGTACCAGCGGGGGCGGAGTGACGTAGACATGACGGTGCCACAACGTCACACTCCTCGCACAGCGCATGGGCAGACGTGGGAAACTCGGACAGGAGGGGTTTGACCAGGTGAATGGGACACTTATGGCATAAATCAGGCAAAGTCCTAAAACCCTTAAAAATGGATGGCACTATACGGACGACTGGGAACCCTTAACACAACATGAGAAATTGGAGAGCTCTCACTGGCCTGTGTACCTCCAGAGCAAGCCGAGAGAGAGAGAGATACATAGGTAGATAGATATATAGAAAAAAAAAGAGAGAGAGAGAGAGAGAGAGAGAGAGAGAGAGAGAGAGAGAGAGAGAGAGAGAGAGAGAGAGAGAGAGAGAGAGAGAGAGAGAGAGAGAGAGAGAGAGAGAGAGAGAGAGAGAGAGAGAGAGAGAGAGAGAGAGAGAGAGAGAGAGAGAGAGCGAGCTACTGCGGAGGGCTTTTGGTGGGCCTTCGGCCCAATAATTGTAACACTTGTATTTTAATGATAATAATGTATTTCACACAACCATGAGTTTAATTTCACAGAATATTTTTTGGGTTATCACAAAATCTGACAAAATCTTACTGCAAAGCAGCAGGATAGACAATGTTCTTGGTCTTTTTGTTGTGTGTGAGGATAAAGAGCTTGCTGCCATCTCCCACTCTTGAGCATCCAACATAGAGCTGACCATGGGAGAAGCAAGGTTGAAGTAGGTGAAGTCCAACATACTTCAGTGATTGGCCTTGTAACTTGTTGATTGACATGGCAAAGCTGACTTTCACTGGAAACTGAAGTCTCTTGAAATCAAATGGCATGTCTGATGGGATGATTGGAATCTTGGGAATGAACACATCTTCAATAGTAATAGGACTGAAGTAATAGGACTGAAGTAATAGGACTGAAGTAATAGGACTGAAGTAATAGGACTGAAGTAATAGGACTGAAGTAAAAGAAACCGTCCGTCAGTCGTGCGTTCGTTTCGATATCTTTCTTTTTTCATGCAAAATATCTCGCGTAATTTTTTTTCTTTTTTTTTCACAATTCTCGCTAATACTAATTTTTTTTTAAAGTGATCGGATCATCCCCAAAGTGGCCTTAAAACCTCCCCTGGTCGACCTGGTTCCAAAACTGTGCCATATGATGGGATTGCGCCACTGGGGGCGGAACCTATAGCAGACACACACACAGACACACACATGCACACACACACTTTCGATTATATTATTATAGAAGAAAACTAACGGGTAAAATCATGTATCACTAATCTTACATTAATGGGATTCGAGATCAATACTTAAACAGGCTT
>JACEEZ010020813.1:500000-515000 GCA_016584305.1 Chionoecetes opilio
GCACCTGAGAAAAGTAACTTGCTTCTTGAATGGTGTAGCGTTTCCGACCGTTTGTTACATGTTTTACGTGTATTGTAGCCTGCGTGTGTTGGGTGTCCACTGTACGAGGCAGAACACAACACAACACAACTCACATGCACAACTTGAAGGAAACATGAGCTCTGCAGGTGCGAATGAAAGATGTTACTCGAGACGCTGTTCTTACCTCTCGTGTCTTTGTGTTTATCGGGGAGGGAACGGGGAGGCGGTGCTGTTCCCATGGTACTGCAAGTTGTTACGTCAGCCCTGATTCACCGCCAGAGAGATTACAAGGCCTGCACCCTTCTTGGCTGTCTGACTTTGTTCCGCGTGTGTTTTGAGACAGCGGCGTGGCGGTGTGAGGGACGGCGAGTGGAAACTGTTGCTAGGAGAGTGACTGCCCGGTAACCGTCGCTATAGGATGGATCTCTTGTAGCGTGGGGTCGATAGGAATGTATGTGTGTGTGTGTGTGTGTGTGTGTGTGTGTGTGTGTGGGTGTGTGGGTGGGTGGGTGGGTGGGTGGGTGGGTGGGTGGGTTGGTGTGCCTGTGTGTGTCTGGGATTTTCCATCACATCATCTCTATCTCATCGGAGTCGTGATCTGTTTTCCATTTCTTGTCGTTCCTTGTCTTGAGAGAGTCAGGAGACTCTGCCCGGGAGGTTGGGAGGGAGGCTTCCGTGTACTCCGCGTGAAGTCTCCTAAAGAAGTTGTCGGGAAGGCTTCCTGAAGCTGTCGGTAAAGTGTTGATATAAACTCTTTTACATTGAAATAACTTTGATTTTGTTCGTTGTGGCAGTGAGGATAAGGTCAATGCTGCATCTTCGAGCTCAGAAGTGCTGGAGGAGGAGTGTGCTGCCGTGTGGAGGGTGCTTAAGGGAGAGGAGAAAGTCGCTTCTTCGTTAGTATCAATGGAAGTTACGGAGGGCACACGCGATGTATTCTGGGGTCTGTTGGAGCCAGTGTGGGGAAGATCCGCTGCTGGGTTTGTGGCGGTAAGGTTAGCATGAATGCTAAAAGTAGAGATGGACGAGGGAAGAATCGTGGCCCGATCTTTTGTGAGAGAAAGCCACTTGGAGGGCCCCTCCAGCGTGCTGCTGGTGCCGCGGAGGCTGTTAGGGGCGGTGGTGAGCTTCCTGAGGGGTCTCAGAGAGGCCGATGGAGGGTGAGCGGAAGACCTGGAGACAAGAGTTGACAGAGACCTCACCAGGTTTGAGTAGAATGGCGTGGAGGGCTTGGCAGCGGGTGACGAGGCGGAGAGGCTGCTCTGGGAGGAACTTTTGGACGGGAGAGAGCCTTCTCCTCGATGTGACGGATGAAAAGGCGAGAGAGAACCAGACCCCCGTGTGGCAGGGGATGGGAAGAAGGCAGTGTGGGGGTGCAGGAAGGGGGTGTGCGGCGTGGAGCCAGGGGTGCGGAGGGGCGTTCGACCCCCGCTGGCCGGAGTGCTGGGCGTGCTGAGGGCTAGCTGGGCGTATCGGAGGTCCTGTTCCACGCCGTCCACCCCGTGCACGACCACCGCGCCCTGCCCCGCCCCGCACAGCACCGGGCCCTGCCCCGCCCCGCACAGCACCGGGCCCTGCCCCGCCCCGCACAGCACCGGGCCCTGCCCCGCCCCGCACAGCACCGGGCCCTGCCCCGCCTCGCACAGCACGGGGCACCGACGGAACGCTGCGGGGGTCATGTTGGTGTAGAAATGTAGGACGGAAGGGCCGGCCGAGTGGTTCCAGTCGCAGGGCCCTGACGCGCCGCCCGCCACCCTGCACACCCCCGACGCGCCCACGCTCAGCATGGTCGTGACCTCCCGGCCTTGCGCCTCTGTGGGACAATTTGCGGCGGTTCGCGGACTTCCTCGCGGAGTCCTGAATCGCAGGACGCCCTCCTCGGCAGCGTCTGGTGGGGAGAGAGTGCAGGGGCCGAGGTGAACAACATTGAGGGGTTTTTCTTTTATCACAGACGTGAACACCGAGACAAACATTGAAGCTATATTTACCCCCACCACCACAACCACCACCCATCACCACCACCACTACCACCACCAGTCCACCACCACCACCACCACCACCCACCACCCATCACCACCACCACTACCACCACCAGTCCACTCACCTCCGTCACTCTCCTCGGAGGATGAGATGAGGGCGATGTCATCCGAGTGGTTGTCGTCGCTGTCGTTGAGGCCGTCACTCAGGAACCCGCCGCCCGTGCCCGCCTGCCGGTACCTGCCACGCCACGCCCAGGCCAGGGTGAGGTGCGGAAGGACAAGTAGAAAAAAAATATATTATGGGCGAGTGAAAACAATAGAAAAATGACTGAAATAATAAAAGCTAAAAATAAAGATAAAACAAAACTCATGTTCTTAACCCCTTCACGCCTAGATCTTTCCTTTGCTATATAAAATCGTCTGTATGAAATGCGTCTAGCCATGAAATTACGAGATGTAGCTGAATATACCAAATTAGTTAGTAGACAAGGATACTAACCACGTCATATCTATAAAGTATTGCTTATATTAATTAGAATCGTCTAATGCTATCCAAATTACAATGGAAATTACGTTCTGGGCCTCAAAGGGTTAAGGCAATATTCACCTTAATCATCCATGCCCTTAATTAACGCTACCTGTTCTTCCACGAGGACTCACCTGGCGTAGTTACTGTAGCGGGAGTGATAGAAGGAGACCTGCTCGAACCTCTCTTGGAACTTTAATGAAGTATGCTGGAGGAGGAGGAGGAGGAGGAGGAGGAGGGGGTTGAAGTATTTTCGTCATGATTAGTATAATTAACGTCACCAGTGAGGCAATTAGGACCGTAAGTATTTCATCCGTCTAGACACAAATTTACGGGAGAAGAGATTGGTTGTGTGAGGGAAGGGTGTGAGGGAAGGGCATGAGGCGGGCTGGGGAGAGGAGAGAGGAGAGAGAGAGAGAGAGAGAGAGAGAGAGAGAGAGAGAGAGAGAGAGAGGAAGAGAGAGAGGGAGAGAGAGAGAGAGAGAGAGAGAGGAGAGAGAGAGAGAGAGAGAGAGCATAACAAAAGAGGAGACAGAAAACAGAATCGTAAAAAGAAGAAAGAAGAAAAGAAAGGACAAGCGAAAACACATGAAAACAGGACCCCAAAAAACTTGAAAAAAAACTGATGGAAATAAACATTAAATAGCAGAAAATTACTACAGAACATGAAAAAAAGAAGGCAAAAAAAAACCACGAAACTAAACAGGGACAAAATATAAAAATCAGGAAAAACTGAAAATTTGAAAAAAAACAGTCATAAATTTATACAACGATAAACGAGAAAAAAAAAGGAGAAAAAAAACTTTAAAATATATAAACAGAAACACATACAGTATAAAAAAGACGAGGAAGAGTTTTTTTTTTTTTTTTTTTTTTTTTTTTTTTTTTTTTTTTTTTTATAGAATCCCCCGCACCTTCAGTAGGAACTTGGTCACGGCGAGGAAGGTGGGTCGGTGTCGAGGCTCGTACCGCCAGCACTGCCGCATCAGCCGCTGGAAGGGTTGCGGGCTGTCCCTCGGCCGGTCCAGCGTTGCGTACTTCTCCACCACCAGGCGGATCACCTCCTCGTTAGTGCAGTTCTTGGTGAGGGAAGGACCAAAGCCAGTAAAGAGTTATTGTCTGTTATAGTTATAGTTATAGAGTTAGATTATGTTATAGAGTATATTAGAGTATAGATTAGAGTATAGAGTATAGAGTATATTAAGTTATAGAGTATGTACTGGCTATACATATTTACTGGCTTTACATATTTACTGGCTTTGGGAAGGACAGGAGACGAGGCAGCGCGTGTGTGGGTGGGTAAAGAACGAGGGTAAAGCCTAAGAGTTGCAGGACAGTCTTTTGGTATTACTCCAGATGTATACCGACTTCACTTTGGTGGACGAAACTTTTTTTTCAGGTGAGTTTTGATGTGTTTTTAATTAATATGCTAATCGTTTCTGTCGCAAATCATTTTTATTAGATTTTTTTTTTTAGTTAGGTAAAGGTTAGGTTAGGTATAGGTTTGGTTAGGTTAGGTAAAGGTTTGGTTAGGTTAGGTAAAGGTTAGGTTAGGTATAGGTTAGGTTAGGTTAGGTAAAGGTTAGGTTAGGTAAGGGTTTGGTTAGGTATAGGTTAGGTTAGGTAAGGGTTTGGTTAGGTAAGGGTTTGGTTAGGTATAGGTTAGGTTAGGTATAGGTTAGGTTAGGTAAGGTAAAGGTTTGGTTAGGTATAGGTTAGGTTAGGTAAAGATTAGGTTAGGTTAGGTTAGGTTAGGTTAGGTTAGGTATAGGTTAGGTTAGGTTAGGTAAGGTTGTTAGGTTAGGTATAGGTTAGGTTAGGTAAAGGTTAGGTTAGGTATAGATTCGGTTAGGTTCAATTTGTATTTTTGTCATTTTTGTTGAGGGGAAAAAAAAAAAGGGATTTGCGACAGAAACGGTTAGCAGATAAATTCAAAACACATCAAAATTTACCAGAAAAAAATAGTTTCGTCCACCAAAGGAAGTTCGGTGTTCATCTGGAAATGTACCAGTCTTTTTTCCTGGCTAAATGTTGCGACAGGTGTGAATGAAAACGAACAAGAATAGAAAATAGAGATGGTACGGAGCAGTTCTTGATTGAGGGAAGTTCGTTGGTACAGTTCTTGGCAAGGGAAGGACAGGGGAGGGCAGCGCGTGAGTGTGTGGGAAGGAACGGGAGTAGAAAGTAAGAGATGATGCATGTAACGTATTGTCTTTTTTTTCCCCGGCCAAATGGTTTAATGGATGTTAAAAAAAACGATCAAGAATAGAAAGTAGAGGAGATAAGGTGGGAATGAGGGTAAAGTTTAAAAGATGAAGTAATGCGTATATGAGGAAGAAGGAACGAAGGTAAAGTTTAACCCTTTCACACCCAGATCTTTCCTTTGCTATAAAAAAAAAAAACTGCCTGTTGTTAGCCATAAAATTACGAAAGGTAACTGAATATACCACACTAGTTAGTCGACAAGGATACTAAATAAGTCATATCTATAAAACATTGCTTATATTCACCAAAAATCGTCTAATGGTACCCAAATTACAATGGAAATTACGTTCTAAGTCTCAAGGGGTTAAGAGATGAAATAACGTCTTTTTCCTGGCTAAATGTTTTGACAGGTGTGAATGAAGACCAACAAAAGAAATAATATGTAGACACAAGAGTGAGGAGATACAGAGATATACATTGGAGACTGAACTACTAGGAGATCAAACTAACATATCAGGAAAAGAAGAAAAATAAGGAGTTCTTCGATGGAAAAGTATCATTATTTTACATTATTTAGTCTCGTATATCATATTACTGAATCATATCATATCATTACATCCAATCATACTTTTTCCTTTTTCCATTTTTTTCTTTCCATTTGTCTGTATCTCTCTCTCTCTCTCTCTCTCTCTCTCTCTCTCTCTCTCGCTCTCGCTCTCGCTCTCGCTCTCGCTCTCGCTCTCGCTCTCGCTCTCGCTCTCGCTCTCGCTCTCGCTCTCTCTCTCTCTCTCTCTCTCTCTCTCTCTCTCTCTCTCTCTCTCTCTCTCTCTCTCTCTCTCTCTCTCTCTCTCTCTCTCTCTCTCTCTCTCTCTCTCTCAAAGTAAAAAAATATGATTTGCCTAATTAAACTTATACATTATGATTAATAAATAATAATCTCTCTCTCTCTCTCTCTCTCTCTCTCTCTCTCTCTCTCTCTATCTCTCTCTCTCTTCTCTCTCTCTCTCTCTCCTCTCTCTCTCTCTCTCTCTCTCTCCTCTCTCCCCCCCTGCCCCCCTTGCCCCCCCACCCCCCAACACTCACCTTATAAGGCGTCACCCCTCTGGTTGCCATCTCCCACAGCAGCACCCCGTAGCTCCACATGTCGCTGTGGGTGCTGTAAAAGCTGTGCTGCAGACTCTCAGGTGCCATCCACTTCACCGGCAGCACACCCTGACCCTCTGCACCACCGCCACAGATGTCTACACACACACCAAGATAGCCAGGTTAAGGGGGTGAAATAGCCGGGCAGATCGATTATTGGATAGTAATATTGCACAAACCACAAACCCGTCAGGCTGATAGTCCAGAGAGAGAGAGAGAGAGAGAGAGAGAGAGAGAGAGAGAGAGAGAGAGAGAAGAGAGAGAGAGAGAGAGAGAGAGAGAAGAGAGAGAGAGAGGAGAGGAGAGAGAGAGAGAGAGAGAGAGAGAGAGAGAGAGAGAGAGAGAGAGAGAGAGAGAGAAGAATATTTTCCGTATACATGACCTCATTCCAAATTATAATCATTAGCTTATAAATTGATTATTGGCAAGATAATGAATACGTAGTGGGGGGTTTCTCTTCTCACTCATCTTTTCATTCTCCTTCCCCCTCCTCCTCGTATCGTAAATTCTCTCTCTTCATAATACCACCCACATCACTATCACTACCACCACCACCACCACCACCACCACCACCACCACCACCATCCTCCTCGTCATCAACCTAAATACATGTCACTTTACACACGTCACCTTCACCATCACCCCCGTCACTAAGAACATAAGAAAATAAGGAAGCTGCAAGAGGCCGTGAGACATACACGAGGTAGTTCCTGTTACTTAACACTACCTACATCCACCTTTCATCCCCATCCATGAATTTATCTAGCCTCCTTATAAAGCTAAAGTAACCCTTCCCATCCTCACCTTTCCTGTAGTAGTCGAACTTAAGGCTGCGGGAAAGCCCAAAGTCGCCGATCTTGAGGGTGAAGTCGTAGTCGAGTAAACAGTTCCTGGCGGCAAGATCTCGGTGCACAAGACGCCCTGCCGCCAAGTACGCCATCCCGTCTGCTGCCTGCACAGCCATCTCCACCAGTTTCTACAGGTGCGAGGAACCGGCGGGAGGGAACAGACGTAAGGATTAGGTAAAATGAGAAAGAAATAGAAGTGTATAAGCGAAGGAATATGGAAAGAGGAGGTCTGCACAGCCATCTCCACTAGTTTCTACAGGAGCGAGGAACCGGCGGGAGGGAACAGACGTAAGGATTAGGTAAAATGAGAAAGAAATAGAAGTTTATAAGCGAAGGTATATGGAAAGAGGTGGGAGTTGTTAAAGAGTTGAGAGTGAGAGAGTGATGGTGGGCGAAGTAAAGGAGAAAAAAGTATGTGTTTGGGTGTAGAAAAATGGCAAATATGATTGGATGAGGAGTATGGGGAGTGAGAGGGAAATTGAGAAGTGTGTATCCTGCAAATGATAATTAAATGAAGATAAGAGGTATTGAGGAAAAGGGAAAAAGTTTTGTGTGTGCGTGTGGGTGTCGGTGTGTGTGTGGGTGTCGGTATGTGTGTGGGTGTGTGTGTGGGTGTGTGTGTGTGTGTGTGGGGGGGGGGGGGGGGTATAAGGAAGGAGAAAAAGAGAGGGACATGTGATAGTCAAGTGACAGAGGTTGAAAAGAAAGTTGGAAAGAAGAAGGAAATGTGGATGATAAAAAATGGATGAGGAAAGAAGGACAAAAGAAAGTTGAGTGAAAACAAAGGAAAGAAGAAGAGAAAGTTTTATATCTGTGGATAAAGAAGACGTTTTGTTCCCGCACGTTTCTCTCCTTCATTGGTTAGGCGTTTCACCTTGTTTGACCTAACACTACTAACTACTAACTTGTACTACTAACACACGTCTCTTTCCTCCTCCTCCTCGTCCTCGTCCTCGTCCTCCTCCTCCTCCTCCTCCTCGTTATCCTCCTTCCTCCTCCTCCTCCTCCTCCTCCTCCTCCTCCTCCTCCTCCTCCTCCTCCTCCTCCTCCTCCTCCTCCTCCTCCTCCTCCTCCTCCTCTCCTCGTCCTCCTCCTCCTCCTCCTCGTCCTCCTCCTCGTCCTCGTCCTCGTCCTCGTCCTCGTCCTCCTCCTCCTCCTCCTCGTCCTCCTCCTCCTCCTCCTCCTCCTCCTCCTCCTCCTCCTCCTCCTCCTCGTAATCCTCCTCGTAATCCTCCTCCTCCTCCTCCTCTCCTCCCTCCTCTCCTCCTCCTCCTCCTCCTACCTCCTCCTCCTCCTCCTCCCTTTTCATCTCTTTCTTTTTCAAGTCGTCATGCACCCAAAATTCTAGACAGACTTGATAGGCAGAAAAAAACACGTACGCGAGGGAACACAGACAGACAGACCGACAGACAGACCGACAGACAGACAGACAGACAGACAGACACAGATAAATAGATAGATAGACAGACAGACATATAGATAGGTAGACAGATAGACAGACAGACAGGCAGGCAGATCAATAGACTGATAGATATATACAGACAGACATACAGACATACATACATATAGATAGGTAGACAGACAGACAGACAGGCAGAGATACATACATACAGACAGACAGACAGACACGGATAAATAGATAGATAGACATACAGACAGACAGGCAGACATAGGCTATAGATAGGTGGACAGATAGACAGACAGACAGACAGACAGATAGATAGATAGATAAGCAGACAGACAAAGAGACAGACGTATATATCAATCAATCAATCATTGGGGGCATACGCCGGGGGGCGCGTCGCCTCACCCACCCTACGACGCCACTCCCGGGGGTCACCACGCGCGAGTCTCCATGCAAGCTCCTTTCCCATACCAAGCAACTCTCGACAAGAAACATCAACTTGCTCCAGCCACGAGCCTTGTGGGCGCCTCCTTGGCCTCCTCCACGCCGGATTGTCTCTTACAGATACAACCCGATGGGAAGGATCGGTTTCAGGGTAGCGTGCCACATGCCCATATAGCCGAAGTTGGCGTTGACGGACTATGCAGGTAATAGGCCTCGATTCAGTCTCACGGTGCAATCGCTGATTTGACACGTAATCATCCCAGCGATACCCCATGATTCTGCGAAGACACTTATTACCAAAGGCATTGATTCGTCTCTTCAAGTCACTATTTAGTGTCAATGTCTCACAACCATATAGTAAGACAGGGATCACAAGCGACTTGAAGATCCGGATCTTTGTCCTCCTGCACAGGTATCGACAACGCCAAATACTCCCGCTGAGCGAGTCCATAGCACCGTGGGCTATGCCAATCCGCCGTAATACTTCTTGACGTGACCCGCCGTCATTATGGACTGCGCTACCAAGGTATGTAAAACTTTCCAAGATCTCAATGTCCTCGCCGCACGCATGAACAGACTGTACTGCTTCATCTAGTAAGTCTCCAAACACCTGGACCTTGGTCTTAAGCCAGGAGACCTAAAGTCCCAAAGGCTTTGCCTCCTCGTGCAGCGCCTCGAGAGCCATCACCAGGATCTCCAGCGACTCAGCAAAGATTACTGCATCATCGACAAAAACAAGATCAGTGATCTTGGTGTTGCCGACGGATGCTCCACAATCACTTTGATCTACAACCTTGTCCAATACCCAGTCCATACAAGCGTTGAAAAGTGATGGGGCAAGGACGCACCCTTGCCTCACTCCTGTATTCACAGGAAAGAAGCTGGATATACACCTGCCCCACACTTCACAGCACTCTCAGTCCCAGAGTACAGACCAGTCATCAAACCAATAGTCCTTGCAGGAATCCTGCGAAGTCGCAGAAGATCCCAAAGTGACTCACGATGCACTGAGTCAAACGCCTTCTTGAGATCAACATAGGCTGCAAGCATCCCCTGTCGAAACTCACGTCGGCGTTCCACCAGGACACGAAGCGCTAGGATACGATCCGTTGTTGACTTACCAGGCGTGAACCCAGACTGCTGAGGTTTCTGATGCTTCAGCAGATGACTGCGGATCCGTGTCAGCAATAGATGGGCAAGCACCTTGCCTGGCACGCTGAGCAGTGTAATACCGTGGTAATTGTTGCAGTCCTGACGGTCCCCTTTCCCTTTCCAGATAGGGACGACCAGCCCTTTTTTCCAGTCAGAAGGAATGGTACCTGATTGCCACACGGCAGTCAGGACAACATGCAACCCGCGGATCATGGCTTCACCCCCAGCTTTGAGGAGCTCCGCACTGATATTACAAACACCAGCTGCCTTTCCACCCCTCAACTTACCTACAGCCTCTCTGACTTCGTCAAGAGAGGGTGCGGTTTCGTCAATGGGAGGATCGGCATCCACTGCCTGTAATCCAGTGGTGTGAAGCTGCTCAGTTGGAGGGTCCACCGTGAACAACTGCCCAAAGTACTCAGCCCAACGAGCCATCTGCCCATCCATGTCCGACACGAGGCGCCCATCTGCTGCTCAAATAGCACTCGCCCGAGATGGAGACTTGGAACGGAGCTTCTTCAGGGCTCGGTAGGCGGGTCGGAGGTCATTATCGTTCAAATGACCCTCAACATCCTCAGCGAGACTCCTGACATACCTCTCCTTGTCTCTCCCCAGGAGGGTTCTAGTCCGGCGTGACAGAGACCCATACTGGTCCTGGTTCCCAGCCAGCCTGGCAGCGCGACTCTCCTCGATTTTTCCAGCGTCTCCGTCGAGACAAAACCACTCCTTGACCTCGGGCGCTCCCCAATACACTCCTTGGCAGCCTGTAGAGTTTCACGTTTGAAGGTATCTCACAGTTATACAGGGCCCTCGAGGGCACCGAGCACATCAAACCGATTTGAGACTGCCACCGCATACTCATGAGCACATGTCAAGTCCTTCAGTTTCTCAAGATGAAACACAGTATGGTTACCTCTTGAGATTCTTCTGGACTTGACATGAAGCTTAAGTGTAGCAACAACAAGTCTGTGATCTGTTCCAAAGAACTCAGTACTCCGGTAAACCCTGCAGTTCTGGAGGATCCTCCAACGAGTACTAACGAGGACGTGGTTGATCTCCTTAGCTACCCCTCCGGCATTACTATACCATGTCCAGCGGTGCAGCTCTGGTCTCTGGTACCAAGAACCTGCAATTCTCAACCTTCTGGACCTTGCAAAAATTCAGAAGCAGAGAACTGTTGATGTTTCTGGTACCGGAGTCATGGGGACCAACACATAACTCGTAGCCATCTCTGACAGTGCCAGTAGTAGCATTGAAGTCGCCCAAGACAATGAGTGTGTCCCGAGGAGGACACTGGTCTAATACAGAGTCGAGTTTGGCGTAGAACATCTCCTTCTCTTCAGTTTTACGCACCTCGGTAGGAGCGTACACTGCAACAAGAGACATGAAACCCAGTGTGTTTCATCCTCACCCGCATTATACGCTCATCAACCGGAGTAACTTCAACAACTGACGGCTGCAGTTTGCTGGAGATGCCTATAGCTACTCCCCGTTCACGGTGACCATTGCTCATGCCGGACCAGTAGTAGGTGTAACCCCCACTGCTAGTCTCGCCACTGCCAGGCCTCCTCGTCTCAGAGAGTCCCACTATATCCACCCTCAGCCTACTGAGCTCGCCCGATAGGAGAGGTAGTCGGCGATCGTCCGATAGGCTCAGAACGTTCCACGAGCCCACACGAAGAACTCTCCGGAGGTTTATCCCAGGAGTGATTCGACGGGCAGGCGCCGCCTCTGCACCGCCCCGGCCACCCCCATTAGAAAAAGTTGGGCTAAGGGGCCCTACCACTTGATTTGGAGTGCGGGATTCCCGAGGGCTTTGCCCCGCACTAGATGTATATAGTTATCAGACTTTTATCTCCCTTCTTTTTTTTTCTTTTTTCCCTTTTTCTCCCTCTTCCTCTCTTCTCTTCCCCTCTTTCGTCGCTTCTCTTCGTTCCTTCATGCACACATCCTTCCCCTCATTTTCCCATCCTGTCCTTTCCTCTCCTTCTCTTTCCTCTCCTTTCCCCTTTCTTTCCTCTTTTGAACCTGACCTCGCCACAGACTTTTTTTTTTATCTCATCGTTTCCTCCCTCCTTACCCTGTCTTCCCTTCCTCCCTCCTTCCTCCCTCCTTCCCTTCCTTACTCCTTCCTTCGTCATCCTTTTTTTACTCCTCCTCCTCCTCCTCCTCCTCCTCCTTTCAAGCTCCGGAACGATCCACTCTTCTGCAAATTTAGCTGAAAACCTCGTCATTTTTTTATTGCTCGGAAAAAAAAGAATAAATGCGCTTACTCATGATACACAATACTCAAGCTTGTTTTTGTTTATATGAAGTGATAAGAATGTGATTTAAGATGAAGTCGAAGATATATGGCGGTTACACGTCCTTTATCTACTTGTTTATATTTGTTTGATGTTCTTATTTAATGTATTTTATTGATATATATATTAGACGTGTGAGGGAGTTAATTCAGATTACAATAATTTTAGTGAGATTTTTCTTTTTTGTATGTATTTTTGTGCTGTACCGTCAATGACACTATAGTCACCAGTCACTCGCCTCTCTACTAATGTCGCCAGGCGCCATATATTACGAATTTTAGCATCACTACAGACATCGTATGTGCCACTGAAGAGGCATGCACAGTAGTTTATATTATATACATCACACTACCTGTCTTCAGTGGCACATACATGTCTGTAGTGATGCCAAAATTCGTAATATTTGGTGCCTGGCGACATTAGTGCAGTGGCGAGTGACTGGCGACTATAGTGTTATTGACGGTAGTAGTTTTCTCATTGATATAGTTGTATTTAATCACTATCATAAACACACACGTACCTACATAATACTATACTATCATACACACTGTATACACAACTAGGTAAATACAAATACAACTATGGGGGGGCACTCAGTAGAGCGCATACCTCCGCCCGAATATTTAATTCACCATGTTAAAGGATAGGGAAAATCGGATTTTCAATTGGTTGCCATGGCAACAGTTGTAATTCGATTTCATCCAAAATTAAATCAGTTCTTTATACCAAATAAATTTGGTATACCAAGTTTGGTCCAAATCTATTCGTAAATGTTCGAGAAATCCTGTACACTAACAAAACAAACAAACAAACAAACAAACAGAGTCAAACAAACTCTAGACGATACTGGTGATGGCAACAGTGACGATTCATCCAATTTCGTTCTTCCTAGTACGTAATACTTATACCAATTTGTCTAATCATATCTCACACCTTTACAGATCTGTCCTAACAACACAAAAATCACAACAGGCATAAACGATATTTCACACTCACCTCACACTCTTACAGGACTGGAAACTCCATTTTCACATTCTCACAACCTTACACTTCACACTCACACCAAACCTAACACATCCTCACACTTCACACCACATACACACTCGTCACATCAACCCTACCACTCCTCACACTCACACCCCTACACACTCCCACACCACAACCCCTACACACTACCTCAACACTCACACCCCTACACACTCCCTCACACTCACACCCCTACACACTCCCTCACACTCACACCCCTACACACTCCCTCACACTCACACCCCTACACACTCCCTCACACTCACACCCCTACACACTCCGTACACTCACACTACACACACAACAACCTACACACTCCCTCACAACTCACACTCCCTCACACACTCCTCACACTCACACCCCTACACACTCTCTCACACTCACACCCCTACACACTCACATCCCTCACACTCCCCCACCCCTACACACCTCCCTCACACTCACACCCCTACACACTCTCTCACACTCACACCCCTACACACTCCCTCTACTCCTTACTTCGGCGGAAAGCTCGTGGTGGGATTTACGTCTGAGGTAGCTCTTGAGGTCGCCGCGCTCCATCAGCTCCATGACCACGTACACGGGCGCGTAGTCTCCGATGACCCCCAGCAGGCGCACCACGTGATGGCACGATTTGTTCCTGTAGGTGGCCCAGGGGTAGTGTGTGAGGTGGTGGTGTGTTGCAGGGGCGTGGCATGGGAATTAAGGTGTTGATGTGTTTGTGTGTGGGGGCGGGGGGGGGTGGGGGGTTTACCAATGGCTAGTTGGGTTCGTGGAAAAAGTGATGTTGAGGAATGGGGTTGGGTTCGGTTAGGTTGAAAAAATTCGGTGAAAACAAAGAAGAAGATAAGGAGGACCAGAAAAAAATTGGAACAGGAAAGATAAGAAAATGAAGAGAAAGAGGGGATAGTGGAGGCATGGAAGGAGGAAAGCAAATATATGAGAGGGTAAAAGGTGCTAACCAAAGACATATTAGTCTCTGGCAGCTGAGATAATACTAAGTGGCGAAGGTTTATCGGGATAATGGAAGGAGGAGGAGGAGGAGGAGGAGGAGGAGGAGGAGGAGGGGAGGAGGAGGGAGGAGGAGGAGGAGGAGGAGGAGGAGGAGGAGGAGGAGGAGGAGGAGGAAGAGGAGGAGGAGGAGGAGGAAGAGGAAGAGGAAGAGGAAGAGGAGGAGGAGAGGAGGAGGAGGAGGAGAGGAGGAGGAGCAGGAGGAGCAGGAAGAGCAGGAAGAGGAGGAAGAGGAGGAGAGGAGGAGGAGGAGGAGGAGGAGGAGGAGGAGGAGGAAATGGGAACAAAGACAGTAAATAGCATTACATAAGAAGCCCAGGCCATGAGAAGCCTGTGCCATTATAATGAGGTTAATTGTTCTCACTGTTCTCACAAGGCTCAGCGTGGGAGAGGAACAAAGCGCAAGGGTCCTCGCCCCCCAATACTACTTCCGGTTTGCCCGACAGGAAATGCATTTTACCATTAATTTTTCGAAGCAACCATTTTTTGCAATTTACTGTAGTCTGCAAGAACTGTTATTTTGCAATTGATACTTATTTCAATTAATGTATCTCATAAATATAATGGGTTCTCATATTTTACTTTTGAAAGACGCCACTGTAAATATTGATCCAATCTGAAGATTTTCCATTAGTCACCAATCGTGACTAATTTGAGTTGCCAATTTGGCATTCGAGAGCCAATTTTCTCTTCAGCTACGTAGATTACCTGTTGTAGCATAAGCTTTTACCTCATTAGAAAGAAAATTACCTTATTAGAAAGTTTATAGAAAGCTTTATGGAACGTCTTGTTGAAAATTATGCTTGTTACATCGACTGGTTCGGTATTGTCGTGCACTTTATACATTTTGCCTACCACTGTATACATGCCGTACACATTTTGTACATGTCGCCAATGACATGAAGTATTTAAAGGAGGAGGAAGAAGGGTGGAAAAT
>JACEEZ010020813.1:520000-535000 GCA_016584305.1 Chionoecetes opilio
GAGAGAGGAGAGAGAGAGAGAGAGAGAGAGGAGAGAGAGAGAGAGAGAGAGTGAGAGAGAGAGAAAAGAGAGAGAGAGAGAGAGGTTGGAGAGGGAGAGAAGGAGAAATTCAGAACAGAAATGGGGACGAGAGAGATTAAGGGGACAGAGTCGGTAAGCCCTTAATCCTGACCTTAATGAAACACCGGCTTTGACTCTTCGTAGGATGCGATGAGGTAATTCCTGTGTGGCGAAATATTGCCTAACCTCATAACTGTGTGTGTGTGTGTGTGGGTGTGTGGGTGTCTGTGTGTGTGGGTGTGTGGGTGTCCTGTGTGTGTGTGGGTGTGTGGGTGTCTGTGTGTGTGTGGGTGTGTGGGTGTCTGTGTGTGGGGGGGTGTCAGTGTGTTTTCTCTCTCTCTCTCTCTCTCTCTCTCTCTCTCTCTCTCTCTCTCTCTCTCTCTCTCTCTCTCTCTCTCTCTCTCTCTCTCTCTCTCTCTCTCTCCTCACCCCGTGTAGTCTGATGACGTAGGCTAAAACACCCCCATTGGGTCTCTCCGGCGGGTCCCAAGAGAGCGAGACAGACCCCAGAGTGTCGTTCAGTAGCATAGAGCGCAAGGACCCGGCTGGCACTTGGTCCCCGGAGGCTGTGGGCGATACGAGGGCCATAGATAAGATAGATAAGGTACATAAGAGGGATAGATGGTCATAGGTCAAAGAATAATACAGAAGAAAGTTTGGTGAAGAGAGATTGAGTGAGGAAGCGAAGACGTTGTGAAGTGGAGATTAAAGGAAGGAGAGAGAGAGAGAGAGAGAGAGAGAGAGAGAGAGAGAGAGAGAGAGAGAGAGAGAGAGAGAGAGAGAGAGAGAGAGAGAGAGAGAGAGAGAGAGAGAGAGAGAGAGAGAGAGAGAGAGAGAGAGATGAGAAGAGGAGAGAGTAGAGAGAGAGAGAGAGAGGGAGAAGACGTAGAGATGAGAGAGAGAGAGAGAGAGTACAGCTTGTTCTCGAAATCCCTGGAACTTCCCTTAACACCCTGAGAGGCCACCCTTAGAACCCCAAAGAACATCCCTAAAAAGCACGATATATTATTTTTTGAACTGTCAATTAAGGAACCTTAGGAAGAAACATGAAACTATTCCAAAACTACTAGATAAACCTCACTAGAACATCATGCATAGAACAGCCGAAAAACTCACAGAACTCACTCAAAACCGTAACCTTAGCGGAAAAATACTCATAAAACTCTTGAGGAACTAATTATATACTCCTTGAAACATCTGCATAACTTTTCAGGGCGCATTTCATTTGAGCGAAGTATACGCACTTTAGTTGGGCAAAAAATACATATCATTTCGCCGCTATTATCTTTTCATTTGGGGGATAAATTAAGCTCCATTTTGATGTATTCGACACTTCACTCGGGCAAAAACATGATCTATATAAGAATTAAAATGCATCGTGAACTGGCACCCAAATGATATAGTAACAAATCGAATATTTCATCCAAATAAAATGCGCCCACTTCTCAACAACCTCAGAAATAAAACACAGGAGGTCCTCACCGCTGGGCCTGGTGTACGCCGCTGTCTGTGCCGGGTGGGGGGAACACAGCTTCACCCTGGCAGTGCCGTAGATAGCCTCGGGGGCCTGACACGCCACGACGCTGACGGAGTAAAGGGAGTAGTGGAGGAGGCGGTGGAGGGTGAGGTGGTGGCTGTGTGTGAGACGAAACTGCTCGCGAAGGATGGAACCTGTGGAGGAGAGGAGAAGGAGGTGTGAAGGAGGAGAGAAGGAGGTGGTGTGAAGGAGGAGAGAAGGAAGTAGTGTGAAGGAGAGAAATGAAGGAGGTGGTGTGAAGGAGGAATGAAGGAGGTGGTGTGAAGGACAGGAATGAAGTGTAGGTGAAGGAGAAGGTTGTAGGAAAGAAAAGGAATGAAATGAAACTGAAAAGAGGAAGATGCTGTGAGTTCGGGAGGATGAGGATGAGGAAAGAAGGAAGAATGGAAGAATGAGGAAGAAAGTAGGTTAGAGGGAGGAGGAGGAAATAAGGAAGAATGTAAGAGAGAGTTGGTTAGAGGGATGGTAAGGGAATGTTGTTGAAGGGAAATGGCTCAAAGGCGATGAGAAAAAGGAAGTGACATGTCCGAAAGTAAAAGATAGAATTAGGCATAGAATTAGGCAGCTGAAAAAAATGCCACATGTATGCCAAGAGAAAAAGAAAACAGAGCAAATTCAAAACTCAACGTCAACGGAATATCAAAATCTAAAAAAAAAAAAAAACTGGCTTTCCATGACGAGCTAGAAAATATTGCAAAACCACTTTGTAGATTAACTGAGGAAACAGCATTTAGACTCACAGGGTTGGACAAGGGGCGTGTGAGGGGCGGGGAGATGGTGGAGGGCGGTAGTGGGAGGGGTATGATACGTAGAGGGGAGTGGGAGGGTTTATAGTAATGTGCGAACTAGCATATTGGGCGAGTCATAAGAGGTTTTGACTGATGATGAGTTAGTCAAAGGAAGGAATAGACAAACATTCATTAGGACAGGAATTAACATGTCTTAGAGGCAGGAAGACGTAGAGAGAATCACGTGAAAGAAGTAGGGATATTTTGAGACTTTAGGAGATAAGGAAGAACATAAAAGCATAAGAAAATAAGGAAGCTACAAGAGGCCGCGAGACCTACACGAGGTAGTTCCTGTTACTTAACACTGCGTACATCCACCTTTCATCCCCATCCATGAATGTATCTAGCCTCCTTTTAAAGCTCCCTAATAACTCCGCACTAACTACCTGTCTACTGAGTCCATTCCAATTATTTACCACCCTATTTGTGAACCAGTTCTTCCCTATTTCATTTTTTAATCTACGTTTTACCAGCTTGAATCCGTTACTTCTTGTTCTAGCTAAGATGTATGTATGATGTACACTTTCAGAAATAAGGGGTATATTAAGGGTAGAATTGTTACATCGCACCATCACTACCCTTTTTAAACCCTATGTCCAGGCTGGAGGGTAGATGCTGCTGATTATACCCTTCATCTACCCTTTATCTACCCTTTTTAGACGAGAGGCTTGTGAAAGGGTATATTTGGGGTTGGAAAAGGGTATATTTAGGATTGCGAAAGGGTATATTTGTAAGGGTAGAAAAAGGGTAGCAGTATTTCATCACTACAAACACCCTGTTTCTACCCTTTTCCTACCCTTCTTTTCTAAGAGTGTAGGGGAAATCGTGAGTAATTAAGAAGTAGGATTGGGTATAAAGGATAGGTACAAAGACTCACCGAGGTAGGGATGAGGGATGCTGTAGTGGTGCAAATCCTCCTCGTGAAACTGGTAATGGGCTCTGATTCCTCCTCGACTCGGGAACTCGTGCACCCCTTCCGAAAAATACGAGGGGTAGCTGCCTCCTTGTCCCTTCATCTGATGCTGTTGATCCTCTCCTTCCTCCTCCTCTTCCTCTTCCTCTTCCTCCTCCTCTTCCTCCTCTTCCTCCTCAACCGTTTTGCCCATCGTTGTGACTGACCGTTTCCTCAAAGCTAAGGTTGGGGACACTCGGACATCAGTAGGTGTCTGGTAGGTGGCGCTGAGGTCCTTCCCGAAGTCGTCAGGTTCATGTATCCTCGCCCGCGTCCTCCTGTGCCTCCCCGCCCTGAGCCCCGCCGGGTTAGGCACAAGAACGGCAGTAAGCAGCGTTCAGGGGCAAGATGGGGGAATGACCGAGGTTGTTATTTTTAGAGAGAAATGAGGGAAAAAGGAATAATGGTTGTAAGACAGAGAACTAAGGGGGTAAGGGGGGGGGGGTGCATTCTAGTTAGAGCGATACCTTCCGCACGAAGAATTTCATGAAATAGTATATAATATATATTATGTATATATATTATATATATACGTATATATATATATATATATAATAATTATATATATAATAATATATAACTATATTATAACAAAATAATACTATATATCAATATAATCATAAACTAGCACACAGTAGAGCGCATACCTCCGACCGAACATTTCATCAATGGTGCCATCGGCAACAGTTGTCAAAGATTTCATCCAAAATAAAATCAGTCTTCCACATATACCAAATAAAACTTCGGAACCGAGTGGTCCCAAACTATAGTAACTTTTTGAGAAATCCTGTACACTAACAACGACAGACAGACAGACACGACAGCAGATCGGGGTAAACATAACCCTCCAATTTCGTTGGACCGGAGGTCAAAATATCTAAACATGCTACATTTCAAGGCACGTACTTCTAGAGACGAGATAAAATTAAAAACAACACAAGCTCGTTGCGTACCAGCACACACACAACACACAACACACACACACACACTCCACATACACACACACAACACACACAACAACACACAGCACACACACACACACACACAGACCACACACACACACAGCACAACACACGACGACACAAACACAACAACACAGCACACACACACACACGACAACACGAACAACAACACCACCACCCACTCACTAGCACACACACAACCACACACTTTACAACACACACTCCACACAAACACCACAACACACAAACACCACACACCACACCACAAAGCAATATAAACAAACACCCGCTCTCTGAGTGATAAACAAAGCGAAATAAAGAAAGACGAGAGAGGAGAGAGAGCAGGAGAGAGCGGAATTAGACAGAGAGGTGAGTAGAGAGAGAGAGAGATGTTGAGAGAGAGAGAGCGAGAGAGATCGGATCGAGAGAGAACTAGGAGAGATGACGATCGACTAGAGAGGAGAGGAGAGAATATTATAGGCTCTGATGACGCACTCACTTTTTCACGTACACGTTGTCCATAATGAAGTCCTCAAAGGCAATCTGTCCGAGCACGTCACCGTCACCCCCGGACGAGGACGACGCCGGGCAGGCACAGCACGAGGACGAGGACGACCCGAGGCTATGCGAGACACGACAGGAATACTCGCCGTCCTGTCTATCTTCTCCCATCCATGATTCATTCCTGTACAAATTCGTGTGTTTTTCTTGCACATTGTCTCTTTCGTCCTCGTAGTACTCGTCGTCCTCGTCTATCTCCTCTTCCTCTTCCTCCTCTTCGTCGTCGCCTTCGTCAGCGTAGGACATCGATCTCATCACGGCGTCTGATTGTAGGTTCTTCTCCAGGTATCTTCTCTCTGCGGCGAGTCATTAACCCCTTCACACCCAGATCTTTTCTTTTTATATATAAAATATCGTCTGTTGTTAGCCATAAAATTACGAAAAGTAACTTAATATACCAAATTTGTTAGTCGACAAGGATACTTTATATATAAAATATGCTTCTATTACAATGTAAAATAATTAAGCTTGCTAGTTCAAGGTTAAAAATAAGTCTTATACTTAAAGTCAGTACCATGCAATTCCAAATTTGCAAATTACAGTTTTTCCTGAGGCCTAATGGGTTATTAAATATCAGGTTTATCACCTCTAGGGTCATTAACCTCTGTAGTGCACTATTTACACTCTAAAGTTAATGTGATCTGTCAATGATTTCCCCTTTTCTTTATCCTTCAGGGTTAATAAGTGAAGTTATTAAAGGAAAAGGTGTGTAGGTGCTCTGTGATGTTGTGTGCTCTGTGTGGTCATGTGTGTTGTTGTGTGACTGGTGATGTGTAGTGTTGTGACTTCGTGTGTCTGTGTGGTTATGGTGTATGTTGATGTGTGTGGTGTTGTGTGTGTGGGTGTGTGTGTGTGTGTGTGTGTGTGTGTGTGCATGTGTGTGCGTGTGTAGTGCGTGTGGTGTGCAGGTGGTGTGAGTGTATGTGTGTGTGTGTGTGTGTCGTGTGTGTTGTGTGTGGTGTGCGTGTGCGTGTGTGTGTGTGTGTGTGTGTGTGTGTGTGTGATGTGTATGTGTAGTGTGTGTGTGTGTGTGTGCGCGTGTGTGTGTGTGTGTGTGTGTGTGTGTGTGTGTGTGTGTGTGTGTGTGTGTGTTGTGTGTGTGTGTGTGTGGTGTGTGTGTGTGTGTGTGTGTGTGTGTGTTGTGTGTGTGTGTGTGTTGTGTGTGTGTGTGTGTGTGTGTGTGTGTGTGTGTGTGGTGTGGTGTGGTGTGTGTGTGTGTGTGTGTGGTGTGTGTGTGTGTGTGTGTGTGTGTGTGTGTGTGTGTGGTGTGTGTGTGTGTGGGTGTGTGTGTGTGTTGTGTGTGTGTGTGTGTGGTGGTGTGTGTGTGTGGTGTGTGGGGTGTGGTGTTATGTGCGTGTGTGTGTGTGGTGTGTATGTGTGTGTGTGGGTGTGTGTGTGTGTGTGTGTGGTGTGTGGTGTGTGCGTGTGTGTGGTGCGTTGTGTGTGTGTGTGTCTGTGTGTGTGTTGTTCCAGATAATACCAAGGTCTCTACATGCTACAGCCACGTGTATTCTTGGAAAAAATGGATAAGCCCTTCATGGAATCGCTTTTTATACTCGGGTCTGCGCGTAAATCATATCCATAATTTTATGTAAAGCCGAAAAAAAGAGGAGAAATTACTGAAAAAACATTTCTATTGAACCTGAACAGACGAGATTTTGCCTCAAACATAATCTTATAATCT
This sequence comes from Chionoecetes opilio, assembly GCA_016584305.1. Classification (NCBI taxonomy): domain Eukaryota; kingdom Metazoa; phylum Arthropoda; class Malacostraca; order Decapoda; family Majidae; genus Chionoecetes; species Chionoecetes opilio. Next base: position 526,545 of record JACEEZ010020813.1, read on the forward strand.
ATCTAGTCATATCTTTATTCTATTTCATCATTATTTTAGAGAGAGTTTGTGTTTATATGTGTGTGTGGTGTGTGTGTGTGTGTGTGTGTGTGTGTGTGTGTGTGTGTGTGTGTGTGTGTTGTGTGTGTGTGTGGTGTGTGTGTGTGTGTGTGTGTGTGTGTTGTGTGTGTGTGTGTGTGTGTTGTGAATGTGTGTGTTGAGTGAGGAGAGTGATGGTGTGGTGTGTATTGTGTGTGTGTGAGAAAGAAAGAGTGGAGAGAGAGAGAGAGAGAGAGGGAGAGTAGAGAGAGAGATGAGAGAGGAACGAGAGAAGAGAGAGAGAGAGAGAGAGAGAGAGAGAGAGAGAGAGAGAGAGAGAGAGAGAGAGAGAGAGAGGAGAGAGAGAGAGAGAGAGAGAGAGAGAGAGAGAGAAGATTGAGCTAATAACGTAATCATTATCCCCCTCAGGTCCTGCCCCGCCCCACGCCCTGCCTCGCCCCGCCCTCCTCCAGCAGCAGCAGCAGCACCAGACATCGGCCTCCGCGAAGCACCTCAAGGAGTCCTCGCTTCAGGTATGTACGTACGTGTCACATGTTCATTTGGATATGTGTGCACGCATGACGCTGTGTGTGGATAATTTGGTAGGATGTGTATGCCTGTAATACACACACATGCACACACACACACGGACGGGTTCGATCCCCGGGTGGAGCGGAGAAAGATGGGCGGTGTAAGGATGAATGATAAAATTAAGATATGGAGACGGGGCCATACGAGTGTAGCTCAGGCTCTGTAAAATACAACTAGATGAATACACCACACACGCACACACACACACACTCACACACACTCTCACACACACACACACACACACACACACACACACACACACACACACACACACACACACACACACACACACACACACACACACACACACACACACACACACACACACACCACACACACACACACCACACACACACACACACACACACACACACACACACACACACCACACACACACACACACACACACACATACGTAACAATCACGAGAGAAGACATTTACTCATTCGTACTATTTGCTAAGATTGAATTACACCAATCCCTGTCAATCTATATTTCAGTTTGTCTATCTTTCCGTTTCATCCATCTTGTCTGACCTTCAAGACTCAAACCCCTCACCTTGAAAGTCCTCAAAATTACATCGAGATATGGAACAGCGCGCAACTCTCATTCCCTTAATTAACTACTAGACCAACTTGTGTACATACCGTCGCATAGACATCACTAAATTACCGCTTAACACGTGCGTCTCTCTCTTCTCTCTCTCTCTCTCTCTCTCTCTCCCTCTCTCTTCTCTCTCTCCTCTCTCCTGGTCTCTTCCGTTCTTTTTCCTCTCTTTTTTCCTCTCTTCTCTCCTCTTTAATAGTTTTCGATACGGTTTTGTCCCCTCGTTCTTTTTTTTCCTGCTTATCAGTCCTCAGTCAGTTAATCACTACTCAGTCGTCAGTCAATCCCCAATGATTACTGTTTCTCTCTCCTCTCTCTCCTCTCCTCCTCTCTCTCTCTCCTCCTCTCCCTTCTCTCTCCCTCTCTCATCTCTCTCTCCTCCTTCCTCTCTCTCTCTCTCTCCTCTCTCCTCTCTCTCTCCCTCTCACTCCTACCTTGCGCTCCTTGCAGAAGTCAAGGCTGGCGGGTATTTTGGGCACGTCGTAGAGCAACACCAAGGTCACGAGGTAGTGGTCGATCACGCCGTTGGGGTGTCGAGGGGGCTGCCACCATAGGCTGAGGGTCGAGCTGTTAGGAGACGCCCACTGTACGTGTTCCGGCTGCGAAGGATCTGCCGGTGGAGGTTGTTTGTTGAGAGGTGGAGAGAAGTGGAGGTTGTGTTGAGAGGTGGAGATTAGTGGAAGTTGTGTGGAGAGGTGGAGAGAAGTGGAGGTTGTTTGTTGAGAGGTGGAGAGAAGTGGTGGAGAGGTGGAGAGAAGTGAAGGTTGTTTGAGAGGTGGAGATTAGTGGAGGTTATGTGGAGAGGTGGAGATAAGTGGAGGTTATGTGGAGAGGTGGAGAGAAGTGGAGGTTGTTTGTTGAGAGGTGGAGAGAAGTTAAGGTTGTGTTGAGAGGTGGATATTAGTGGAGGTTATGTGGAGAGGTGGAGATTAGTGGAGGCTTATGTGGAGAGGTGCAGAGAAGTGGAGGTTGTTTTGAGAGGTGGAGAGAAGTGGAGGTTATGTGGAGAGGTGGAGAGAAGTGGAGGTTGTGGGTGGAGATTAGTGGAGGTTGTGTGTTGAGAGGTGCAGAGAAGTGGAGGTTGTATGTGGAGAGGTGTAGATAAGTGAAAATTGGTTAATCAAAGAGTAGGACGTGAGAAGAAATAAGTGAGGGACTAAATAACGTGTAAATAAGTAGGAAAACGTATCATAAGGAAGGGGAAATAAATATAGCAAAGAGTGGAAAGGGAATGCAAAACAAGAACCATAGAAAGATAGAGAAATAAGAAGAGAAACAAGAAAGAAGAAAGCATTTCAAAGACGAAGAAAATGAAAGACAAGACACCGACAGACACCGACAGACACCGACAGAGACAGACAGGCAGATAGACAGAGACTCAAAACAAGTAGAAACGTAGAGACAGGCAGACAGACACATTAACAAAGAAGCAGTGGGGAACAAGGGAAAGGAATGGAAGAGCTTAGATCCACTGCCAGGCTTTCTTCATGTTGAAAATTATCTGTGGTATGAGGTGAGAAAGCAGGAGAGAGAGAGAGAGAGAGAAGAGAGGAGGAGGAAGAGAGGAGAGAAGAGAGAGAGAGAGGGAGAGAGAGAGGAGAAGAGAGAGAGAGAGAGAGAGAGAAGAGAGAGAGAGAGGAGAGAGAGGAGAGGAAGAGAAGGAGAGAGAGAGGAGAGAGGGAAAGGAGAGATAAAAGCGACCAGCTTCAAAGGTGACAAAAGAGAAGGAAGAGCAGATAACAAGGGAAACACCACTACATCGTAACAGACTCAAAACATCAACTAAATAACTCCCTCTGGTCCTTATTCAGTCTCCTCGGAGCAATGCGACAAAATACCTGGTTTTTAGTGTATCGAGTTTCGCCATGGTCATAACACAAGCCTAAGGGAACAACATAAGGATACAAACACTCGAAAAAACGTTCCTCCCTCCCCTGCTCTAAATCCAAAGGTCATTAACCCCTTGAGGCCCAGAACGTAATTTCCATTGTAATTTAACCACCATTAGATGATTTTTTGTGAATATAAGCAATGTTTTTATAGATATGACCTGTTTAGTATCCTTGTCCACTCGCTAATTTGGTTTATTTACTTACTTTTCGTAATTTTATGCCTCGACAACATACAATTTTTAATAGCAAAGGAAAGATCTGGGCGTGAAGGGTTAAATAAGGGAGGAAAAAGAATGAAAAACAATATAAGATCACGTCAGACGCACTTTTCCTTGTTATGTAATAGCCAGAAAGGAAAATATTCATAATCTATTTAGGGAAAATAAAAGATGTTTCAGGACAGGCATCACTAATTCATTTATCTACACAGGAACCTCGAGGCCAAAAAATACATTAACGAAAGATCAAATTAATAATAGCCTTCGTCAATACTCCAATAGTAGAAGGAGAGTTTTACCTTCATGCCTTTGATGGTGAAATGGACGCACTTGCCTTGCTCTCTCTCTCTATTTCCTTCCATAAAAGAATATAATATTAATGTATATATATACGTTACTTGTTATTGACGTGAGAGTGTTTGGATATTTGTTATCAATACACGAGAATGTCAATACCGGGTTCAGTTTTCTTGAGATATGTTATGATTTGCGGGAAAATATTAGTGATGCAGAGGGTTTTTTCTTTCTCTCTGTCTCTCTTTTTTGTATCTCTTTTTTTCTTCTCTCTCTCTCTCTCTCTCTCTCTCTCTCTCTCTCTCTCTCTCTCTCTCTCTCTCTCTCTCTCTCTCTCTCTCTCTCTCTCTCTCTCTCTCTCTCTCTTGCAAAGGGTGGCTGATTTTATTATCTGGTCCTCTTCTTCTTCTTCTTCTTCTTCATCTTCATCTTCATCTTCATCTTCATCTTCATCTTCTTCTTCTTCTTCTTCTTCTTCTTCTTCTTCTTCTTCTTCTTCTTCTTCTTCTTCTTCTTCTTCTTCTTCTTCTTCTTCTTCTTCTTCTTCCTCCTCTTTCGTACTGATGATGCTCATGTTTTTCGAGTCTTTGATTAACCTTTACGGCTGGACACTGGTAATGATGGTAGGAGTAGTGGCGGTAGCGGTGGTAGTGGTGGTGGTGGTGGTGGTTATGGTGGTGGAGGTGGTTATGGTGGTGGAGGTGGTTATGGTGGTGGAGGTGGTTATGGTGGTGGAGGTGGTTATGGTGGTGGAGGTGGTAGCGGTGGTTATGGTGGTGGAGGTGGTAGCGGTGGTAGCGGTGGCGGTGGTGGTGGTGGTGGTGGGGGTGGTGGTGGTGGTGGTGGTGGAGGTGGCAATGGTGGTGATGGTTATGGTGGTGGAGGTGGTAGTGGTGGTGGAGCATGGACGAAACTCAGGTGGGGATGTCATAAAGTCTAGTGGAAATTGCCCCTTGTCGTTATGGCTTCACTAATAATATAAGTACACCCGTAGCCTCAAACACCTCCCTCTTATTGCTCGTGAAAAAAGTTAGTTAATTACCTAGTTATCACAGTTCCCACGCGATACTCCTCGTTATAATTTACTTTAGTACCTGTATAATTCATGTAATGATGTGCTTCTGTTTAATTGGTTATTATTGGACGACAGAATATATCTTATCCATATGGGTTTTTTTCTTTATTTTTACATCCTGGCATCCTTAGCGTCTGTGACCTCCAGGGCTCGGATGGTAGGCCCTGGATCTCTTGAAGGCTGTGATGGTTGGCCCTCGTCCGTGGTGGCGCAGGCAGGATTTTTATAGTGGCGCCTGTAATCAGAGGCTCATGCCGCCCCCCTGTGTCCTCCGATGCACTCGCAATCGAAGGTGCAGTTAATGGGCAGCATGTAGGTGTTCTTAGGCCACTCGACGGTGCAGAACATTTTTAAGTGGATTTTGGTTCTCATCGGGGATCGAATTCGGGTCACCGAGAACGCCACTCGGAGACGCTAACCACTCTGCCACCGCCTCCCTAATCTGTTCGTGAATTACATTTTGGTTCTTTATACAACTTGATCTGATATTTAATGTTGTCTGAATAGAATCATTATGCACATCCTTCACATCACTGCGTTGTGTTGTGGTTCATATACCTTCGATTATTACGTCATGTTTATTAGATGAGAAGACAATTAGACACATATTATCTCATCTCATTTTCGTTCGTTTTTGTCAAGTCGATAATTTTGTGTCATTCTCCCATGTTTTGAGTGAAATCACAACGCGCATCTTTGACGTAATTGTGTCATGGTTATTTATTGCATTGCCTCGATTAGCTGTACCTCGTGTGATAACTGTATTGCTCGACATCATTTGAACGGCAGAACAAATGTCATTATGCCTGCCGCCTGCGTGGAATACTAAGAAATACTGGTTAACTGTTGCCAAACATTCATTATTGGATTGTCGTTTTGCTCTTTGTAATAATCATAAGTTTGATGCAATTATAAATAAGAGTTCAATGATTATGGGGTTACGACGCGCCTTGCTAGTTATTGGGAAACAATGTAGCTTATGAATCCAAAAACTAGGAACAGTGTGAAAAATAGCAGGTTTGCGAAAATAACATTATCTCTCTCTCTCTCTCTCTCTCTCTCTCTCTCTCTCTCTCTCTCTCTCTCTCTCTCTCTCTCTCTCTCTCTCTCTCTCTCTCTCTCTCTCTCTCTCTCTCTCTCTCTCTCTCTCTCTCTCTCTCTCTCTCTCTCTCTCTCTCTCTCTCTTTGTTGTTGTATAACGGTTATTGTTATCACTTCAGTTATTACTTGAAATATTTAGTATGTTAATGTATATCAATAGTTCACTCTAGTCCACGAATCACAACGAAAATATCATGGCATGAGGTCCATAACAGAGCTTCGGCTTAATGGACCGTGGCTTGTATGACTGTATTATTGATTATGAACATTATGATATTACACTAAGCCGAATAAACCATCAAGTTTCAAGTCTCTCTCTCTCTCTTCCTCTCTCTCTCTCTCTCTCTCTCTCTCTCTCTCTCTCTCTCTCTCTCTCCTCTCTCTCTCTCTCTCTCTCTCTCTCTCTCTCTCTCTCTCTCTCTCTCTCTCTCTCTCTCTCTCTCTCTCTCTCTCTCTCTCTCTCTCTCTCTCTCTCAGTGATATGAAGTAATCCTTGTTCTACGTACATCGAGTATTTTTGTTCCATAATGTTGTTGTAATGGAAGTATTGTTTTGTATCTAAAGTTCTGAAGCCAAAACCTGTGTTCATTGTATAGTCTCAAAGTAACAATGAGTGACGGGGGACGCGTGCCAACCCATGACAGTTTCACTCCTGCCTTGTAGTGTTTGTAATTAGCCCAACCACCCTTCCCTTTTGTAATGATAATAACACCACGTCACACAGCTACGGTATGCTTCTTTTTATGACGACCTGGAGTGCAATGTGTGGTATGAAGCCTCGTAAACACTGGGCTGTGGCATGTCAGGAATGAACACACAGTGGGAGTGTTTCGTAACTTCTTTTTTTTTTTTTTTTCTTTTTTTTTTTTTTTTAGATCACAAAGGACTGGGCAAGGCAAGGGCACAGCAAAAAGAGTTAACACAAGGCCCGCTTAGTTGCCAGTCCCTATAAACAAGACAGTAAGCGAATAAAAAAAGGGGGGTGGGCCAATTTAGCTCGGGAGGTGTCTTGTCACTCTTCTCTTGAAAAGATTTAAGTCGTAGAAAGGTGGAAAAATAGAAACAAGATCAACACCTCAACATCAACATTTTTCTTTCTCTTTCTATTTTCCATCAACATTTTCAACATTATCATCAACAACTTTCTCTTACTATATTCTATTTTCTTTCATTTCATCTTCTTTCAACATCTTATTCATTATCATTAATTCCTAAGATATAATGTTTTAGAAGCCAAAAGCATCAGTAGAGAAATGGTAAGAAGATTGGCTGTGAGTGTGAGGGGCGCTGGATAGGTCGTGGCTCTGTATAAACCTCGTATTTGAACGGCCGTGACTTCAGCCCTTCGTCACGTCATTATCTTGAAGTAGGAGGTAGTGTGTAGCGCTTTCCAATAACACCAGCAGCGCTATAGCATGGTTTGGACAACGCTCTGGCTATAACGTCAAGAAAAGTCAATCTTTTTAAAAGCCTGTGCAACCAAACTGTCCTAACATCTCGCATGGCACTGGGCTCGGGTTCATTCCTAACGCGTTCAGCAGCCCTCGAGTGGTACGTTAAATTGTGAAACCCTTGCAGTGTGGAGCTATCATTATTTGTTTAACGTTATGAGCCTATATAGAGCACATGTTGGCTATTTATTATCTTCCTTCCTTAGGTTTCTTCTCTTATGGTGTGGACAAGTGGTCGGACAATCCTTTTACCCTGCCACTGATAGGCTTGTTATACGACACACTAGGTTCAGGATCTTACTTTTCAGTCTCCTTTTTGTTACGTAAGGAAATTGGCTCTAGTAAGGACAGCTAAAAGACAAAACTAAACTCTCGCTTGATATTGCTCGTACCCAAAAAGTAAATAGTGAGAGAAATTTAAGAGTTGGCAAGTTTAGTTCGGGAGGTGTGTTGATACGCCTCTCTTGAAAGAATTTAAGTCGTAGGAAGGTGGAGGAATATAAATCAGGGAGAGTTAGAGCGTTTTGAGGTGTAGATTTCCGTTCATGGATACTGTTTCTTTCTTTGTTCTCTTACTGTCTCTCACTGTCCTCTAACTAAACGGGCTTTTTGTCATTTTTGTTTTGCCCTTGGCCAGTCGTTTGTGATATAAAAAAAAAAAAAAAAAAAACGCTTTTATAAGGAAATGCTTTTGTCAGCCTCGTGGTAAGAATGGTTATTTTCATACGGCCTCACTGAGCATAGTAAAAGGCAGAATGTTGCATACGTACTTTGGGGATATGCATCGACTATCCGTAATGCTGTTTGATGGGGTATCGAGAGGAAGGTATAGTATTAACCCCTTGAGACCCAGAACGTAATTTCCATTGTAATTTGGGTACCATTAGACGATTTTTAGTGACTATAAGCAATATTTTATAGATATGACCTGTTTAGTATCCTTGTCCACTAACTAATTTGGTATATTAAGTTACTTTTTGTAATTTTATGGCTAACAACGGACGATTTTATACAGCAAAGGAAAGATCTGGACATGAAGGGGTTAAGGGTGTGATTTGATATCCTCGTCACGAACCTTCACATTTCAGTTTCATTGACCATCGTGCATTTCATAAAGCTTACTCTTCTATTGGCTATTAGTGGCATCTCCTTTACATATCAGCGGTTTAAAGGGCTGAACTCGACACCCTGAGGACACACACACACACAG
>JACEEZ010020813.1:537500-557500 GCA_016584305.1 Chionoecetes opilio
CTTGCTTACTTTGGACGGAAATGTGTAGTTTCTTGCTTACTTTGGACGGAAATGTGTATTTTCTTGCTTACTTTGGACGGAAATGTGTATTTTCTTGCTTACTTTGGACGGAAATGTGTAGTTTCTTGCTTACTTTGGACGGAAATGTGTAGTTTCTTGCTTACTTTGGACGGAAATGTGTAGTTGCTTGCTTACTTTGGACGGAAATGTGTAGTTTCTTGCTTACTTTGGACGGAAATGTGTAGTTTCTTGCTTACTTTGGACGGAAATGTGTAGTTTCTTGCTTACTGTGGACGGAAATATGTAGTTTCTTGCTTATTTTGGACGGAAATAGGTAGTTCTTGCTTACTTTGGACGGAAATATGTAGTTTCTTGCTTACTTTGGACGGAAATGTGTAGTTTCTTGCTTACTTTGGACGGAAATGTGTAGTTGCTTGCTTTCTTTGGACGGAAATGTGTAGTTCTTGCTTACTTTGGACGGAAATGTGTAGTTTCTTGCTTACTTTGGACGGAAATGTGTAGTTTCTTGCTTACTGTGGACGGAAATATGTAGTTTCTTGCTTATTTTGGACGGAAATAGGTAGTTCTTGCTTACTTTGGACGGAAATATGTAGTTTCTTGCTTACTTTGGACGGAAATGTGTAGTTTCTTGCTTATTTTGGACGGAAATAGGTAGTTCTTGCTTACTTTGGACGGAAATATGTAATTTCTTGCTTACTTTGGACGGAAATATGTAGTTTCTTGCTTATTTTGGACGGAAATAGGTAGTTCTTGCTTACTTTGGACGGAAATATGTAGTTTCTTGCTTACTTTGGACGGAAATATGTAGTTTCTTGCTTACTTTGGACGGAAATGTGTAGTTACCTGCTTACTTTGGACGGAAATGTGTAGTTTCTTGCTTACTTTGGACGGAAATGTGTAGTTTCTTGTTTACTTTGGACGGAAATATGTAGTTTCTTGCTTACTGTGGACGGAAATATGTAGTTTCTTACTTATTTTGGACGGAAATAGGTAGTTTCTTGCTTACTTTGGACGGAAAGATGTAGTTTCTTCCTTACTTTGGACGGAAAGATGTAGTTTCTTGCTTACTGTGGACGGAAATATGTAGTTTCTTGCTTACTGTGGACGGCAATATGTAGTTTCTTGCTTACTTTGGACGGAAATATGTAGTTTCTTGCTTTACTATATTAATTAAACTTTCCGCGTCTCAATCATGTACGTTACCATTGAAGGTTTCCCAGTTTTCATCACTCGGTTAAGAAGGATGTTCAGTAACTGGGGCGGCGTATTCATGTACGTATGATAATGGTCCTTCGCCTCGTCTTGTGCGAGTTCTATTCACACGATGAACATGAAGATTACGTACTTGGGTATCAATTATGTTTATTTTGAAAACTTAATTTGCATGATTATTTTATGTAACTACTACTTCGATTTTGAAATATTTCTTGCCATCTTTTTTAGCCCTACTGGTGTTACATTGTTTGACATATTCTCTCTCTCTCTCTCTCTCTCTCTCTCTCTCTCTCTCTCTCTCTCTCTCTCTCTCTCTCTCTTCTCTGTTCTGTATATCTTCTTTCTTGTCTCTTTCGCTTAAAAAGGTTACCACTTCTATATATAGGAAGTTATTCGCGTCCTTTAAAGGCAATGAAGGAGAGGAAGAGAGAGAGAGAGAGAGAGAGAGAGAGAGAGAGAGAGAGAGAGAGAGAGAGAGAGAGAGAGAGAGGAGAGAGAGAGAGAGGAGAGAGAGAGAGAGAGAGAGAGAAGAGAGAGAGAGAGAGAGAGAGGAGAGAGAGAGAGAGAGAGAGAGAGAGAGAGAGAGAGAGAGAGAGAGAAGAGAGAGAGAGAGAGAGAGAGAGAGAGAGAAGAGAGAGAGAGGAGAGAGAGAGAGAGAGAGATCCTGATAAAGCTAAACAGTCAAAAGAATGGAAAGCAGAAAAGAGAAAACTTGGAGGAAAGCAGATGTACGAGGAGGAGAAGGAGGAGGAGGAGGAAGAGGAAGAGGAGGAGGAGGAAATTAATATCTTTCTTCAATATCTTAAGTATATTGAAGAGAGAAAAAGGAAGAGAGGGAGAGAGAAGGATAAGAAAGGAAGGGGAGGGAGAGAGAGAGAGAGAGAGAGAGAGAGAGAGAGAGAGAGAGAGAGAGAGAGAGAGAGAGAGAGAGAGAGAGAGAGAGAGAGAGAGAGAGAGAGAGAGAGAGAGAGAGAGGAGAGAGAGAGAGAGAGAGAGAAGGAATGAGTAAAAACAATCAGGGAAAAAGACACAGAAATAAGGGAAAGATAGAGAAGAAGACGAAGAAATCAGGGTGAGATCAAGGAACATGTCTCTATCGTGTTGAGTCTGACGGTCGTTCCTTCGGTATCTCAAACAACTTCCTCCATTCAGGTCATTTCAGGTCATCCGTTCTTCCCGCGTACAGGCATGACAGGGCTGCGGTCTTTTCCTTTCTCCTTCCTTTTTTGCTTCAGTACAGTCACTCTTGTTTTTATTTCTCTCTCTCCGTCCACCAAATTCCACGTTGCTATCCTATCCTGCTTCGTCTTTGGTCATCGCTGCTTCTTATCTCTCCTTACAAACCCGAAGGACCCGTTGATGCCTCTCATTGCGTCCTGAGAGAGAGGTAATTTGAGTGCTATTACACATCTTTCCCTTGACTTAGTTGTCCTCAAAATATAGTTGTTATTTCCTTTGATATGTGTCATGTCTGCCGCACTCCTTGACTTGGCTGCTGCTGACGTATTACCATGACTTGGCTGTCCTTGAAGGCATCCCGCGTCGTTCTTCAATTTACCACAACTTCCATTAGTCTCTCGCCTCTCACGATTACATCTCCAGACAGTCTATGTTACGTGCGAGGCTTCCCAGACGGTACCTCCTTTTGTGTCGCTGCAAATAATCCAGCATCCATCTCCAGGACACTCAAAGCCACTTCCTCTCTTCCTCCTTTAGGTTGTACGCACCCAACCTACTTTATTTCTCCTGCTATACATCGCAACTCCCATCACGTCTGGCTCTTCGTGTGGGATTGTCGTCGCTACATTCTTACTTTGTTTATGTTTGTTTCTGAGATGTTTAATATTGTGTAGGTGGACAGGAGGAGTAGGTACAGGAACATAATCTACCTTCTTATACAGCCATTAACCCCTTCACGCTCAGATCGTTCCTTTGTTATAATTATAGATAATATAGAATCGTCTGTAGTTAGCCATAAAATTACGAAAAGTAACTGAATATACCAAATTCCAAACAAAGAATCTGAAACTGAATATACCAAACAAAGTCTACAAAGATACTAAACAGGTCATATCTATAAAACATTGCTTATAGTCACTAAAAATCGTCTAATGGTACCCAAATTACAATGGAAATTACGCTATGGGTCTCAAGGGGTCAATCCCGTTTAGCTCCCTCAGTATGCAGTGAGATTCCAGGTAGCTCAGGAGTCCATTCTGTCCATCACCTTAACACTACTGGATAGCTGGGAGTCTTGTTGATTATATTTTTCTCCTTTTCTAATTCGTTTATTTTTTCTTTTCTTTATAGAAGGCTGCAAACCAGGTCTACTTGCAGGTAAAATGATACCTGTATTTATCTTTCTTAAGTAAATTAGGTATCCTCTTCTGGCTTAGGTATCATCTTTAGTGTTTTTATTTCCTAAGTTTTAAGAGTAGATATCACACATTAAAAATCTCTCTCTCTCTCTCTCTCTCTCTCTCTCTCTCTCTCTCTCTCTCTCTCTCTCTCTCTTTTTTTCTTCTTTTTCTCTCTCTCTCTCTCTCTCTCTCTCTCTCTCTCTCTCTCTCTCTCTCTCTCTCTCTCTCTCTCTCTCTCTCTCTCTCTCTCTCTCTCTCTCTCTCTCTATCTCTCTCTCACTCTCTCTCAATGTATCTCCATTGTCTTCAAAGCCATAAAGAAAAATGCAGTAAATAAAAAAGAATAGACGAGTAAATAAATAAATAGAACCTGTTATCACCGGAAGCACGAGATTAAAACAAATACTGCGCCATCACACACCTCACCTCAAAGTGGGATCATTAAAACTTTACCTGATGGACGTACGACCGCGATCAGAGGAATGTTTTAACGCATAATTGAACACGCCATCAGTTACGTTGAAACTCATTACAGATAATTGGCACATTCTACCACGAAAGAGTGACATTTGGGCTACATTGTGCGTCACTACTCAGCGAAGGTTATCACTTACCGAGGGTCTGATATCATGTATCATCCCCGTTGACTCTAGTATTACAGAATATAGGTATATTTTATGCAGACCAACAAATGACGGGAAGTAATTACGAAGAAGATTTAGTAAAACTTTCCTCACCCCCGTGAATGTAGCAGCTGGGCGCCGGGATGGCATTACAGCGGAGCCTCAACGCACGAGGAGCCGAGGAGGGAGGCAAGGCGGGGACAGATGCCACAGGTGTGACTGCCTGAACTGTTACCTGCTGGAATGTTGCCGTCAATGGATTACCGTGGACTGCTTGCTGTGAATAAATTGATCATAGCCACCCAATACGCCTTGCCGCTACCCTGAAGGTCTCCGTGACGGCCCTGAATCCCTGAGCCACAGGACCCAGGCCACCACCCTCACTCCTTCCTATCGGGCTGTGAAGGACAGACCAGGGAGAGGGCGGTCCTCAGAGGCCGATGTGCCGGGTTTTTTTTCAAGATGGACCCTCATCATCAGGGATTTAGTCTGGCAGCGCTGCGGGTAATATCACACAACAGCCCTTGTATGCGTAACCCAACATGCGTAACACAGCCCTTCACAGGTACGGCAGTTGTGAAGGGCTGTGTTACGCATGTTGGGTTGTTGTGGTTGTATACAAGGCCTGTTGTGTGATATTACCCGCAGCGCTGCCAGACTAAATCCCTGATGATGAGGGTCTGTCTATCTTGAAAACGCAAGGAACCTTCGCGACATCTCGGATATTCAACGCCACGGAACGGTTTTGCATGGCTGTGGGAAAACTGACGGACGGCCCTGTACTTACTTCTGGACAAATAAAAAGAAGCCTTGCATTCTTTCACCAGTAGACCATGGAGTCGTTACAGCAAACGAGGATTCTTCCACGTCCCAGCCACACGCTTGTCTCTGAGGCGCACCCCTCCCGTGCCAGTGCTGCCACGGTCCCGCCACATCCCGCCCCGCACTACTCTCTCCCAAAGTCATCACATCAGACTTGAAGACAACGACACCAAACATTTCCATCCAATCAGGGACACGTTTTCGCCAAGTAATCCCTCCCTGGCAAACCCGCATCACCGTCACTCTGAAAAACAAATCAGGACTGACAAGTGTTCTCACGCAGAAGGACGCAAAATCCTTATAACAAACGAGGGTCTCTCTTGATTGACGTCCTTGACCTTGGAGGGCGTCTGCGCATCCCATCACGACGCCCTTCAGCCCGCCACGCGTCACCCATTACTCTTTATGTGTCGAGGCGGGTTTTTTCCTCCTTCATTGATACGGAAGTGGCTCTCAGGTCTGGAGGGAGGGCTACTCGTCCCTCCCTCGCCTGTGTAGTGCGTCACATAACTCGGCCTTCATTGCATCACAGTGATTGTGTTGTGTTGCCGGGGCAGGCGTAAGGGTGGCTGACATGGCGCTTCTTGATATATCTTTCTATATAATATCACACCCGCTGTCTTATACATGTCTCACTATACTAGCAAGTCACGGCATTTAATTAACACGCATCTATTTTTTCTCACTCTTTCTCTCATTAGACGGTCGCAACGATTTAGGAATGCGTTGGAAATTAATGAAAATTGAGAGAATCAAGGAGACTAGATGGGAGTCAGGGAGCGATGGAGCGTGTGATGAGAATGGAAGAAAAAATAAGATCGGCTGCGCGTGAGAGATAGGAGAGGAGACGATGGATGAAAGGAAGTAGGGCGGGAAGGGAGAGGGGGTATCAGCCTTCCGACGGATAAAAGGGAAGGAAGGGAAGGGGAAGGAAAGGAAGAAGGGAGGAAGAGATCAAGAGCAAGAGGAACTTGGAACAAAGGGAGGGAAAGGAGAATTCGATAGAGAAGAAATATGAGAGTATAAGGTAAGAGAAGAGGAAGGACGAGAGAGAGAGAGAGAGAGAGAGAGAGAGAGGAGAGAGAGAGAGAGAGAGAGAGAGAGAGAGAGAGAGAGAGAGAGAGAGAGAGAGAGAGAGAGAGAGAGAGAGAGAGAGAGGAGAGAGAGAGAGAGAGAGAGAGAGAGAGAGAGAAATAATATATATATATATATATATATATATATAAAATATTATATATATATATAATATATATATATATATAATATATATATATATATATATATATATATATATATATATAAATAGTCAGTATTAGCGTAAGAAAGTTTAGAGAGTTAGAGTGAAAATTAGTCAGAAAGAGTTACGTAGTTGGAGAGATAAACACACTTACTGCTGCTGCGTCGCCTTCAGGAAAAATGAAGGCTATCATGAATGACACTGTTCACAAGACTTCTTAGGTTTTTCCTCAGATTGTTTTCACTTCTAGTAAGCTGTGATCGACTGCTTACTTGCTTTTTGTTTATTCTTCCCTTTTTTCTGTGTCCGTAATGTTCTCTGATCTGCTGTCTGAACACAAGTCTCACCTGAAGTTACGGTAACGTTCACCAAATTTCATAGTTTTATTCGCACGGTCTAACATATCACAATACAGCTGCACGCCAGAATAAAAGTATACACAGCCTTTTGACAGCTGGAAGGGTCACGTCACCGCCTCCCCGCTTCCTGCGGGCGGGGAACTGGCGGCTGTAACGCCGAGCCCTGGAGGGTATGGGGGCGAGGCGGTGCTGGCCGCCTTCCAGCGATCGAACTGACTCAACATTTTAGAATTTACCAAAACATTGCATGACCGAACGAGTGAGAATATTCCAGTGTAACAAATACTGGTGCTTGATTACTGATACAACAATCATTTGGTTTGTTAATTACAATGTCAGTTTTTATTGTGAATGTACACGTTAAACAGAGAATTTACAAGTCTTTTGTTTGAAAAGCACTAAAGGCAATATCTTAACTGAGTGCGTAAAAAAAACCGTTACTGATCACTTTCTATAAGATAAAATGTACGAAAAATGCTGACAGCTGACGGAAATGTATTTCACATTGTCACGAAAACAAAAGTACCGTGAAGCCTACGCCATGCACTCAGCGCGTCGCTACCAGACGACCGCCTCGCAGCCTTGCCAGAACCAGAGTCAATACATGTGCTGTTGTTGTCTGCAGGTATAACATCAGCTGCAGAAGACTGAACAATATCCAAGGGCGATGAAAATCAAAGGGCTGGACGCGTTTCCACACGTGGAAGACTGAATGAGAAGAAAACTTTAGGAGCAGAGAACACAAACGATGCGTCATTACACGTTAGTAAGGGATCAGCCTGCAGCGTTGCCGTGGCGGGTGTATCATGCTTGGTGGAAGCCCTCTGCAAGCGGCAAAAGTTTGCGCTGCAAAAGTTTTCTCCTATCACAACATGAAACTCTAACGCAGTTCTGTTATGCAGGAGGTACTAACACGTGTTTGCTATATGGTACGTGTGGCTCTATGTGTTATTGTTATCAGTAAGAGAGGGGTCTTGGGCAGTCCGTCCTGCCCGGTGGGGTGGGGTCATTCTCTTCTCATCCACGCGGCAAGAGCCATCAAGGGGGTGATTGCAATGTTTTTGTTGTAACATACATACGCGTGTTGCCCAGTATTATATAATGACGGTCTATTAGAATGCATGGATACCAGTGCTTCGATGTACACTCGTATGAATGCATAGACTGTATAAGTTGAGTCTGGTGCCCAGGGACATATAAATATATATATATATATATATATATATATATATATATAGAGAGAGAGAGAGAGAGAGAGAGAGAGAGAGAGAGAGAGAGAGAGAGAGAGAGAGAGAGAGAGAGAGAGAGAGAGAGAGAGAGAGAGGAGAGAGAGAGAGAGAGAGAGAGAGGAGAGAGAGAGAGAGAGAGAGAGAAGAGAGAGAGAGAGAGAGAGAGAGAGAGAGAGAGAGAGAGAGAGAGAGAGAGAGAGAGAGAGAGAGAGAGAGAGAGAGAGAATGGAGTGTTAGTCGATCACAGTGAAGATAACGTGTAAGCATGTTTTTTTTCTTCTGTCTCCACGGCCCATCTCGTGTCTGGTGTCGCGAAGTAGTAGACACAATACGAGTGAGTGCAGAGATCCTACGTAAAAAAATATTTCAGTTTCTCTCCAAAACATCGCAATTCACAACCCGGCTTTGTAACAGTCCCGATCTAGAGATGATGATCACACCCTCAGATGATATACGGAAAATATACATATTAGAATAATATGTATCGATTGACTTTAAATTTCAACAGTTACATGTATCAAACTTCATTCTTTAGTATTTTCTGCCGTTACGTGATTTATCAAGGAAAACTTTCTCTAGGATATCGTAAGCCATTAGCCATTAGCACTGCATTGAAGTCAATATAAACCCAAACATTCCTTCTCTGAGGTGTTGCAAGCCCAGTAGTACTCCGCTTCAGTAATCACAAATCGCTACACACCCTGAACACCCTTATCTAACCCTATCTGTCCATAACACACACTCTAAGGTGTTACAAGCATAGCAACACTACATTTAAGTATAAAACAACACAACCTCTGAACACTCCATCTAAACGATCACAAGCTTTTATGTGCTACGTATTAAGACACTACTCGCCGCACGTTAAGTTGGCGAAAATGGGGCCCCTTCACTCCCCCCTTCCGAACGCACGGGATCGGCTTAGGTGTTGGGTGTTGAGGCCTTATGGCGGAACTTGGAGTAAGACATTCTCACCCAACACCTCTGCCAAACCCGTGCGTTCAGAAGGGGGAGTGAAGGGGCACCTTTTTCGCCAACTAACGTGCGGCGACTGTACAAGACTCATAGTCTAAAAAGAAATAGGGAAAAACTGGTTCACAAATAGGGTGGTAAATGATTGGAATGGACTCAGTAGACAAGTAGTTAGTGCGGAGTCATTAGGGAGCTTTAAAAGAAGGCTAGATAATTTCATGGATGAGGATGAAAAGTGGATGTAGGTAGTGTTAAGTAACAGAAACTACCTCGTGTAGGTCTCGCGGCCTCTTGTAGCTTCCTTATTTTATTATGTTCTTATATTCTTATAGTACTCACTGTAGGGACTTGTGGTGGCGTATATCACCTCGGACTGGGCGCCGCGAGCACTCGAGTCCAGGGAGACGGTCTTGACGAACACGGCGTAGCGGGTGAACGGCTCCAGGTTCACTATGGTGCCGGAGATGATGCGTCCTCCTCCTCCTGCGTGGTCTCCTCCTCCGTCTTCCTCTCGCTCTCCTCGTCTCTCTCCTCCTCTTCCTCCTCCTCTCCCTTCTTTCCTCGTACCGTTGACAATAGACATTTCTACCGTCGCCCATCTATAATGAAGAAAATTAAAGGAAAAGAAGCCTCAGATTAATGTAGCGGTAGCCGGTAGTTAATTAAGTAGTAGTAGTAGTAGTAGTAGTAGTAGTAGTAGTAGTAAAGTCATCAAGTCATCAAGTCATCCCAACCATCTCATTATCATTATACTCATCATTGTAAGGAGGGCCGCCCAACACCCACCCTTGCTCGCTACACGGCTGGTCGCTGTCGTAGAGGGAGATGTCGTCGTCAGTCTTCATGTAGCTGACGTAGTAGACGCTGACGCCGGGGTTCTGCGTCGCCTCCACCGTCACCTTCAGCGTACCGTAGAGGGGCGAGGTGGTGACGTTGGCTCGCAGCGGGGTGATGTTACCTTTAGAGAGAGAGAGAGAGAGAGAGAGAGAGAGAGAGAGAGAGAGAGAGAGAGAGAGAGAGAGAGAGAGAGAGAGAGAGAGAGAGAGAGAGAGAGAGGAGAGAGAGAGAGAGAGAGAGAGAGAGAGAGAGAGGAAGAGAGAGAGAGAGAGATCCTTTAATCATGAGTTAATGAACGTGTCACTCGATTTTATCCTTTTTTTCATAAATTAATAGTCAAGGTGAATGAATAGGTTGTTATCCAGTAAACTATCGAATCACCAGCCACTTCCTCACATCCCAACGTGACACAAGGACCCGCTATACACACCATCCCGTTCCCTATCACCACACACGCCACTGTTATCCCTCCACCTTCTCAACCCGTCAAAATATTCCTCTTCCACCACCAACAACACACACACACACACAACCCAACTTCCACTGCCTAATGTCCTATCCATATCCTTAATCCAGTCATCCTCTCCCTTGACCTCATCCACTCAAGCCATCCACCTATCCGCAACCTTTAACCCAGTCCTCCTTCTCCTCCTTGACCTCATCCACTCAAGCCATCCACCTATCCGCAACCCTTAACCCAGTCCTCCTTCTCCTCCTTGACCTCATCCACTCAAGCCATCCACCTATCCACAACCTTTAACCGAGTCCTCCTCTTCCTCATTGACCTCACCCACCCAAACCATCCACTTATCCACAAACAAACCCTCGTCTCACCACATCCACCGTTTCTCACTCCACTCACAAGGGACTTTATCGCCGTTGGAGGTCGGACTAATATCAGTTTCGGACAGTCCATTGAGTCCCGTTTGGTTGGCCAGGGTGTGCACGCGGTGGAGGCACAGCTTAGGGTTGAGGTGCACCAGGATCTTACCCCGCTCAATGGTGAGGCCGGTAGCGTTCCACAGCTCCTTCAGGTTGTGGTTGTCCAAGATCACCACGGAGTAACTGAGGGAGGGACACGAAAGTTGGCGTGAGGGAAGGAACGGAGGGCAAGAGGTAACATTAAGGAGGAAATTGATGTGTGAAGGAAGAGGCAATATTATGGAGGTAAAGGATGCGTGAAGGAAAGGCAACATTAAAGAAGAAAAGGATGCGTGAAGAAAGAGGCAACATTAAAGAAGAAAAGGATGCGTGAAGAAAGAGGCAACATTAAAGAAGAAAAGGATGCGTGAAGAAAGAGGCAACATTAAAGAAGAAAAGGATGCGTGAAGGAAAGGCAACATTAAAGAAGAAAAGGATGCGTGAAGAAAGAGGCAACATTAAAGAAGAAAAGGATGCGTGAAGAAAGAGGCAACATTAAAGAAGAAAAGGATGCGTGAAGGAAAGGCAACATTAAAGAAGAAAAGGATGCGTGAAGGAAAGGCAACATTAAAGAAGAAAAGGATGCGTGAAGGGAAAAGGCAACATTAAAGAAGAAAAGGATGCGTGAAGGAAAGGCAACATTAAAGAAGAAAAGGATGCGTGAAGGAAAGGCAACATTAAAGAAGAAAAGGATGCGTGAAGGAAAGGCAACATTAAAGAAGAAAAGGATGCGTGAAGGAAAGGCAACATTAAAGAAGAAAAGGATGCGTGAAGAAAGAGGCAACATTAAAGAAGAAAAGGATGCGTGAAGGAAAGGCAACATTAAAGAGGTAAAGGATGTGTGAAGGAGAGAGGGTAGAGTCAGATGGGATAGGAAGAACAGAGAAATAAGGGAAGCTGACAAAATGCAGAAAAAAGCATCAAGATAGAGGAAAAGGGGTAACTGAGGGCACCACGAAGGAATGGACGTAGGGGCAACATTAAGGAGGAAATAGATGTGTGAAGGAGAGAGGTTAGAGTCAGATGGGATAGGAAGAACAGAGAAATAAGGGAAGCTGACAAAATGCAGAGAAAAGGGATCAGGATAAAGGAAAGAAGGGTCTGAAGGAGAAAGGAGAGAGGGAAGAGTCAGGTGGGATAGGAAGAACAGAGAAATGAGAGAGGGAGACAACATAAGTAATAGAGTAGAAGGAAAAGAAAAGTGACGGATTTCGAGACCAGATATTGAAGGTGAAAATAAAACTGAACAGAAAAGATACAAGAACTGAAAGAGGAAGCAAGAGTAAGTTAATTAAGGTTTGTGATGAACTATAAGAGGAGCTAAGAGATGAGAATGAGGAATTAGATACATGAGAGGGATACGAGAGGCAAGAAAAAACAGTCAAAATCTGGACATGGAAACTTGTATTACCTTGAAAGCGAGTATGAAAGCAAGAAAAAAAAACACTCGTTGGCCAAAAAGTGACGCATCATGAGACAAGAATCTATAAGGAAGAAGGGGACTGCAAGAGACAAGAGACAAGAACAAGAACTTTAACCTTCAGACATGGGAAGGAAAGAGAAATAATAGGACTGCAAAAGACTGTCAATAACTTTAATCCTAAGAAAAAAGCTGCACAACTCACTCGCCATGGAGACGCCGGTGGCCGCCGACCCGCCTGAGGGAGGAGAGGAAGGCCAGGGACGTGATGTTGGAGCGGAACACCTTCAGGAAGTGACGCACCTCCTCGATGCGGCCCAGGCTCTCCTCAAGCTCCCTCTGCACGTTGTCTGACGAAGCGAAGACACAACACAAAAAATACACAGATAATTGCTTACCGTCATTCATTTCTTGCTTATTGTTATGACTAGAGAGAGAGAGACAGACAGACAGACAGACAGACAGAGACAGACAGACAGACAGATAGACAGACAAACAGACAGACAGACAGACAGACAAACAGACACACACACACACAGTCACTCACCCCCCCCCCCCCACACACACAGTCACTCACCCACACACAGACACACAGTCACTCACCCACACACACACACACCCACACACCCACATCCACACACACACACACACACACACACACACACACACACACACACACACACACACACACAAATACACACACACACACACACACACACACACACACACACACACACACACACACATATACACACACACGCACCTCCACCCTTGATGAGGATGGTGAGACTGCCCTCGATCAGCGTGCAGCCTCGCAGCGACTGGGCGTGACTCACACTGGTCACGTTGGCGCCGGGACACCTGCGTGGACACTGGCCTTCTGTACCGGGAGCACACGCACACACTTCAGTCACTGGAAGGTCTCTTGCAAAGGTCAGGTTAAGTTATTGATATAAGCTGAGTTAAAATTAGATCATTGATATATGTTGTGTTAGAATTAGATCATTAATATAAGCTGTGTTAGAATTTTATCATTGGCGCAAATCGTTAAAGTTATTTCAATCCTATTAGGTCACAAAAATGTTCAAAGGTTCTTTCACGACAAGTTTAATTAGCTCACTCACCATCCCGGTTTTAATCGTAACCTCAAACTACAGAATTATATAAAGGAAGATTTACCATTGTTTTTAGCACATGATTATTGGTGTCAAACTTCTTGTTGAAAGATTGCTTACATTTATATTGTTCCCAAGAAGTGTGACTGCTCCACGCCTTCAACCTGCTGATCTGTAGCCATAATATCCTGCCTTCGAATCATCTACGTACTACAGCTTTCTGTTCACCATTTTCTATGCGATCAATAACATGGAACCCTCGAACTGCTAACAATCTTCTGATCTCCTAACCGATTTCTTGCTGATGGTAATCTGTTCGTATTTGAAAATTTTGCTTTTGACTTACGTAGATGTATCAAAAGCCTTCTGTGGACTCTGGAATATATCTTTTCGGTTTCTATATTTGTCTCTGTATTTTCATCTTAGGCATCCTTTGTAGCCATTCTGTTGCTGGTGTAATGGATGGTTATTTCTCTTCTCCGAGACTTACGAACAGTGGTGTCTCAGAGGTTTATATTCTATCATTCACTCTTATATAATGATCTTCAGTCCTATTCAATGCCCTATTTACTCTTAACGTTAGTGTCCCTCCCATGGCCTTACATTACAAGACTTGCTACTTACTCTCTCTCACCCTGATTCTGCCCACCTTTCTCATACAGGAGTGAAACAATAGCGTCATTTTCATCCCTTTCACCTCTAAGCTCTGAAACGCGCTGCCTTCTCTGTCTTTCCTCTTCCCAAATACTCCTCCCAGTCACTTCTGAAACCTAATTGGCATTCTTTTTTGCAACTTTTCCGCACACAGTCTTTATGAAGTTGCTATTAAGCGGCATTTTTTCAGTTTTTTTTTTTTTTTTTTTTTTTTTTTTTTTGCCTTTCGCCTGTCTCTTGTACATACGTATTAAGAATGTATGAAAAAAACGGGGAAAATGTTGGCAAAGTTTGGTCGTTTCGTGACGTGTGTGTGTGTGTGTGTGTGCGTGTGTGTGTGCGCGTGGGTGGGTGGGTGGGTGGGTGGGTGGGTGGGTGGGTGGGTGGGTGGGTGGGTGGGTGGGTGGGTGGGTGTGTATTACAATGGCGTAGAAGAATAGACGTAAACAAAAGACAGTGAATAGAATAGTAAAGACAAGTGAATAAATAAACCAGAGATATAGCGATAGAGAGATAGACAGACAGACAGACAGACAGACAGACAGACAGACAGACAGACAGACAGACAGACAGATAGATAAGGAAGGGGTGACAGACAGATAGACAGACATAAAGACCCTCCCACACACACACAGAAAAAAATCCTCTGCATACTAAACACCTTTGAACCAATTAAGCGTGGCCAATTAAGCGTGGCCAATTAAGCGTGTACCAATTAAGCGTGGCAAGACGTACACACTCCTACCTTGGCAGCGGCGACACACCATCTCATTGTTCCCTGACGAGGTGTTGTGGTGACCTGCAGGACACTCCCACACGCACTCCCTCGTGTCCTGCCTCAGGGCGCGGCCAGGGGGACACGCCTTCACCCTCTCACACCTGTGCCTCGATACCTGTAGCAGGGCGAACACGTTCTAAATAAGAACATAAGAGAATAAGGAAGCTACAAGAGTCCTTGAGACCTACACGTGGTAGTTCCTGTTATTTAACACTACCTACATCCACCTGTCATCCCCATCCATGAAATTGTCTAGCCTCATTTAAAAACTCCCTATTGACTCCGCACTACGAGCACTAGCCGCCTGACGACTGAGTACATTCCAATCATCTACTACCCTATTTGTGTACCAGTTTCTCCCTATTTTTTTTTTAAATCTACGCTTTGCCAGTTTGAATGAGTTTTTTCATAATTTTCTTATCATAAATAAAATGCATGGCAGAGTTAGAAAACGAACTAATAATCTGTTCATTGCTTCATAACTTTTGACTGGTAGTACATATGCTCGTATTCGTAGTCACATACCATGATTGCTCGTGGTAATTGCTATGATTTTGTTCCATTTCTACTCAGTCAAAATTATTCACTTGATCTTGTAGCTGCCATGGAAAGTACTAGAGCAATCCTACAGTACTCCTATTGCAATCACAACAGAGCTGGCATGACATATTGATTTAATTAGGACAAGACAAAAAGTGAACAATGACCACGTACAATGATGGTATGTGACTACGAATACGGGCAATACTCTTTTGACGCACGGAAAATATGGACTTTTTTTCTCTCTCTTCATATATGTGTATTATGCGACATGTGAATAAATAAGATGTAATGTCCGACTGATAACAGAATTCGGATAGATTTATGTGACATGGTAAATAAGCTAATACTCGATTCCATTTCACTATTATTTTTATGTTTCCTTTACTGTGCAAGTATATAGCATTTGAAAGAAGGGAGGCTTAATATCATATCTCGTCATTCATTTCGCTATTCACAGAAAATATACGTGACATTCATTGTAATCAGACAGAGAGAAAGAGAGAGAGAGAGAGAGAGAGAGAGAGAGAGAGAGAGAGAGAGAGAGAGAGAGAGAGAGAGAGAGGAGCATGAAAATCAAATCTATCTCTGAATGAACCTGACCCGCGAGGACAATAAACTCACTTTCAGCCTCCCCGCCGGACAGTGCGGGGAGCAGCGGCCGGTGTGCACGTCCCAGTAATTCCTGCAGGCATGACAGGCGGCGGCGCTCCCCGGCGCGCGGCAGCCCCCGACGCACTCCTCGTGGCAACACTCGCCGTCCACACACCCACTCAGGCACGCGCTCCTGCACACTGAAAGAACTAACATCAATACACAGTTCGAGTCCCGGCAAGGTACTCATAGTTCATTGCTAGCGACTGGTTAAGAGCAGGCTAGTTTTAGTCACACTGGTTTTGATCACCCGCTGGTCTCGCGATCGTCAGCCATCCTCCACCCAGTAGGGAGTTTAGACTTCATAGGACCGAACTTTGGGTAAAACTGTGATCTTTCACACCACACGCACCCTACATATACTTGCTCAAGGGGACAGTAACTATGTTTTTGTCTTTGAAAAATTCCGACCCTTGAGCCAACGTCAAACGCGGTACCACAGAGTAACACGGTGCGTTTTCATCCACTGACCCAACGAACAGTTGGAGTGTGTGTGTGTGTGTGTGTGTGTGTGTGTGTGTGTGTGTGTGTGTGTGTGTGTGTGTGTGTGTGTATTCATCTAGTTGTATTCATCTAGTTGTATTTTACAGGGCCAGAGCAATGCTCGTGTGGCCCCGTCTCCATATCAACATTTTTATCATTCATCCTTAGTGCTTAGTTTTGGCCGAAGCCACCACCCCGGAGAGCAGGTCACAAACCCCGGCTAACACCCGGTACCCATTCACTGCTGGGTGGACAGGGGCTCGGGTTTTTAAGGAAACAACCCATCTGTTTCCGCTCCGCCCGGGGATCGAACCCGGGACTTCTCGGTTGTGAACCGAGCGTGCTTCCCCTACACCACGGAGTACCCGTAAATGTGTGTGTGTGTGTGTGTGTGTGTTTGTGTGTGTGTGTGTGTGTGTGTGTGTGTGTGTGTGTGTGTGTGTGTGTGTGTGTGTGTGTGTGTGTGTGTGTGTGTGTGTGTGTGTGTGTGTGTGTGTGTGTGTGTGTGTGTGTGTGTGTGTGTGTGTGTGTGTGTGTGTGTGTGTGTGTGTGTGTGTACTCATATAGCATGCACGGCCTGAGCTTTACTCGTGTGGTGCTGCCTCCGTATGTGTGCGTGTGTGTGTGTGTGTGTGTGTGTATGTCATTCACCCACGGCTTGATCACTCGCTAGACACGCGATCTTCAGTAATTACCCTCACGCAAAGAGCTCAGAGCTCATAGCTCGATCTCTTGGAAAAAATATAGGACTTCACACACTACACACACATTTAATCCTCTTGCTCAAGAGGGACAACTGCTCGGATTTGTGAGGGAAAAATCCCTTGATTTGGATTTGATCCCCGAATGGGGATTGAACGTACGACCACAGACTGGCATAGGGCGCTCTAGAGTCTAGACTCTAGACCAACGATAATTAACCTGGGGGGGGGCGCCCCTTAGGGGGACGTGGATAATTACCTAGGGGGGCGTGAGTCAAGAGAGAAAGAGGAAGAACTGTCAAGTATTAAGCTTGAAGCTCGGCCTTCGCTTTAACATGAAGGTCGCTCGCGAGGGGGAGCCAAGAAAGTTGGTGCAGAGAAGAAAGCATGGCTGAAAAACTCTGCGGTAGCTTTTTATCATATTTCACTAACTATGTAGATTTCTTTGCAATATTATTATTTTTTATCATTATTACTATTATTATTGTTATTATTATTATCAGTATCATTATTGTCATCATGATCGCTATCATCATTATTATTGGTGATTTCATTATTGTTTATTCGATCATAATCTCCTTCTTCTCCTTCACCACCTCATTTCATCTTTTCCACCTTGTTCTGTTTTCATTTCCTCGTCCTTCCGTAAGACAGTTTACATCTCGCAAGCATCCCCTACCAGACCCTACCAGAAGCATACCCTCGCACCTGCCACGACGCCAACACGTATCCTGGAGTCTCCCTTTGACAGAGAGATGATTACTCGATGCATCACATCAAATGCGTGCCCATCACTTGCTTGATTGACCTTGATAGGGAATATTTTTAACAAGGGTGAAAAGATTGATTGAGTCTCGATTTAACTACGTGGTGACTTTCTGCCTTCAGTGTGCGACGTGTGACATCGTGTGGTTTAAAAAATTATAAGTCATTGGAGGACGTAATATTAAGCATAAAAATCACAATATTGACATTTCTTGAAGTCTGAGCGGCATGCATGTAATACTCACAGAAAGTATGAATAGAAAAAAAGTGACTCTTATATTGGTCATTATTTAGTGAACGAGGGAGTGTTTTGAGTTTGTTCGCTTCTTTTCTATTCTTTGCGTGCTGAGGAAAATTAAATGTGAGGATTAAGGCGTTGCTTCCCTTATTTACGCTTCACACATGTATATCATTACATTGCACCAGTGTGAGCAGGATTTCAGGTTAAATAAATGGATGGTTTTGTGATAGACGTACACACTAAAATATATAAATGCGTAACTAAAAGTATAAAATGATATGTAAAGAAACTTTTAAGCATTATATTAACATGTTGTATTGAACGTGTCTAATAAATACAAACTGCATTTCCTATCAAAAAGTCAAAAATGTTATACGTACATAGCTCTGTGACACGCGAATTCCCTGTGCTCTTTATGTACATGTATCGAGCGACAGATAACAGACAGACAGACAGACAGGCAACGCGTCATGTCATAGCCGTCATGCGTGTGAGTCATGCAATCGTGGCTGTCATGAGTGTCTCCTCAGGTGTGAACGAAAGAGCTTCTCATTTAGCCGTGGCTGCGTGCTTGAGGTGTCGTCACGAAGGTATAAGGGAGGTGTTTTTGCCCTGAAGTGTCACATTTCAGTGTATCTTCAAAGGCATGTACACTCTTAGAAAAAAAGGGTAGGAAAAGGGTAGAAAAAGGGTGTTTATAGTGATGAAATACTGCTACCCTTACAAATATACCCTTTTGCAACCCTAAATATACCCTTTTCAAACCCCAAATGTACCCTTTCTCAACCCTCTCGTTTAAAAAGGGTAGATAAAGGGTAGATGAAGGGTATAATCAGCAGCATCTACCCTCCAGCCTGGACATAGGGTATAAAAAGGGTAGTGATGGTGCGATGTAACAATTCTACCCTTAATATACCCCCCATTTCTGAGAGTGTAAGGTGTACTAGAGTATAAAAGTGTGTATTTAGTTTGGTAAAATGTTGGTGTCTATCTAAACTTCTAAAGTGTATCCAGAAATCTACGCTAATTTTTGGGTGTTTGCGTAAGAAGCCCTTTTTTCAACATCATAAGGGACTAGATAAGGTAAAAAAAAAAATAAAGTAACAAAAAGCCCGCTATTTTGCCAAAGAGCAGTAGGAGATAGTATAGGAGTAAGATAGTATATAGAGTAAGTGTAGATACTATAGGAGATAATATAGACAGTAAGAGATTTCGGAAAGGGGCAATATTGGGAGGTGTCTTGATACGCCTCTCTTGAAGTAATTGAAGTTGTAGGAAGGGGAGGCAGGAATAGAAACAGGAAGAAAGTGGATCTGAAAGGTGTAGTTGTTTACATATTATGTATATCTAGTGTACTTGTGTATTAGTGTGTGTGGTTAATGTATAATAACGCTACGATGAGGGAGGGACATGCCGTGTGACTCTGGACTGTACGAAGTGTATTAATTCTGCCTCTGAAGTATATTTATAATTGATGTAGCACAGTGTAGTGTATAGCTAATTGAGGTGTGTCTAGGAAATCGCAGAGAGGATTATCAAGACATTCTCCTGGACCACTCTCACTGTTTTTGGCGGTTGGCAGTTTAGTGAATCTTTTGCATTCTGTTTTTATTTTCTGCCTTCAATCATGCTCCCTAGGATTTAAGAAAAAATGTGAAAGCAAAAAAATTCCTAGATGTGAATACTACAACCTGTGATTTAATTAGAAGGTGTGTGTGTGTGTGTGGTGTGTGTGTGTGTGTGTGTGGTGGTGTGTGTGTGGTGTGGTGTGTGGGTTGTGGTGTGTGGGTGTGGGTGTGGGGTGTGGGGTGTGGGGTGGTGTGGGGTGGTGGGTGTGGGTGTGGGGTGTGGGGTGGTGGGTGGTGTGTGTGTGTGTGTGGGTGTGTGTGTGTGTGTGGTGTGTGTGTGTGGTGTGTGTGTGTGTGTGTGGTGTGTGTGTGTGTGTGTGTGTGTGTGTGTGTGTGTGTTGTGTGTGTGGTGTGTGTGTGTGTGTGTGTTGTGTGTGTGTGTGTGTGTGTGTGTGTGTGTGTGTGTGTGTGTGTGTGTGTGGTTG
>JACEEZ010020813.1:565000-577500 GCA_016584305.1 Chionoecetes opilio
TATCTTCACTACTTAATCACTACCAATCACAATATCTTCACTACTTAATCACTACCAATCACAATATCTTCACTACTTAATCACTACCAATCACAATATCTTCACTACTTAATCACAATATCTTCACTACTTAATCACTACCAATCACAATATCTTCACTACTTAACAGCGGCGTGACCACTGGACAGAGCAATCTTCACTACAAAGGGTGACAAAATAAAAAATCCCTTTGTAGTGAAGATTGCTCTGTCCAGTGGTCACGCCGCTGTTAAGTAGTGAAGATATTGTGATTGGTACTGATGATACGAGGAATGCACCAATCAAACTCCCCGTAGCATAGAAGGGGAGGCAGGGGGCGTGGCTTCCTTACTGCATTTTGACCATAATAAAAATAATAAACTATAGTAGCGCCAGTTTCCAGAGAGGGAGGGTTTGGGAAAGAATGGAATAAGGGCAATGACGGAATGACTGTAGATCTGGAAAGTAATCAACTACATCCATCACATTCTCAATTCTCACTACTAGAAGTTTACATTCTGACTGCTGCGTGACATCAATCTAAAAAAAAATTGATGGATTATGCCTTATCTTGAGTCTTCTCTGGGATCTTGGCCTTATCTTGGGTCTTATCTGGGATCTTGGCCTTATCACTAACTTTATAGTTTTCTTCTAACCCTTTAACTTACATCGTTAACTCTGTCTGTCTGTCTGTCTGTCTGTCTGTCTGTCTGTCTGTCTGTCTGTCTGTCTGTCTGTCTGTCTGTCTGTCTGTCTGTCTGTCTGTCTGTCTGTCTGTCTGTCTGTCTGTCTGTCTGTCTGTCTGTCTGTCTCTCTCTCTCTCTCTCTCTCTTTTCTCGCTCTCTTTTGCCATATGACCTCTGATGTCTGGCATATTTCCCCTTTTTTGGCATTATATCTCTCTCTCTCTCTCTCTCTCTCTCTCTCTCTCTCTCTTCTCTCTCTCTCTCATCTCTCTCTCTCTCTCTCTCTCTCTCTCTCTCTCTCTCTCTCTCTCTCTCTCTCTCTCTCTCTCTCTCTCTCTCTCTCTCTGGATCGGTGCAGATAGAGAGGAACTCACAACTTACTGATAGGCTTACTTCAATATCTCATTTTTGCTCGTGTGACAATCAAAGAGTAGTTTTTATCTCTCGACTCACGCATCCAACGCCTTTTCCCTATAGTGTTTTCATCAATCAGTAAGTGTGTGTTCGTAGCAGTCTTTCGCAAATCAAAAGTATATAATATGAAACTAAAAGAGAAACAAGTCGTGGGTTTCCCGTCAAAAGTGAGTGCGTGTCGAGAGAGAGAGAGAGAGAGAGAGAGAGAGAGAGAGAGAGAGAGAGAGAGAGAGAGAGAGAGAGAGAGAGAGAGAGAGAGAGAGAGAGAGAGAGAGAGAGAGAGAGAGAGAGAATATACCTCTTCTTTGTGTGAGACAGAATGACACAGCGGGGCTTAATGTATAAAAATAAAACCTTAACACGTCTCCTCCTTATTACTGCAGCTAAACCTCACACTGTTTACTCTACCAGGGAACAGAGTATTACGTATCATGACAGAGGTAATACACTAACCTTACCAATCCTAGCAGTAATCTAAACCATCACGTTGATATTATAACTTGTAATTTCTTACTTATATCCTTTCTTTGTCCAGGGTACAAAATTACATAGAGAGAAAGCTAAAAAAACTACAGGGAACTACCAAAGTGAAGATAGGCCAAAATTACATAGAAAAGAAAGCTAAAAAAAACTACAGGGAACTACCAAAGTGAAGATAGGCCAAAATAACATAGAGAGAAAGCTAAAAAAAACTACAGGGAACTACCAAAGTGAAGATAGGCCAAAATTACATAGAGAGAAAGCTAAAAAGAACTACAGGGAACTACCAAAGTAAGTAGGCCAAAATAACATAGAAGAAGCTAAAAACTACAGGGAACTACCAAAGTGAAGATAGGCCAAAATTACATAGAGAGAAAGCTAAAAAGAACTACAGGGAACTACCAAAGTGAAGATAGGCATATACGTATAAAAGGGAATTATATAGGTGACTCGGACAGACAGACAGATGGGTGGGAACAGCAGGCAGGCAGGCAGGCAGACAGGTTGGTGGGTGGGTACAGCAGGCAGGCAGGCAGGCAGGC
Source organism: Chionoecetes opilio (assembly GCA_016584305.1). Taxonomy (NCBI): domain Eukaryota; kingdom Metazoa; phylum Arthropoda; class Malacostraca; order Decapoda; family Majidae; genus Chionoecetes; species Chionoecetes opilio. Next base: position 567,141 of record JACEEZ010020813.1, read on the forward strand.
AGACAGGTTGGTGGGTGGGTACAGCAGGCAGGCAGGCAGACAGGTTGGTGGGTGGGTACAGCAGGCAGGCAGGCAGGCAGGCAGACAGGTTGGTGGGTGGGTACAGCAGGCAGGCAGGCAGGCAGGCAGACAGGTTGGTGGGTGGGTACAGCAGGCAGGCAGGTAAAGGTGTAAGTAGACACACTGACCTCTCAGGATGGCTGTGAGAGACGGGAGGCCGACCTCCACCAGGCTCGGGGTGCTGTAGATGACGATGGCGTAGTTGTAGAAAAGTGCCTCGCCCCTGTGCGTGTGTGTGTGTGTGTGTGTGAGAGAGAGAGAGAGAGAGAGAGAGAGAGAGAGAGAGAGAGAGAGAGAGAGAGAGAGAGAGAGAGAGAGAGAGAGAGAGAGAGAGAGAGAGAGAGAGAGAGAGAGAGAGAGAGAGAGAGAGAGAGAGAGAGAGAGAGAGAGAGAGAGAGAGAGAGAAGTAGACAGACAAACAGACGGACAGATAGACACAAGGACAGACAGAAAGTCAAACAACCAGATAGACAGATAAATAAATAGATAGAAAAATAGACAGAGAGACGGACAGACATATAAACAAACAAGAATAGTGTCAAATATACAGGAATACAAAGAGGCAGACAGACAGACAGACATAAAAATGGACAGGAAGACAGATAAACAAACAGAGAGACAGACAGACAGACAGACAGACAAACAACAAACACAGAAGTCGGGAGAGAAAATATATTCATTAATTACATACACTAAACAAGTTAGAACATACATCAGTATTAAAAGAAATATGAATTCTAAAGTTTGTGAAAAGTAAGAAAAATGTCACTTCAGAGTAAGAGAAACGTGGTAAAGGTTAGGCTTGTATTATTAGCCTTCATTATATCTGCGAATAACAACCTATTCTTGATCATATTCTGTATTATAGCAGTCTCGTGTATATCAAAGTGGCGGTTTTAATACACAGCCAGTACGGAATATAGAACTATAGGTTTACATACAATACTACAGGAGGAGGAGGAGGAGGAGAAGAAGGACTACATAGCTTACACAATATTTAGCAAGGAAGTCAGGATGAAAAATTACAGAAGCGAAGACTAACAGGACAATCGTAATGGGAAAGCGTGGGGAGAAAANAAAAATTTCCCCCGCCCTTTGGCCCCGGCTTTTCCTTTTTACAAAAAAAGGGAAAAAAAAAAAGGATTAAAAAAGAGAAAAAAGGAAAGGGGGAAAATAAAAGGGAAAAAAATAAAAGGGGGAAAAAAAGGGGGAAAAAAAAAAAAATCTAAAAAACCGCTTAAAAAAACCCTAAAATAAAAAAATCTTTTTTGTTTTTTTTTCCCCGTTCGTTTTTTTGCCCCTTCTTTTTTTTTTTGTTTTTTTTTTTTTTTAAATTTTTAAACCCGCCAAAAAAAGGGCCCCTTTTCCCCCCCCAAACCCCCTTTTCTTTTTCCCCTTTTTCCCTTTTTTTTTTCCTTCCCCCTTTTCCCCCTTTTCTTTCCCCTTTTTCTTCCCCCCCCCTTTTTTTGGTTTTTTCCCCCCCCTTTTTCCCCCCTTCTTCCCCACCCCCCCTTCCCTTTTTAAAAAAACCCCCCCCCCCCTTTTTTCCCCTAAAAAAAAAATTTTTTCCCTTTAAAATCTTTTTTTCCCCCCCCCCCCCGGGGCCCCCTTTTTCCCCCCCCCTCCTTTTTCCCCCCCCCCCCCCCCCCTTTTTGAAACCCCCGCCCCCCGGGGGTTTTTTCCCCCCCTTTTATTAAAAAAAAAACCCCCCCCTTTTTTTCCCCCCCCTTTTTTGGGGAAAAAAAATTTTTTTCCCCCCCAAAAGGGGGGGGAAAAAAAAACCTCTCTTCCCATCCGCTCCCTCTTCCTCCCCCCAAGCTCCTCTCTCTCCCCCTTCCCTCCCTTCGTTCTGGGGTATTCCCCCCTCTCCGCTCTCCTTCTCTCTTCCCTCTCCATCCAATCTCGCTCCTCCGTCCTCTCCTCCCTCCGCTTCTTTTTCCCTCCTTCTCCTCCTCCTCCCTCTCTCCTTCTGTTATATTCCATCATTCTCCATTCTCTTTCCCTTCTCTCTACTAACTCTTACATCCATCCTTCCTTTTTTCTTTCTTTCCCTCTCTACCTGTCCTCTTTAATCATATTCTCTCCCTGCCCCCCCTCCTCCTCACTTCTTTTCTTGTCTTCCATTCGTATCCTCTTACTTTTTTTATCCTCACTCCACCGGTCCCTTATGTCCTCCTTAGTGTCCTCCTTAGTGTCCTGCCTTAGTGTCCTGCCTTAGTGTCCTGTCTTAGTGCCCCTGCCTTTAGTGTTCTTCCTTAGTGTCCTGCCTTAGTGTCCTGCCTTAGTGTCCTGCCTTAGTGTCCTGCCTTAGTGTCCTGCCTTAGTGTCTTGTCATAATGTCCTGCCTTAGTGTCCTGCCTTAGTGTCCTCCTTAGTTTTCCTGCCTTAGGGGTCCTGTCTTAGTGTCCTGCCTTAGTGTCCTGCCTTAGTGTCCTGCCTTAGTGTCCTGCCTTAGGGGTCCTGTCTTATTTGTCCGGGCCTTAGGGGTCCTGCCTTAGTGCCCCTGTCTTAGTGTCCTGCCTTAGTGCCCTTGCCTTATGTCCTGCCTTAGTGTCCTGCCTTAGTGTCCTGCCTTAGTGTCCTGCCTTAGTGTCCTGCCTTAGTGTCCTGCCCTTAGTGTCCTGCCTTAGTGTCCTGCCTTAGTGTCCTGCCTTAGTGTCCTGTCTTAGTGTCCTGCCTTATTTGTCCTGCCTTAGTGTCCTGTCTTAGTGTCCTGCCTTAGTGTCCTGCCTTAGTGTCCTGCCTTAGTGTCCTCCCTTTTAGTGTCTTGCCTTAGTGTCCTGTCATAATTCCTGCCTTAGTGTCTTGCCTTAGTGTCCTGCCTTAGTGCCCCTGCCTTAGTGTCCTGCCTTAGTGTCCTGCCTTAGTGTCCTGCCTTAGTGTCCTGCTTAGTGTCCTGCCTTAGTGTCCTGTCTTAGTGTCCTGCCTTAGTGTCCTGCCTTAGTGTCCTGCCTTAGTGTCCTGTCTTAGTGTCCTGCCTTAGTGTCCTGCCTTAGTGTCCTGTCCTTAGTGTCCTGCCTTAGTGTCCTGCCTTAGGTCCTCCCTTAGTGTCCTGCCTTAGTGTCTTGCCTTAGTGTCCTGTCATAATTCCTGCCTTAGTGTCTTGCCTTAGTGTCCTGCCTTAGTGTCCTGCCTTAGTGTCCTGCCTTAGTGCCCCTGTCAAAGGTGTCCTGCCTTAGTGTCCTGCCTTATGTCCTGCTTAAAGTGTCCTGCCTTAGTGTCCTGCCTTAGTGTCCTGCCTTAGTGTCCTGCCTTAGTGTCTTGCCTTAGTGTCCTGTCATAATGTCCTCCCTTAGTGTCTTGCCTTAGTGTCCTCCCTTTAGTGTCCTGCCTTAGTGTCCTGCCTTAGTGTCCTGCCTTAGTTTTCCTGCCTTAGTGTCCTGCCCTTAGTGTCCTGTCTTTAGTGTCCTGCCTTAGTGTCCTGCCTTAGTGTCCTGCCTTAGTGTCCTGTTTTAGTGTCCTGCCTTAGTGTCCCTTGGCCTATAGTGTCCCTTTTGCCCTTTAGTGTCCTGCCTTAGTGTCCTGCCTTAGTGTCCTGCCTTAGGGGTCCTCCCTTAGTGTCCTTGCCTTAGTGTCCCTTTTTCATAATGTCCTGCCTTAGTGTCTTGCCTTAGTGTCCTGCCTTAGTGTCCTGCCTTAGTGCCCCTGCCTTAGTGTCCTGTTTTAAAGTGTCCTGCCTTAGTGTCCTGCCTTAGTGTCCTGCCTTAGTGCCCCTGCCTTAGTGTCCTGCCTTAGTGTCCTGCCTTATGCCCTGCCTTAGTGTCTTGCCTTAGTGTCCTGTCATAATGTCTGGCCTTAGTGTCTTGCCTTTATGCCCTTTGCCTTAGTGTTCCTGCCTTAGTGTCCCTGCCTTAGTGTCCTGCCTTAGTGTCCTGCCTTAGTGTCCTGCCTTAGTGTCCTGCCTTAGTGTCCTGCTTAGGTGTCCTGCCTTAGTGTCCTGTTTTAGTGTCCTGCCTTAGTGTCCTCCCTTTGGGTGTCCTGCCTTAGTTCCTGGTCTTAGTGTCCTGCCTTAGTGTCCGGGCCTTAGTGTCCTGCCTTAGTGTCCTGTCTTAGGGTCCTGCCTTAGTGTCCTGCCTTCCCTCCTCGCCCTATGACTCTCTCCTTACACCCACCTTGATGAAATTTCTCAGTGAGTGGGTATGAGGTGATGCGAGCCCAGTCCCACCGTCCTCAGTAACACAGTTGTGGGTTCTTTTTTACCGAAACTGATCCTGAGAGAGGAGAGAGAAAAGAGATAGAGAGGAGAGAGAGAGAGAGAGAGAGAGAGAGAGAGAGAGAGAGAGAGAGAGAAGAGAGAGAGAGAGGGAGAAGAGAGAGAGGAGAAGAGAGGGGAGAGAGAGAGAGAGAGAGAGGGGAGAGTTAATTAAAGAGGTATTAAAGTGTTGAAGAAAATTATAATTTTAGTGTCAAAAGTTAAATTTAGGAGATAATTATGTCGTGTAAATGTGTTATGAAAGAAATGTGAAAGAAGTGAAGTGACGTTTTGTTTAAAAGTAGTCGTCCAAAAAACCCCTTTTTTTTTTTTTTTGCTAATTATGTTAAATTACATTCAAAAAACCCTAATCCCCAAAAAAAAATTTAAATTTTTTCCTTTTCCCCATTTTTCCCGAAAAACCACTTTTGTAAAAAAGCGCGCGAAAAAAAATTTTTCCCTAAAAAGGGGGGTTAGACTGTTATTGATGACGTCAGAACAGGGACCCCGCAGACCCCTGTCTGACACCTTCGGCAAATTTATATGAGCGATTTTACTTTGGGGTCAGACAGTGAATCTGTCGCTGTACAGATTTAGAGTCCGATCTCAATCTGACACCGAAAGAATGACGCTGTCGCGTATACTATGAGGAAAACAAAACCTCGATTGTCATGGGATCTATTGTTTGAGCCCGATAAGGTGAATTAACAGGTGTTAGCAGACCCTGGGGTTCAGCGGGAGGACCTGGCACTTTCCCAAAAGGATTGGTAAAAAAGGTTTAAAAACCCTTGTGTGTGGGAATCACAAAAAAGGGTACTTTCGAGAAAATCCATGGTTATTTTTGGAGCCAGTAAAACTCTTCTCGGAAAACCACATACTACATTACTCGCATAAGTTGGAAAAATATGCGGGCGGGGAAGGGCAAAAGTGTGACAGCCAACCCCACTACGGGGTCCCCTCCCCACAGGGCCGCCCACGCCCACTCCCCCATGGTTTACTTGGTTTATTTGGGTTTTATTAAGGGGAAAAGCCTCACGTCGTGGTGGTCCATCGCTACCCTCACTACAAAAACCTTTTCTCAACAACTGTTCGCCCCAACACACTTAGGCGTAAATCACCACAGCCCTCCGCCAACTCCATTCCTACCACGCCACCCCCTTTTCCCGTGTGCAAACTTTTCTCAAAAGGCACAGCTGTCTTGCTGCACCCTAAAGGATCTCATGTGGCATATACAAAACAATCTATCAGAAACACCCAAATATCTTAAAGTATATTATATTTATCTCTTTTTTTTACGTGCCTCTGATCACGCGGGAAAAGGGGAAATCCCCCCCTGATGGACGTCACGGAGCCTGAGCCTAGCGTCTGAAATCTTGAGTGCGTTTTTTTGAAACTGGGGGAATTTGCAGATTTTGATTGCGGATTATTTAAAACGGGTGACGGGTACAAAAAAAATGACGACGTATTTGTTGATATCCGTCTGGCTTGATTTGATTGCATTAAAAAAAGGAATTTGAAAAGGTCTGGACGACTACTTTAAGAAAACGTGTATTACGAGACTCATGCAGGGGAATAGCGGGCATTAAGAGCACGTTTACGGTAAAGACAAAAAATTATATAACACAAAAGTATTCCAAGAAAAAAAGATAACAGTATAAGCATGAATGAACCACACACACACACACCACACACAACACCACACAACACACACACACACACACACACACACACATCCACACACACACACACCCACACACGCACCAGCGCACACACACCACCACACAGACACAACACATACGCACATACAGAGCAGACACGACACACACACACACCACACACACACACACACGACACACACACACACACAAACCATCACACACACACACACACAGACGCACATACACAAACACAACCACACACACACACACACACACCACGCACACACACAAACACACACAAACACACACACACACACACACAGACGCACATACACACCACACACACCCACGACACACACACACCATCAAACACAACACAAGACACACACACCACACACACACCACACACACACAGACACACACACACACACCACAACACAACAGACCAGACAGCAGACAGACTACACACACAGACACACAGACACCCACACTCCACACAGACACACACCCCCCACACACACACACACACACACACACCCATCACACACACACACCCACACACACACAACACACTTAGTATAGAAAAACGTGATAACAAACAAATGCCACAACTAAGCTCACAGATATCGTTAATGTTAAAAGATGAAGGCAGAAAAAATCCCCGCTCAAAAAATTAAAAGAAAAAGTGCGGTGAGAAGGAAACCAAAGCACACAGAAGGAACCAAAGCCAACACAGAGGAACCCAAGCAACACAGAAGGAAACCAAAGCAACACGAAGGAACCAAAGCAACACAGAAGGAAACCAAAGCAACACAGAAGGAACCAAAGCAACACAGAAGGAACGTCAAAGGCAACACAGAAGGAAACCAAAGCAACACAGAAGGAACACCAACGCAACACAGAAGGAAACCCAAGCAACACAACCTGTTCCTTCCAGTCCAAGATAACGGAATCGCCTACGTGCATCAACCGCCTCCTCGCCATTAAAGGGAAAGAAGGAGAAGAAAAATAAATGAAAACAGATAGCAAACAAGCAAGAAAAACAGGGAACCTATAAGAAAAAAAGCAGATAGACATTAACGATGAATCAAAGAATGGCGAAGCTAGAGGGTGAGGGGGGATTTTCCCTAAAATTGGGCAACTAAAACATAATTTAAGGGATCGCATTAGTGGTCTAATCGCTTTATCAGGTCTTAAAACCAAAACTAGCATGCCTTTCTTATATGTAAATTTGCGATTCCTGGGTCGTGTGATATGTTTACAAATATTTATTCAGAATCGAGGGGGGCCATTTCCCGAAGATTAACCACCAGGTCGACGGGCAGATCTAGAAAGCCTCCCAATCTTTAAAAGTTTTATTATGATGTGTACTAACAGTCTATCCAAGTTTCATGCTTTTTATCATTACTGCATGATTACCACTTATCCCATTAACCCTGAGACCCGAACGTAATTTCCATTGTTTTTTTGGGTACAATTTAGACAATTTTTTAGTGATTATAAGCAACATTTTTATAGCCTGACCTCGTTTTAGTATCCTTGTCCACTAACTAATTTGGTATTTCGAGTTACTTTTCTTATTTTAATGGCTCGACAACATATGATTTTTTATAGCAAAGGAAAGATAAGATAGATGCTTTGATCCTATCTAGACACTTCGCCAGTTACCAACTACAAGGTTTATTGACTACAAAGCGCCACCACACCAGGCCGAAGTTGGTGGACTCGAACCGCTGACCGAATGGCGAGGGCCGCAAAGGAAAGATCTGGGCGTGAAGTGCGTTAAAGGATAATCAGGAAAAAGGAAGCAGAATAAAAACAAGCAAGAAAAAACTGGGAGAACTTATAAAAAGATAAAACCTATAGAAGGAGATGCGCTATAGGCTAAAAAAAAAAAAAAAAAAAAAATAGAAATACATCAATAAAAAAGCAGATACACATTTCGACGGAAGCAACGAATGGCTGAGATATGAAAGGGTAGGAGGGAGTGAAAATTATAGTCTATTTTTTTTTATTATGGTTAAAATGCAGTAAGGAAGCCACGCTCCCTGCCTCCCTATCTATTCTATGCTACGGAGTAGCTGATTGTGCATCCTCGTATCATCACTAACCAATCACATATCCCTTCACTACTTAATCACTACCAATTCACAACTATCTTTCACTACTTAATCACTACCAATCACATTATCTTCACTACTTAATCACTACGCAATCACAATATCTCACTACTTAATCACACTACCCATCCAATATCTTATCTCTTAATAATCCGCTACCATCACAATATCTTCACTATCTTAATCACTCCAATCACAATATCTTTCACTACTTATCACTACCATCCAATATCTTCACTACTTAATCACTACAACCAATAATCCTTCACTATTAATCACTACCAATCACAATATCTTCACTACTTAATCACTACCCATCAGAAAAAAACCAATATCCTTCACTACTTATCACTACCCATCACATTCTTCACCTACTTAATCCCTACAATCACAATATCTTCACTACTTAATCACTACCAATCAAATTCTTCACTACTAATCACTACCATGCACCATATCTTCACTACTTAATCACTACCAATCACAATAGCTTCACTACTATCACTACCAATCACAATCTTCACTACTTAATCACTACCAATCACAATTCCTTCACTACTTAAATCACTACAATCACATATCTTCACTACTTAATCACTACCAATCACAATATCTTCACTACTTAATCACTACCAATCACAATATATTCACTACTTAACAGCGCGTGACCACTGGACAGAGCAATCTTCACTACAAAGGGTGACAAAATAAAAAATCCCTTTGTAGTGAAGATTGCTCTGTCCAGTGGTCACGCCGCTGTTAAGTAGTGAAGATATTGTGATTGGTACTGATGATACGAGGAATGCACCAATCAAACTCCCCGTAGCATAGAAGGGGAGGCAGGGGGCGTGGCTTCCTTACTGCATTTTGACCATAATAAAAATAATAAACTATAGTAGCGCCAGTTTCCAGAGAGGGAGGGTTTGGGAAAGAATGGAATAAGGGCAATGACGGAATGACTGTAGATCTGGAAAGTAATCAACTACATCCATCACATTCTCAATTCTCACTATTAGAAGTTTACATTCTGACTGCTGCGTGACTCAATCTAAAAAAAAATTGATGGATTTGCCTTATCTTGAGTCTTCTCTGGGATCTTGGCCATTAGTCTTGAGTCTTATGGATCTTGGCCTTATCACTACTTTATAGTTTCTTCTAACCCTTTGACTTACATCGTTAACTCTGTCTGTCTGTCTGTCTGTCTGTCTGTCTGTCTGTCTGTCTGTCTGTCTGTCTCTCTCTCTCTCTTTTTTCTCGCTCTCTTTTGCCATATGACCTCTGATGTCTGGCATATTTCCCCTTTTTTGGCATTTGATATCCTCTCTGTCTCTACTCTTCCCTTCTTCTCTACTCTCCTCTCTCCTCTCTCTCTCTTCTCTCTCTCTCTCTCTCTCTCTCTTCTCTCTCTCTCTCCTCTCCTCTCTCTCTCCTCTCTCTCTCTCCCTTTTCTCTCTCTCTCCTCTCTCTCTCTCTCTCTCATCTCCTCCTCTCTATTTTCTCTCCTCTCTTCTCTCTCTCATCTCTCATCTCTCTTCTCTCTCCTCTCTCTCATCTCTCTCTCCCTTTCTCCTTTCCTCTCCTCTCTCTTTCTCTCCTCTTCTCATCTCTCTCTCTCTCTCGCTGCTCCTGCCTAATCTCTCTCTCTCCGCTCTCCTCTCCTCGCCGGGAAAACTTCTTATCTCCTCGGCGGCTACTCGTTTTTTTTCTCCCTCTCGGCACCCTCGGGGACTCTATCACTCTCTCTCTCTCTTGCTGCTCTGCCCTTCTCTATCTCTATCTTCCACTCTTCTCTCTCCCTTTTCTCATCTCTCTCTCATTTTCTCTCTCCCTCCTTCTCTCTCTCTCTCTCTCCCCTCTCTCTCTCTCTCTGCTCTTCTCTCTGGATCGGTGCAGATAGAGAGGAACCCACAACTTACTGATAGGCTTACTTCAATATCATTTTTGCTCGTGTGACAATCAAGAGTAGTTTTTATCTCTCGACTCACGCATCCAACGCCTTTTCCCTATAGTGTGTTTTTTCATCAAATCATAATTGGTGTAGCAGTCTTTTCGCAAATCAAAGTAATAATAGAAACTAAAAGAGAAACAAGTCGTGGGTTTTCCCGTCAAAAGTGAGTGGACGAGAGAGAGAGAGAGAGAGAGAGGAGAGAGAGAGAGAGAGAGAGAGAGAGAGAGAGAGGAATAGAGATGAGAGAGAGAAGAGAGGAGGAGATGAGAGAGAGAGAGATAGAGAGATAAAATATACCTCTTTGTGTGAGACAGAATGACCAGCGGCTTAATGTTATAAAAAACCTATTCACGTCTCCTCCTTATTACTGCAGCTAACCTCA
>JACEEZ010020813.1:580000-590000 GCA_016584305.1 Chionoecetes opilio
ATCAAGGAAAACATGATATTGATAACACGGAAGAGGAGGAAGAAAGAAGGAAGTGAAAAAATATCTAGACAATAATGATAGAGGAGAAGGTTGAGGAGAGCATGCGATACTAACAAGGGGATAGGTTTTATGTGTTAGGGAGGTGTAAGGGGAAGGGGAAGTGTTAAGGCAAGGGAGGGAAGGGTCGGATCAGCTTACCTAATGACGGCCAGGTTGGGGAAGAGCGTCCTGAGGGTGGTGAGGCTGTACACTCTGTAGACGAGAAGGTGTTCCGTGATCTCCCGAAGGTGTGGGAACGTGTACTCCTTCAGCTTGGCGGCCGTGGCACTGTCGTTCTGAGAGAGAGAGAGAGAGAGAGAGAGAGAGAGAGAGAGAGAGAGAGAGAGAGAGAGAGAGAGAGAGAGAGAGAGAGAGAGAGAGAGAGAGAGAGAGAGAGAGAGAGAGGTGAGCTTAAAGTGACATTCATATACTCTATTTGTATGTTACTAAGGGTCTAAGGTTTTTATATGGGCCATAAAGAGCGTCACATTTAGGCCACAGAAGGTTTAAGGATGGCCACAGAAAATATCAGATGAAAACCCCAGAGAATGGCAGATTGAGTAACAACTATCATTAACGTTCTTATGTTCTTATGTTCTTAACTATCATCCACAGATGTCTGGAGCAAAGGATAGTAAACACACAAGTCAAGAAAACCCGGCACAGACACCCACACGGCACGCCTCGCTTAAAGTTTGAGGGTGAAGCATTTAGCACTTCCACCACTACTACTGTCCACTACTACTATTACTAACTACTGTTACTACTTCTACTACTACTAATACTTATACTACTTATACTACTACTAACTACGAATGTCCACTACTACTACTACTAACTACTATTAATACTACTGCAACGTCTCCAAGAAGTTATACCAAATTCATACCTTTTTCCCCCCCCCCTCCCTTTTCTCCCTTTTCCCCCTTCTCTCCCGTATAAGACTCCCGGGTAAAAGCCGAGCCTTAAAAATATATCTTTTAAAATAGTTTACATTCGTATTTTAAAGGGCCAAATAAATGTATCAGTATCAGTATCCCTTCCCTCCCTTCTCTCCCTTCCCTCCCTCCCTACTTCTCTCCCTTGGCAATTGACGGGGCTGATTAGTGTGTGTGAGGGGGAAGGTGTGTAAGGTAGAATGTTGAAAGGGGGTCGGCGGTGGGGAGGCAACACGTATAAGCTAAGTTTGGTAAGCTGCAAAAGGTGGTCTTGGGGAGAACTTTTTTGTGCGTTAGCGATCACTTGTGAGTCTGATACACGTCTGCGTCTCGGCAAACTGCCAGATGCTCACCCTTCTTCTTTTTCTGTTCTCTCTTTTTTTTCTTTGTCTTCATTTCCATCCTCCCCTCCTTCCTATCCACCCTGGCGTCCCTTTCCTTCATTTCCCCTCCTCATTTTCCCTTTTTTTTCTTTCCCCCTTTTTTTTTTTTCCTTTTTTCCCTTTTTATCATTTTTCCCCCCCTTCCTCTTCCCCTCCTCCCCTCCTCCTCCCCCTCCCTCCTCCCCTCCCCCCTCCTCCTCCTCCTCCCCCCTCTCCTCCCCTTTTCCTCCTCCTCCTCCTCCTCCTCCTCCTCCTCCTCCTCCCCCCCTCCTCCTCCTCAAAGGATGTGAACCCGGGGGGATTTTATAGAAACCTTTAAGACCAAAAGGTTTTGATGCTTTAAATCAAGGACCTATTGAGCTTTCAACTCAAGTGAAAACAAGAATAAAGGTTTTAAAAACTAAAAGGTAAGTTTGCATCACCGTCTCCCTAAAAATTATTTCAATGTTAGAGTCGTTGCGATGAATAAGTTACCACAAAAAGTTTCGGAGCCCACAATAAATACAAATTCAAAAAAAAATTGACGCGCACTGTAAAGTAAAAAGGGGATTGTAGTGCGAATTCGTATCTATCCCCCCTATCGATTATTTAGTGGTAGTGGTAGTTGTAGTTTAGTATTTTTCATATCCTACATTTGCATATGAAACTTCCGTTCCATCCCCTTTTTGGGAATGGGTATCATTTTCCAACTGTTTTCTTTAAAATAGTTTTATTTAGTAGTAGTGTTCAGGGGAGATACCCTCCTATGGGGGGCCCAATAGGTCTCCTGGTGTCTGTTACTCCTATGTAATCCTATGTAATCCTCCTTTTCCTCTTCCTCTTCCTCTTCCTTTTTCCTCTTCCTCCTCCTCCTCCTCCTCCTCCTCCTCCTCCTCCTCCTCTTCCTCTTCCTCTTCCTCTTCCTCCTCCTCCTCCTCCTCCTCCTCCTCCTCTTCCTCTTCCTCTTCCTCCTCCTCCTCCTCCTCCTCCTCCTCCCCCCTCCTCCTCCTCCTCCTCCCCCCTCCTCCTCCTCTTCCTCTTCCTCCACCACCACCACCTCCTCCCCCTCCTCCTCCTCCTCCTCCTCCTCCTCTTCCTCTTCCTCTTCCTCTTCCTCCTCCTCCTCCCCCCCTCCTCCTCCTCCTCCTCCTCCTCCTCTTCCTCCTCCTCCTCCTCCTCCTCCTCCTCCCCCTCCTCCTCCTCCTCCTCCTCCTCCTCCTCCTCTTCCTCTTCCTTTTTCCTCCTCCTCTTCCTCCTCCTCCCCCTCCTCCCCTCCTCCCTCTTTTTCCTCCTCCTCCTCCTCCTCCTCCTCTTCTTACCCTTCTCCTTCATTTCTCGCTTTCATGCACCTTTTACACCTTTGTCTTTTCGTAAAGGAAGTAAACTCGGCCAGATTGGCTTCGACACAGCAGGCAGTAAACTCAACAGCCGCGATATTACGTCTAAAAGAATTGAACCATAACTCCAAAAAGATATAGAAAACGTATTAAGAATTTCACGAAGCGGGAATAGGGATTGCGGAATCGAGAAAACGTGCATGATTTTTAACGGTAACTAAACCATAACTCGGAGGATATAAAAGGAACGTCATTTTTCGAAGTGATGTAATTAACCAAAAGCGCCTGAGGGAGACAGCAGCCCTTCCTCTCTTTATGACATTTTCACTGCCAGGATTTAGAGCGCGTGAAGGACCTCTCCCACACCTTGATGGCCGGTTGTTTTTAGCTACTGATGGCGCTGAAACGAGGACAAGTGTTTGATTAAGCTGGTTATCTCTCTCTCTCTCTCTCTCTCTTCCCCTCTCTCTCTCTCTCTCTCTCTCTCTCTCTCTCTCTCTCTCTCTCTCTCTCTCTCTCTCTCTCTCTCTCTCTCTCTCTCTCTCTCTCTCTCTCTCTCTCTCTCTCTCTCTCTCTCTCTGAAGCTTAAACATGAATTATATTGAGGTGAATATCCACTGCTGTCGCTTTCATATACTTCACGTAAAATAAAAGTTTAAATTTCATTATGATATTGAGGTATTGATTCAATGGGAACTGCTAACTGAGAGAGAGAGAGAGAGAGAGAGAGAGAGAGAGAGAGAGAGAGAGAGAGAGAGAGAGAGAGAGAGAGAGAGACTAACCCCTCCTAAAAAAAAACTCGGTAGGCAACAGCAAAAACGAAGGGCCAGGTGGCGGGGTCAGGTACTCGAGGTCTTTGCATGGTGACGGGTTTGAGAGCTCACCTGTTCCTGAAGTACGAAATGCAGGTAACCCTCGATGATGGAACAGTGACAGAGCCTCGCCAGGGCCTCCACAGTGTTTCTCAGGTCCATGCTGCTGCAGACTGAGGGGCGGAAGAGGGGGGAAACATAACTGGATTGGAATAGGAGTACCTGACCGAGATGGTCTTACACATTGGTGTCAGGAGTGGGATAACGTGAGAGTGGTGGAAAGGAAACTGAAAAGGTAAAACTAGGGAATAAAGTAGTTAAGATAAAGAAGACCAAAGGATATAGGTCGTAAAATAAAAATAAGATAAATGTAAGGGAAAATACAGGAGTGGGATGACGTGAAAGTGTCTGGAAAGTAAACTGAAAAGGTAAAAAAAGGAGTCAGTTAGTTAAAAGAAAAGATGAGCTGCATAACAAGAAATAGGTCGTAAAAGATGAGCTGCATAACAAGAAATAGGTCGTAAAAGATGAGCTGCATAACAAGAAATAGGTCGTAAAAGATGAGATGCATAACAAGAAATAGGTCGTAAAAGATGAGATGCATAACAAGAAATAGGTCGTAAAAGATGAGATGCATAACAAGAAATAGGTCGTAAAAGAAGAAAAGATGAACGTAAGGGAAAAATTGTTGCATATAAACTAATTTTATCCCATAAGATGAAAATTTTGGTTGAAGAGAAAATTGGAAAAACGCATATGCCTAGAATTTGTAGCAAAAAACGAATAAAAAAGAGATTGATCTAGAATAAGACATCAAGAGGAAGATATGTGCGACGGGGAATAAAGGCTAAGAAATTAGGGAGGTTAAAATTAAGAAAGAAGAAGAAACAATGAAAAGTATAAATGTAAATACAGGAGGCGCGAAAAGAAGGTAATATACGAAACAGGGAAGAATCACGACAAGCAAAAAAAAAAAGCGATAAAGGAGAAGGAATAAAAAAAAAAAATCGTTGGACATACTGTATAAAACGAGAGATAGAGGAATAACAAAGGGTAGAGGAAAATACGAGTAAAGTAAATTGAAGAAAGAACATGAAGGTATGCGAGCACAAATGAAAACAGGAATAAAAGAGAAGAAGACAACGTGTGTGTGTGTGTGTGTATATATATGTGTGTGTGTGTGTGTGTGTGTGTGTGTGTGTGTCTGTGTCTGTGTCTGTGTGTGTGTCTGTGTGTGTGTGTGTGTGTGTGTGTGTGTGTGTGTGTGTGTGTGTCTGTGTCTGTGTCTGTGTCTGTGTCTGTGTCTGTGTGTGTGTGTGTGTGTGTGTGTGTGTGTCTGTGTCTGTGTCTGTGTCTGTGTCTGTGTCTGTGTGTGTGTGTGTGTGTGGGATGAAGTAATGGGAACAAGAGAACATGAAGACAATAAACACAGATAGATAAGTAAAAGAGAGAGAGAGAGAGAGAGAGAGAGAGAGAGAGAGAGAGAGAGAGAGAGAGAGAGAGAGAGAGAGAGAGAGAGAGAGAGAGAGAGAGAGAGAGAGAGAGAGAGAGAGAGAGAGAGAGAGAAAAGAGGGGAGAGAGAAAGGATAAGTCCTTCCCTTCCCCTCTCCCTCATTCCCTCTCATTCCTCTCCTCACTTTTCTCATCATCCTCATCTTCCGTTTATCATCACTCATAGAAAAAACAAAAAAAAGATCAGCGAATGCCACATTACAACAGAGTCTAGACAGTGGTAAGCCATGAGCATCCCTCCCTCACTGCCCTGTCCAGCCTCTCCTCACTGTTTATACCTCCTCCTGCCTGCCTCCTGCCTGCCTCCTCCTGCCTGCCTCCCTCCTACCTGCCTCCTGCCTGCCTCCTGCCTGCCTCCTGCCTGCCTCCTCCTGCCTGCCTCCTGCCTGCCTCCTCCAGCCTGCCTCCCTCCTGCCTGCCTCCCTCCTACCTGTCTCCCTCCTGCCTGCCTGCCTGACTACTGTTTCTGACTGCCTGCCTCCCTATTGCTTCCTACTCCCTCCTACTCCCTTCACTTCCTCCTACGCCATCTACTTTAACCTTACTTAGCAACAGTCTCCTGCCAAGCCAGACTCTATAGTACGCACACACACACACACACACACACCACACACACACACACACACACACACCACACACACACACACACACACACACACACACACACACACACCCCACACACACCACACACACACACACCCCACACACACACACACACACACACAAAACCCCCACACACACACACACACAACCAACACACACACATACACACACACATCACATACAACAGCACATACACCACACAAACACACATCACACAAAAACACACACAAACACACAACCCAAACACACACACACACCACACACACACACACACCATCCCACACAACATACACATACACACATGCACTAAACACACACATAAAAACCCTCACAAAAACCCACCCACACCACACATACACCACACACCAAAACACACACTCACACACACAAACACATACAAATACACACACACACCAACACACACAAACACACACATATCACACACACACACATACAAAAACACACACAACACACGCCAAACCCCTACACACACCCCTAAAACCCCAACCACCCTTTTTTCGTAACTTTCTTTAACGATTTATTATGATGACTTCACTCTGGAGACATTAACCAATCCCTTTTTGCCTCTAAAACCCAAACGAAGAACTCAATAACATTTTTCAATAAGATTCTAAAATTAATACATTGAATACTTATAAAATTTAATTTTTTGATCCCATCACGTTCAGGACGAAAAATAAAATAATGAAACAGATGTAAATAATTTTACTTTCAGCTTAGGCAGTTAATTTTGCAAAAATCGAGTACAAATTTATTAAAAATTTTCTCATTATCGAGTGAGCTACTCTCTTACGCTTTTTTCTTGAATACCGGAGCATTCCAACGAATTTACAATGTGTTGAGGTTTCCTTTTACAAAGCCTTTCCGAATTTTGAGTGCGGGCTTTGTTGAGAAAGACTCGACCCGGACCTTGCAGGCAGTGTCCCCAGCTCCAAGCTACAACATGTTCACCCAATGAAAAAACAGACATGGTGATGGTGTTGCTCTCTACGTCAGTATTAAATATCGTCCTCAATTTTAAAAATGACATAGTTTCTCTGAATTTTTTATAGAATGTGTTGGGGAATGTGTTGTTGCGGGAAAATTTGTTTTTCTTTGGTTGATCACAGCCCCCAGTGGAATATAGACTTTTCCTTTTTAAAATTAACAGACTTCTCTCAAAGGTATTAGAAAAAAAAATTTACAGATAAAATTTTTTGGGGACTGGAACAAGATTGTAAAGCAAAAAGAAACGAAAAACGTTTTTTGAATTTTTAACTTAATGTACTTTTTCTCTCTTCCTACAACTACCGGGCCTACTAAATCATGAAAACTGCCCACTAATTGACCCTTTTGGGACACCCCAAGAAAAGTCGCATTTGAGTACATAATAGCACTAAATATTGACCTTTTCCATAGTTTCACAGTTTACTTAAAAGAAAAAAAGTGAAAATGCTCCAGTTTACAGACAGAGAAGTATTAAATAGGCCTTGAATATTTTATGACGAAATTTAAAAAAATGAATTGGTCCCTGTTTGCAATCAAATGCCCAAAATGACCCTAAAAAATAAGTTTTATGATATTTTTAATTCATCATTTCAAAAGTTTCCCAAAAAAGAGGTGCGTAGTAACAAAAAATAGTATTAATCCGTAAAACCCCCACTTTTAAAAAACTGCATTAAAAAAAAAAAACGACTAGAAAGATAGCAAAGAAAGGGCCCTTTAATAAAAGGGAAGAACATTATCCTTTTATGAAATCCCTTTAACCATAAACCCTTTAAGATTGCTAAAAATAAATACTATCAAGACCAATTGAAATGAAACCCAGGAAGCGACATCTCTTTTTGGAGGTGTATTCTTTCCATATTGGGCGATCGTCAAGAAAAAAAAAAGGAAAACCCCAAGATTAGACCCACCTTCCCAGACGCTAATTTTCCTCAACTTTTAATGACCATTTCGTAAATGTTCAAAATTCCCCGCATAACGACGATGGGCCCAAAACCCGTATTTACCGATTATTCCCTATTTATCACCAAAAAATCGGGAAAATAGAACTTTATCTCAAAGCTCTAAAGCCCAATGCCCGGTTAGATGCTATAGCCCAAAGGTAATAAAAAACAGCCACATGTATTGCCACCCCCTTAGCAATATCATAAATCTGTCATTCCGAGAGGAATATTCCAGAAAGCTAAAAAGAGCCAAAGTAACTCCAGTTCTCAATCCGGGTTAAAGGTGATTTCTAATTACCCCCAATCAGATTACCCTTTTAGTACAATTATCAAAAGGTCAATCCCCAACAGACTCTGAAATTTCGGAAAAAAAAATAAAAATTTCCTTAACACCAGTCAACGGGTTTTCGAAGAAACCCAAACAAAATCTGCAGTTTACAGTTTTTAGAAATATATAAAATTCTAGACGGGAAAGTTTATGTTGAAAGGGTTTTAGATCTTAAAAGGGCATTTGATACACTAATCACGGTTTTAAATGCTTAAAAACTAAAATTTTGGGCCCGGGGGTTGCCATAAAATTTTGTTTAGAGCTACTTTAAACAGTCGACACATTCTGTATATGTAACTCCACCTATTCACATTACAAACACCTCAGAAAGGAGTTCCACAAGGATCAAATTTGGCCCCCCTTCTTTTTATAATATAAGTAACAATAGCCCCAAAGTAGCACAAAAATTGAATTTGTCAATATGCAGACGGCACCAAAAATTTGTTTCAATGATAACTAAATTCCCCTTTCACCAACCTGAATACGAACTACATTAGGAAATAAAAGGATAAGGCAAATAAACATATAAAAAAGTGACTAAAACCAGTTTTAATTTTTTTTCAAAATCGTTCTTTGAAATATAAACCCCCAATAACCTAGAAGACAAAAATTCAAGAGTCAGCCATACAAAGTTTTTAGGTCTTTATGACGGCATTAAAAATGGGGTCAACCATTAATGCAGTATTCCTAAGTATATCTAAAGATGGGGAGTGTTGTCAGGATTGTCACCCAAATTACTAAAAAGTTGATTACCATCTACTCTACCTATGTTACCCTAATCTCATGTATTGTGTTTTCTGTTGGGTGGTACTTTGGGCCTTTGTATCTCAATAAATTATCAGTAGCGCAAATAAAAAAATTTAGATGTATATTTTTATGGGTAAAACGATCTGTAAGTCTTTTAATTCAACACATAAATTTTTAAAATTTAAAAATACATAACATTTTTTGTATTATGTATTTTTTAAAATAACTCACTTTTAAGTAACATAATATTCAATTTTGGGAGGGAAACGTTATGCAACAAAGGCACCCGGGAAGCCCTGAGATTCCACAATACCCCACAGCTCTGTACAGGCACAGCACCAGTCTCGGCCCACACAATAAACCCCCCACAGCTCGTCAGGCAAGCATCATGTACCTGGCCACACAAACCCCACGCTCTGTAAGGCACACATCATGACTTGGCCCCCACAATACCGCACAAACTCTTACAGGCCAGCATCATGACTCTGGCCCACACAAACCGCAAGCTCTGTACAGGGACAGCTCATGTACTTGGACCACACAAAACCGCCACAGTCTGACAGGGACAGCATCTTACTCCGGCCCACAATACCGAAAGCTTGTACAGGCCACACATGTACTTGGACCACACAAAAGCACAGCTCGTACAGGCAGCTCATGTACCCGGCCCACACAATACCGCACGCTCTGTACAGGGACAGCATCATGTACTCTGGGCACACAATACCCCAGCTTGTACAGGCACAGATCATTATCCGGGCCACACAATACCGCACGCCTGTAAGGGACAGCATCATGTACTCCGGACCAACAATACCCCCACAGCTCTGTACGGCACAGCATATTACTCCGGCCCCCACAATACCGCCAGCTCTGTACAGGCACAGATCATTCTCGGCCCACACAAAAACCGCACAGCTCTGTACAGGCAAGCATCTGTACTCTGGCCCACACAATACCCCACAGCTCTGTACAGGACAGCATCATGTTCGGACCCCCCCAATACCGCACAGCTCTGTACAGGCACAGCCATGGTACTCGGGGCACACAATACCGCCAGCTCTTACAGGCACGCAATGTACTCTGGACCCACAATACCGCCCGCCTGTTAAGGCACAGCATCATTACTTGGACCACACAATACCGCAAGCTCTGACAGCACACATCAGTACTCTGGACCACACAATACCGCACAGCTCTGTACAGGCCAATCATGTCTTGGACTAAGTTATGCAACTCATTACCAACGAAATAAAACTCTTGTTAAAATAGTACACTATCCATTTCAAGAAAACTTCTAGAAATTATTTGTAACCTTTTAATCTATGTAAATATCAGTATATAGAATGAAGTGTTGTTATCATGTGTTTGTA